>VZRX01009729.1:10400-77385 GCA_013398075.1 Notiomystis cincta | reverse complement strand
CTGTCCCGGGGCGCTGTCCCGGAGCTCTGTCCCGGAGCTCTGTCCCGGAGCGCTGTCTCGGAGCTCTGTCCCGGAGCTCTGTCCTGGAGCTCTGTCCCGGGGCGCTGTCCTGGCTCTGGCCGTGCCACATGGATGGACGGCGCCTGCCCCCGTCTGCAGCGCCCGAACGCGCTGGGCAGCAGCACAGCCCCGAGATGGAAATCCACTGCAGAGCCTGGCGTGGAGCTGGTGACGGCCAAGATGCAACTCCCAGGGCTCCTCTCAGTGCCCTTGTAATTAACTGCTCCATCCCCTGCCTGACTGCACGCTGGGAACAGGAGGCAGAGGCAGGACAAACAGCCACGCTCCCCATCCATACCTTATTAGACACTGGGGAGAAATCCTTCCCTCCCAGGGTGAGGGGGGCCTGGCACAGGGTGCCCAGAGAAGCTGTGGCTGCCCCTGGATCCCTGGAAGTGTCCAAGGCCAGGCTGGACGGGGCTTGGAGCAGTCTGGGACGGTGGAAGGTGTCCCTGCCCATGGATGATCTTCAAGGTCCCTTCCAACCCAAACCACTCCACCATTCTGTGATTTATCATCTCAGTGTGGCTGTGGCTGCTGTGCCCTTCACTGCTGTGCCCCAGAGGTCACAGCAAAGGCACAGCTCACCTGGGGACATCCAGGGACCCCCAGCTCACCCCCCTCCCAGAGCCCAGGCTCTCAGAGCACCCCAGATCCCCCAGCACGGGCACCTCTCATCCTCCACCCCCAGGAAGGAGCTCTCTCCTTGCTCATCCTCCCTTTTCCTTTAAAAGGCAGATTTAGGGCTTTTCTCTCTCCTGAAGCCACTGAGCCAACAGCCCTGGTGGAGAATTGTGCTCTGGACTGTGCTCCCAGAAATCAAAGTGCTTTGTGCCAGCATTTGATAATACACTCTGCTATACATTTTGATTACATTACAAATACGATTACTATTAAGCTACTATGGGTCTGCCAGGAATAATCCAGCACTGACTCACTTCAGATGCCAGGGAGATGCTGTGTGAAATAGCTGCTCCTGCCACATCCTGATTGCTGTGCTGCAAAGCCGGGCCACAGGCTTTAAATACACTCAATGTGTTTGGTAAATGAAATTTCTGGGATAATATTAAAATGTAATCCTCCTGGAAAGCATTGTCATCATTCTAAAGGACTCTGCTGATTCTCTCTGCCAGCTCCCACTGATGTGTACCTGGACATTCTCATTCACAGGCTGCTCGAGGGCCGGGCAGGGACTGCACTCAAGGTCCCCTGTCCCCCTCTCCACTCCTGGCTCACACAAACCCAATCACACACCCATGGAAAACTGGATTTCCTGCACTTGGGATTAGGTTTCTCCCTTTGCTCAGGGCTTTGATCAGAGGAATGAGTCCCTGGAGAAAGTGCAGCACTTGCTGTTGAACCATAAGGGACACTGTGGGCTGGGGGCACCAGAGGGGCTGAAATCACCTCTTGTGTCACAAGAGCTCCCTGATGAACCCAGCCCAGGGTGCAGCCATTGCACTCCATTACACCTCGTGCCACACCCCCACATTTTGGTCTGGAGGCACTTTTGCCAGTGAACTGAGAAGTGTGAGGCTGCCAAGGCAGGGAATACACAATTGCTTTGGCAAACACAGTGATGGACAGAGAACATAAAATTCTGGAATGGTGTGGATTGGAAGGGACCTTAAAGCTCATCCAGTTCCATCCCCTGCCATGGCAGGGACACCTCCCACTGTCCCAGGCTGCTCCAAACCCTGTCCAGCCTTGGGCACTATTCCAATAATTCTGCAAAGCGTGCGGCTCCCAGTGCTCAGGGTCCCCAGTCTGCCACGGCCCTTGGGGGGCACCAGCTGTGGCCCCAGCCCTTACCATGGTCTGGAAGCAGGAGTGGAGCTGGGTGAGGAAGGGAGGCTTCCCGGAGAGAGCCAGGACGCGCTTTTCCACCATCGTGCACTCCACGTCGTCGTCCTGGATAACGACGTCCTTCTTCAGGATCTTCACGGCGTAGAGCTCGTCCGTGCCCTTCCTCTCGGCCAGCATCACCTGCACGAGGGACAGGACACGGCTGGCACCACGGGGAACTGCATCTGCAGTGCCTAGACTGACACAGGCACAGCTACAGGCTCCTGGCTCCCCTCACGGCCCTGGGAAGAGCTGCCAGGGTATCCCCAGAGCAGTCAGGGACTGGAGGTCTAAGGAGTAACACATCTCCTCCCTCACCACCTCAGTGCCTCGAGGAGCCCAGCCCAGCTCACCCCCAGCACCCCTCACCCCTGAGTCAGGGCTGGGTTGGCACCCTCGGAGCGTCGCCAGCACTGGGGGAGGCTGAACACAAACTCCATCGAATTACAACGTGGTAAACATTTAAAGTGGAAAAGAGTTAATCTCTAGGGAATAGTAAGAAAAAACCCACGTGATTTTCTCTGCTCCACCTCCTCCCTCCAGAACAGTGAGCAAACCCCATCAGAGCTGGTTCATCACCCAGCCAAGGCCTCTCTCAGCCAGAAGAATCCATCCAATCTCCCATTTCCAACCAGTCCCACCCATCTGCAGGTTTATTTACTGCAGTAAATGGGACTCACTGCTTCTGCTGGTGCAAATCCCTCGAGTTAATCTCATCAGCCCAGGGAGGGTCCCCTGCCTGACCCACCACACTCCATCAGCCTGAGCTGGCAAATAAACCAACTCTGAAACCTCTCTTTGCTTCCCATCTTCCCTCTCAGGCTCTCTCATCGCCTTAGATTGGAGCACTGGGTGGAAATTAATGGCTCCTCATTTGAAGGAGTCGGCAGAAATCCTCCAGCCCCATCAGGAACGGCAGCTCAGGGGGTTTGGAAATAAATTATGTGAAGTCAACATCGATAGGGTGGAACTGGAATGTGCCTCAGGCTGGGGCAGACGGGCAGAGGACACATGAATGGCTCTCAGGGTGACTCCAGAGACACCAAGGACAGCAGAATTAACCCTCCTGTGCTCCAGCCCTCTTGTGCTCCCCGGGGCAGTGGGGGAGTCCCCACCCTGGAGGGCTTTAACAGAGGAGTGGATGTGGCACTTGGGGACAGGGGGTGGTGGCAGTGCTGGGGTTCCACTCAGTGGCCTCAGAGGGCTTTGCCAAGCTCAGGATTCTGTGATTCCATTCTGTGACACAGCCCGAGGGCCAGCGATGACGAGGGAGGGGACACAGCCCGAAGACCGAGTCTTTGGTGCCACCCACTTGTTTGGATGCAAACACCAGGAACAGGGAAGAGCCCTTTGGGAGCGGCCCGGCTCGTCCTCGGCTCCTGGGGCAGCCTGGCCGTCCTGGACACTCGACACGCTGCTGGTCAGGGTGGGCTGGGGGCCCTGGGGCTCCCCGGTGCTCGCAGAAGGCGCTGACATCCCCTTTCCTCCGGCGGGGTGGGGCTGCAGCGGCCGCTCCCCCGCCCATCCCGCGGCAGCGCTGAGCCCTGGGCTCAGGGTCTGCCAGGGACTTCGGGATGGGATTTATCCACCCGCTGACCCTGGAGGAACACTGGGAACCCAGAGCAGCTCGTTGTGATGCTGGGATGGAACCCAGCACGGCGCTGAGAGCGGCCGTGGCTGTCCCTGGGTCTCTGGAAGTGTCCAAGGCCAGGCTGGACAGGGCTTGGAGCAGCCTGGGATGGTGGGAGGGGTCCCTGCCATGGCAGGGTGGTGCTGGGTGACCTTCAAGGTCTCTTCCAAGCCAAGCCGTGCCCAGTTTCTGTTGCAGGGCAGCAGACACAGCTGCCTCACACAGTGTCTGCAGCTCTGCTCTCCCTTGTGGTTCCACCCAAGCTGAACTGGTTTGGTTCACTGCCTCCATTTATCACCATTTTACACAAGCTGAGCTTTACAAGGCACCACATGCAGGTGCTAAAACCAGAGCTAATTTTTAGGTGATAAAAGCAGAGCAGCTTTGGCTGCTCAAAATTGGTGGAAAAGAAGTAGTAACCACTCCAGCAACATACTTTGGGGGAAAATGAAAGCTGTTACCTGAGTGTCAGAGCATTATATACAATGTCAGTTATATCCAGACCTGCCTTGCCATCCACAACCCTTTCAGAGGAAAGTTAACTAAAGCAGGGAGCCTCTGAGCCTGCAGCTGCTCCTGCCCTGAAGGGGCCTTGCTGAGGACGTGGCTCCCACCCCACTCTGCAGTGCAGAGCTTGGCTGGGCTACCCCCATAGAGGCAACGACTGCTCCAGCCCATTCGAGGCTGAGACTGGTGCATGAGCAGCTTCCCAGGGACAGGGCAGCCCTGAGCACAGCTGGGCCAGCCCTGAGCACAGCTGGGCCAGCCCTGCCCCGAGGTGTGGAAGGCAAAAGGACTTTCCAGGTGCTGAGAACCTCTGGGGGACACAGGGAATGGCTGGGTGTGGAGTGTGTGCCCAGGAGGACAGGCTGGAAACCACCTGCTGCTGCTCTCCTGAGCACATCTGGCCTGGATCCTCCTCTCCTGTATCACAGAATCCCAAAATCCTCTAGGCTGGAAAAGACCTCCAAACCCATCCAGTCCCAGCTGTGCCCCATCCCCACCCTGTCCCCAGCCCAGAGCCCTGAGTGCCACCTCCAGGCCTTTCCTGGGCATCTCCAGGGATGGGAACTCCAAACCTCCCTGGGCAGCCCCTTCCAGTGCCTGACCACCCTTTCCAGGAAGAAATTCCTCCTGATGTCTTCCTGATGTCCTTGATGTTTGAAGGTGTTCAAATACCAAAGATCCAAACAGCCAAGTGCCCCCAGCACAGTCCTGAGCCCAGGGTGGGCACGGGTGGCAGAGGTGCCCTCCTGGCACGTTTCACACCGAGAGGAGAGCAGAGGAGAGGAGAGCATTGGAGCTTGAAGGTCATCACAGCCCAGGAAAACTCTCCCCTGCACTGGAATCCAGAACTGCAGCGGCCAAAGGCTCCGCCCTGCTCAGCAAAACAACACAAACCCCAAAAGCCTGACAGCTCGAGAGCACGACAGATTGATTAGCTGCAAAAATATGAGCAAGCCACCAAATTTCACTTGCCTCTATTTATAATACAGCAAAGCAAACCCAGGGTGGGCTGTGCCAAGCGCTGCCTCCCTCCGTGGGAGCGTCTCCCTGCCCGTGCCAGCCCCGTGGAGCTGCCACCAGCCAGTCCTGGGCAGCCCACGGGGTCCTCAGAGCACCAGGAGCACCAGGAGCAGCTCTGTCCTGGGGCTGAACACGCCAGGCCAGGATCACACAGCCCCAAGCCCCTCTTTTCCAGGCCAGCTCCACTTCCCACCCCCTAATCCCTGCTGCCTGGCTCGGGGGACCTCCATCTGCCAGCGCACTCGCTGGGAAGCAGATTGCATTCTGTTTTAACTTTTTATTGGTGCAGAAAAAAGCTGATATTTAACTTGATTTATTCCTGTAATATAGAGTATTTGTTTGGGAATGCTCCAGCATGAGGACTGGAGATATTCTGAACACAGGGAAAGCAAGTTTGTCAAACTCCACCGAGGCCAACACGTTGGTTCTCCTGACCTTGGACAGCCGAGTGTGGAGAGAGCAGAACACTGAGCAGGAAATCTGAGGTCCTGGTGCCAAAGGGTTAATAGAGACAGACAGGAGCTCACTAAAACAGTGTGGTTATAGTCCCAGAGCTCTCCCAGCCAGCAGGGACTGGCAGGAGGGAGGCTGGCAGCAGGCAGCCAGGCACAGGAGCAGGTGCCAGCCCTGGAGAGGGAAGGACACGGTGCCAGCCCTGGAGAAGGATGGCAGTGCCATGGACACAACAGCTGCGGGAGCTGGGCTGTTCTCCCTGCTCCAGGCACCCCTGCCTGGCTCCTCCCCAACATCTGGCACCTCTGGCGGGCACAGGGCCGTGGCACCTGGGCGTCCCCGTGCCGGGATGCCGGGGCAGCAGGGATGCCTGGGGAAGTGCAGGCACACGTGAGGGCGAGGCTGCATCCACCCGGAGAAACCAACGTGCTGTTTTAATTAGCGCTAATTAGCATATTTATAACATTCTGTTCCAGGGAACAGTTTCTGTCACACATTCCCTTATATAAGCCAGAGCCGACTGAGGAGTTTGCTCAATGTTTCTCAAATTTAAGGGAAGAAGGCGGCGGGGACACGGCACAGACACCGAGCCCCCAGATGCCAGGCACTGGCCTTGGGGGGGACCAGGTGTGGGGAGGGAGGGGAGGGGGACATTTCTGTGTGAGAGCAGCAGGGGCACGAGGCACGGGGCTTTCCTGCTCCCCGGGATGCCAACCCACGGCAGAGGGTTCGACCAGCACGAGGCTGGTGCTCTGGGTGCTGGGGACCCTCAGGACCTCCCCATTCCCTGTCTGGCACAAAAGTTTCCATGGATCTCTGAGCTCTCCACCTCTGGAGAGGGAGCAAACACCTGTAGGGAAGCTGGGGCCTCCCAAAGCTCCAGTGCCAGCAGAAGGCTGGGGAAGGAAGGGTTGCTCCTGCTGCATCCCTGTGCTCAGGGGAGCATCCCTGCACAGCTCCTCATCTCCACTTCGTGCCCAAGGATAGAGCCTGCAGGCACAGCAATATTCCCTGCAATTAAGGCAATTCACTAATGAGAGTGGTGTTGGGCCAGCCATCACATCAGCAAACACTGCACTCACCTCCTCCAGAGCCCCAGCAGCCCCTGGAGCACTGGGATCCCGAATGGAAATCAAGAGAGCTGGCAAGACCCCAAGAAAAACGAAGGCTCCAAGCCACATAATTACCAGAAGAATGAAATTCTGTTACTGCTCACAACCGGTCTGGGTAGTTAATTAAAATGTTCCCTTATATTTGTAATTATCAGAGAAGAAGAAAACCCCAAGCAAATAAAAAAGAGCTTTAAAGACACAGCTCATCCCCTGCTTCCCAAAAGGATGGACCTTGATGGTCTCATCAGGCATCCCTGGTGCTCCCAGCCCTGTGGCACCAGTGCTCCCAGTCCCCACGTGTTCCATGCAGACAGTGCTGAGGTGGTGCCTCACCTTCCCAAAGCTGCCTTTTCCCAGCACCATCAGGAAGTTGAAATCCGAAAGCTTCATCCGGTCCCGGCTGCCGTTGTTGTCGAATTTGGAAATGGCATTTCTTGTCTTCTCATCTGCAGCCTTGGACCCCGTTCCAATCTTGGCTCTCTGCAAAGGTGGAGATGGGGCAGGGAGGGGCAGGAAAACATTACTGAGAACAGCAGGGAGAATGGGCATTATAAACCCAGTGGGTGCTTCCAAAATCCCACCTCAACAGCTCTTTCCCAGCTCAGAAACCACCCTGAGCTTTGGGAGCCTTTTCCATCAGGGTGCTGGGGACAGCACCAAGAAAGGCACTGGAGAAGTCACCAGCCCTGGCACATGGCACTGCTCAGCTGCTTCCCAGTTAACCTCTGCCAGAGCAACTGGGAATCACCCCTGAGCGTGGTCAGCGCTCTCCCCGTGCCAGAGGGACACAGCAGCCTGCTGTGCTACCCTGCACCATGGCCAGGTCACCCAAAGCATGGGGAAGGGGCCAAAACTGGCTTCTGTCCCTTGCCTCACCAGAAAAAGAGGTGAATATAAACACAGTATGGTAAATATGGGACTTCTCCTCCAGCTCCACATTCATCACTGCCCTATGGGTCCCTTCCACGTGAGATATTCTGTGATTGTGTCTGATACCAGAGGGAACCACAGAGGAAGGCACAAATCCAATTGGAACAGTCCAGAACAGACAGCCCCCCAAACAGACAGACAGACAGCCCCCTCTTGCCCCCCAGATAGACAGACAGCNCAGCCCCCTCCTGCCCCCCCAGCCATCACAGCTCACTGAGGACCCTCACAACACCCCCCGTTTTTAAACCCCAGACCCCACCAGTGGCCCGGTGCCTCCTCCCCAGGCCAGGGGCTGTGATGTGCTGATCCTCCTCCCATAGGAGCTCCCCCACAATTTATTCCCTTTAATTTGCAGAACTGTGTGGCTCTGTGAGGCCTGTGAGAGCTCAGCCTAGCATGAAATTCCATTAACCCGATCCCGGCGGTTCAATCTGGCTGCTGCTGGCAGCCCCTCCAGATAGCACCTCTCGGGGAATCTCAAGCCTTTGCTGCTGCTAATTGGTTCTCACAAGGTTCTCCAGGCTGCAGAATTCCCCCCTCAAGGTCACCTGCAGCTCCTCTGAGCATCCAAACAGCTCCTGCACTGAAAACCTAAGGAATGGTGTGTGGGATTATCCCAGAGCATTGCTGTGCCCATGGCTCTGCCCCAGCACATCCCAGGCTCCAGCACACTCCACTGCTCACTCCCAAGGCCAGCACGAGCCACAGCCCAGCTGGAAGCTGGTCACAGTGATTGCTGCCTGTGACACCCACTCACAGCCAGCTGAGGGGACAGGTGTGCTCTGGCTCCTCTGCACAATGTGTTCTCTGATCTGGAGACAACAATCTGACTGCCCAGACCACTTTAACACCACTGAACACCACAAAATACAATAAAAGCCAGCAGTTAGTACAGCTAAAACCCAGTGGTTGTAGCCAACCACTGCATCAGAAGTGTCTTTTCTTGGATATGCAGGAAAGTTGTGTATAAATAAGATAAAAAAGAGGGGAACAGGAGCTAACTCTCCAGTCTCTGCTTCAATTACGCAGTTCACGCTGAGAACCATAAGGGCAACTCTCTTATTGCTGTATGGCTCATTGCATGTGAGTCTCCAGATGTACCACACTCACTCCCAGGGCTCTGTGGAGACTTCAGCTACACTGAAAAATGGCAGAGATCTGCTAATTCAGCAATGTCTGGGTCAATCGCTCGGCAAGAACTTCCATGGCTTATTAAGTAGTAAATAGACATTTCTCTCTGGAGCCTCTCTGGGGAGTTGGACCCTGCTCCCTGTTCCCTGCACTGCCAGGGCAGGAGCTGGCAGGGACAGTCCCTTGCCAGGGGCACAGCAGGCAGGCAGTGAGGAAAACCCTTGGCTGCAGGAAAAATCAATTCACCTCAAATTTCTGCCTCAGTTCCTCGTTTCCTTCTTCTCCCTCGGGAGGCACCGGGACATTGAAATACTCTCCCTCCTCCTGGCTGAGCAGCTTGAACCTGGAGGGGTGGAGAGAACGTGGGTCAGGGGCTGCAGGGAGGCAGGACCTCGCCTCTGCCCCTGCCACACCAGAGGGACCAGCATCCCTGGGACCTTCTCCCGGGCAGGACCCCCAAACCACCCCCTCAGCCAGCCCCAGAGCCCCAGAGGGAGCAGGGCTGGCTCTGGGTCCCTCGCTGTCCTGGGGGCACTGAGGTGGGCACACTGGTGTGGACAAACACGTGTTTCTGCTGCCAGCCAGGGGCACAGGCGTGGGCAAAGCCCTCAGCTGCCCCTCCAGGACAGCACGTGGAGCGTGCACACCCAGGATGCTCCTCCAAAGGATGATCAGAACTCGTGGAAACACCACTCAGATCCCAGGAGTTTCACCCTGTGGAGGCACAGCCCGGCTCCGGCAGTGAGGTTCTGCATCCAGGGTGGATCTTGGCCGGGTGTTACCCCAGAGGCTGCTCCAGGAACAAAGCCCTGCATGCACAGCACGGCCACAGGCTCTGCCTCTGAGCTGGTTTTCTCCATTAACTGCAGTTGTTTAGGTATGAAATATAGATCAGAGCTCCTTCTCCTTCGGTTTGCCCCAGCCAGCACTGACAAGGAAAATTACTTAGATCTGCACTTACATGGTGTTTAAAAGGCTGGGAAAGGCTCAGGCTTTGGGCTGCCTCAGGAGCCAGCAGTGCATGGCACACACACACCCCACAGGGGACTGGGAATTCGGGGAAGGGAGGAGCAGTGTCCCCATCAGGGCCTGGCAGCGAGGCTGAGCCCTGGCAATGCCCAGGAGTGGCACAGTGTGGGCACCCAGCCCACCCAATTCCTCCTCTCCATTCTCTGCTCTCAGGGAGACATTCCAGCTTCCATGGTGGAAAAGCCAGTCTGGGGTATTGGGGCATTCACTCAGCTTGTGAAAGCAGCTTAATTTCATGCAGGGTTTGGTCTCCAAAAGCCATTTAATATCTCCTTTCAATGATTACACCTGCCATGGACAGGTAATGCAGCTCTCAGGCACCAGTGCCTGGCGGAAAACCAGGGAAATGAGGCACCATGTGTCCTGCTGGGGGAGGTAAAATGGAAACAGAGAGACCCACCCAGGCTGTTCCAGACCTGCTGTGTTCGTGGCTCTCTCTAATGAGTGCCTGTAATTACACAGGGTGTAGGAGCCCCTTGTTTGAGCAGTGCCCTGCACTGCCCACGTGCTCCAGCCAGGAGCTCAGAGGGGTCCCCCCCCCACCCCCTCGCAGCCCTGCTCTCCCAGGAAGCCCCAGGTGTCTCTCCAGGACAGAAGCTGAGGGAATCCAAGCAGAAAATGCTGGAAAACACCTGTTTGGCAGATGCTGGCAGGCAGTGCCAGCTCCTCCCCAAGCCCCTGCAGTGAGAGCCCACGGGGGCACTCTCAGCCCCTCAGGCAGAGCAGCCCTGGGCACCTGTGTGTGCCCCAGCACCCCCAGCCCGAGGACGTGCAGGAGCCCACACAAAGCCAGTCCATGCTGGGCACTCAGACACTGCCCTGGCACCCCTGGGCAGCACACAGACACCCCCACGGCAGCAGTGACCCTCAGCAGCCCCAGAGTGGAGCAGCACCTTCCCGGAGCTGGGACAGGTGGGCTGGGGCAGAAGGAAGCTGGCAGGGCCCGAGGGGCTGCCACCCCTCCCACCTACAAACACTCTGGGCTGCTCTGTGCCCAGTGCTCCTGAAACAATCCCGTCTCACCATCCATCCACTCCCGACTTCTGCAGCTCGGAGATCCCGAAGGACAAGGAGCCCATGAAATCATTCCTGCTGGTCAGATCCCAGTCCCAGATCTCCACAGACAACCTCCTGTCCTTGTCTGCCTCTTTCAGTTGGCTGGAAGAGAGGAAAAGGGATGGGTTTGTGCTGGCAGCTGCTCCCACACCCCCACGTCCCCCCAGCTCCAGCAGAGCACGGGTGCAAAGGGAAGGGCTGGTCCCCAAGGCCTGCCCAGGTCTCCAATATTTAATTTCCAGGCACATCCAATTCACACGGAGGGCACAGAGCTCCTGCCCTGACACACACTTTGAGCAGGGTCAGGGCAGAGGTTTGAGTGCTTCTGTGTCACTTACAGAACAAAAAGAATCATTGCTCAGTTGAATCAGCTCAGTGCCTCTGAATAATTAAATCAGAGCAAATAAAATCGCATTAATTCTCGGTGGTGAGAAAATTCACTTTACAAATTTAAACACTTCCCTTGTACTTACAATTTAAATGTCTCGTTCCACTCAGGATTCAGGGAGCACTTGATGGTTTTGGTCTTCTGTTTGCTTTCATTTTTGGGGTCAGGGATTAGTTTAAGCTTCACGTAGGGATCTGACAAGCCATTAGGGTCCATAGGAACTAGGTTTTTAGCATCTCTTACTGGGGAAGAGAAAAAGGATTAAATTCAGTATTCCAGCTATAAAAATACCCAACAACTGACAACTTCCCTGTGTGCCAAGAGTAAGTGTGAAAATAGTGATTAAAAGCAGAATTAAACTGGATCTGTGCAGACATGGGCCTTACATGAGGAACGACAGAATTAACGCGAGCAAACGCAGCTCTCCTGGATGGGGGAGGCTGCAGGGTCGACTCAGGAGATTATTTTTACTTTCTGACAGGATGATTTGTTGTTTGCTCTCGGTTTTAAGCAGTTTAAAGCTGATTTGTTTCCTTCTGCCCCTTGGGAAGCAGAATTGCACTGATTTGTGGGGGCCTGGGGATGGAGCTTCCCTGGAGGAGTGGAAGCGGCGGTGCTGAGGCGGTGGGGTGGGAGTGGTACCCAGAGGCATCGCAGCAGCGCCAAATCCAGCGCCCAGCTCCCCCCTGTGGCCTCGGGCTCAGCTGCCGCGGCCCTGCATGGATGGATGGGGACTGGGGGGTGCCCACAGGGCACCATCCCTCCCTCTGGGCAGCACCGTGTCCCCCTGGCAGCAGGAGCAGAGCGGGAAGAGCAAACCTGAGGTGACTCAGCTGCTTGTAATTGGATTGCAGCTTGGACAAATTAAATACAGCCAGGCTGAGCTGAGTCTCTTCGCACAGATTAAGTCCAAAAGGGTCTGTCTGCCAGGAGAAGGATCTTATCTTCCCCCCAGGCTGAGCAGAGATAGCAGAGATGGGAAGTCCAGTGGGTCAGGATGGAGCTGAGCCATAACCTGGGGAAAGCTGTCTGCAAGGAAGGTCAGAGCAGAGCCCCCTCCCCAGGGCTAAAAACAGCCCAGGGATCAGGCACAGAGGGTCCTGCCTGAAGTCCCAGCAGGTCCCACCAGCAGCTCTGCTGTGAGGCTCATGAGGGGCTCAGCTTCACCCCTAATCCCAGCAGGAGGAGGAGGAGGAGGAGAGGGCTCCAGCTGCCTGTGCAGCACCACAGGACATCAGGAGTTACTTTCAGAGTCAGAAGAGTAAAACTATTGCCCAGCTCCCAACGCACCAATAAGGAATTTCTGGTGAGGCTGGGACTAGAGAGTTCTGAAAAGCGAATTAATGCCCCCAAATCTGCCATCTATTGCTGTCCTCCCAAAGCACTGCCCAATTTCCAGCTCCATGGGATCAAACTCGTAGCCAAAATCCAACTCTGCATTTATAAACGAGCTCGTTTATCAAAGGTGGCAGCGCTGAGAGCAGCGTGTGAGCCAGGGAGAGGTGTGAGGCTGCCGGGAAGTGCCGCTGCCCGTCCCTCCCGCAGCTCCCGCAGCCCTGGGAGGGGGCGGTGCAGCAGCCACAGCCCCTCCTGCCCCTCTGGCAGCGGGGAGGGACTGACCCCATCCCTGATGTGCCACAGGTGACCTTGCTGGGGATGCTGCCATGGAATCATCGACTCCTCGAGTGGTTTGGGTTGGAAGGGACCTTAAAGCCCATCCAGTTTCCACCAGTCTGGGGCTCCCTGTGCCCCCCCGGCGCTGCCACAGCACGGGAATGACGCTCCCAGTGCCCTGCTGAACCGGGGCCTCTCCACACCCCCCGAGCTCTTACTGCCTCCTACCACCTTCCTGGCTTTCAAATGATCACCAAAGCGTCTTTTCAGTGCCCCTGCCCACCTGCAGCCCCTGTGGGGGCTCAGGGACAGGAGCAGGCAGTGGCCAGCAGCACCAGGGCAGGGCAGTGGGGTGGTCCCCACTGCTGACCTCACCCTTCACCTGCCCCAGGCTCAGCAGAAACGCCCCAGCACCCCCAAGTGAGCAGCAGAAGGAGCCCAGGGCTCTCACAGGGCAGGTGTGCCCTCCCAGGGAGGAGACAGAAGGATGTCAGGTGTGCCCTCCCAGGGAGGAGACAGAAGGATGTCAGGTGTGCCCTCCCTGGGAGGAGACACAGAAGGATGTCAGGTGTGCCCTCCCAGGGAGGAGACAGAAGGATGTCAGGTGTGCCCTCCCTGGGAGGAGACAAAATGATGTCACACAGAACCAGCTCTGGCTCTGCTCCGTGTTTCACTGTCCCAACAGCCAACACAACACCCTCTGGAGACTAATGAACAGCCCTGTGTAGTTTATGTGGGCGCCCTTCACTTCTCTCAGGAACAGGAGAAGCCGTTCTGGCCCTCGCAGTTAATCAGTTTATGCCCTCAAGCATGAGATTTGATTACTTCATGTTATTATCTCAGCGTGCAGACCTCAAAATTTCATTAATGGCAATAATTTTATCTATTCATTTAAGAAAACCAAAATGCTTCTGCTTGACCTTAAGAAACTTCCTGACTTTTCAAGCAGAAATCAACAATTAAGTGAGGGAAAAATGAAACCGTGGAGCGGTGCAGCAGCGATACCTCACGGCAGGGGAGATGTGCTCCTCGCCAGCATTCATGGCATTTATTTGACAGTTAAATTTGATGTAAAATAGCTTTACATCTCTCATATCCTGACAGTTTTGTGCATCATTAAGAAGCAGTAACATCATTATTAACTGTGATGAGTAAGAATATTATGATCCCATTTAAAGCAAGTCCTAAATCACTCTGGGTACCAAGTGTGGCCAAGGAGATGCCACAGTGGGCTCAGGCCATGGTCAGGATGAGATGCTGGCAAGTCCTGGACATCTCTGGACTGGGGGTCAGGGGGGCAGTGCTGGCAGTGCCCTCCTCCTCCTCCACACCATTCCCGAGGCAGTGGGGACGCTGCTCCACTGCCACGGGAGGGAGGTGTGACCCCCTCTGCCTTGCAGGGCCGGGGCAGGCAGAGCTGGGTGGGTAATTTGAATAATTTATTCTGCAGAACGTGCAACAGCTTCTCAATAACGGTTCAGGCAAGGTCTCTGAGTGACTCCAGCAGCCAGAGACACCCACACCCCCATGGAAAACGAGGGAGGCAGCTTCAGTCTGCCACACACCCAGAGCAGGAGGGAGCACAGGAGCTCACTGTGGCTCTGAGAGCAGGGCAAGGCCCTTTCCCCAGCCCCAGGGCTTCAAGGAAAGGCAAGATTAATACAGGTAATAAACCCCAGCAAGTGATTTCCTAAATACAGCACACGGGGTTCACTTTGATGTGAAATTAAAAACAAAGCCCACAACAAACCCTCTCCTACCCTGCTCTCCAGGCTCCCTGGGCTGTCACATCCTGTCCCCTCCTCTCTGGACCACGGAGAGTGCTCAGTGCAGGGAGTTCTGCTTCCCTCTGCCCTCCAAAGGAGAAGAGGCTGGCATGGGCTGCCCAGGGAAACTGAGGCTGGCACAGCCCTGGAAGGGCTCAGGAGCTTGGAGCAGCCTGGTCTGATGGAAGTGTCCCTGCCCTTGGCCAGGGTTTGGAGCAGCCTGGTCTGATGGAGTGTCCCTGCCCTTGGCAAGGCCTTGGAGCTGGATGGTTTTTAAAACAAACCACTCCAGGATTCTATGGACCTGTGAAAAGCCCTTCCAAAGGCTGGCTCGCTGCAAGGAGAGGTCAGAGCTCCACCTCCTCATCCCAGCCCATCCCAGCCCATCACCTCTCCTGGCCCTCGCTTCCACAGCTCTTGGGTGGGATTTTGGAGAGGGGAGGGCTCTCAGGGCTGACCTCCAGCAGCACCAGCATCCCGGGGCAGGAGCAGCCCCATCCCAGCCAGCCCTCGGCACTCGGATTAACACCCTCGTGAGTTAAAACATTTAATTAATGTCTGATAAGAATATATTTGCACATGCTCATACAATGGAAAAGGCACACGACTCATTATGGCTGCATCTGCCTGGGCCGGTGATTATTAATTAAGGCACTTCCAGCTCGTTTATCTAATCAGCATAATTGGTTTCAGTTTTGGTCACTGTTTTCCCTGATCAGGTCGGTAAATTGGGAAGCTCCGGTCCCGGCAGGCGCTGCCAGGAGCACCGGGGGGCTCAGCAGTGCAGGAACACGGGGAACATCGCTGGTGGCCAACATTCCCGAGGGGCAGGAGGGACCCGAGACCGCCCCGTCGGGCAGGAGCCCCGGGCACCCTGTGCTGCACAGGGGCAAAGGCCACCCTGGAGATTCCCCGGTGCCCACGGCCACCCCGAGCCCACGGCACGAACCCTCCGGTTCTGCCTCTCAATCCCTCCCACAGAGCTCCGCGCAGACCCTGTCCCTCCTCGCAGCGCCCCCGGGGCGGGGCTGCCGGCGCTGCGGGATGCTCGGCGCTGCGGGATGCTCGGCACTGCGGGATGCTCGGCACTCGGGACGGGGGAAGAGGCGGCTCTGGAGAGGCTCCCGGAGCCCTCGGCAGCGCCTTAAAGCAGCAATGGCTTTAATGGACTCACCCTTCACAGGTCCTCCCAACCCTCCATCTGCCACACTCAAATATTCATGGCCCTTAATACCACGGGCTCAGCATAATCTGCGCTGGAAGCTTTGCTGTCACAGAAGCAGAACTGAGCAATGCCTCGGTGCTGTATTAATTTGCTGTGATTTCCGACTTTATTCCACAGCCTTTTCCTCTAATGAGACACTTGATCAAAGCTCAGAGCAGGACACGACTGTGAAGGAGCATTTGCTCCTGTCCCACACCAGACAGGCAATGCCCTGCCTGCTGCACGTCTGTCTCCTGCACCAAGGGCTCAGAGACACAAAAAATTGGGAGGGAATTCTTCCCTGGGAGGGTGGGGAGGCCCTGGCAGAGGGTGCCCAGAGCAGCTGTGGCTGCCCCATGCCTGGGAGTGTCCCAGGCCAGGCTGGACGGGGCTTGGAGCAAGCTGATCTGGTCGAAGGTGTCTCTGCCCATGAGCTTCAGAGATGAGTTTTAAGGTCCCTTCCAATCCAAACCATTCTAGGATACAATAATTCCATAAAAATCTGTGTTTTCCATCGGGAGGGAAAGATTGGCTTTACAAAGAAAGGGAAAAAAATCAGAGTAAGAGACGAGAAAAGCACAGAGCTGAAGAGCATCAGGCAAACCCTGTTCAGTTTGTCAGCTCGAAGAGGAAGATCCAAGCGGAGTTGGCCGTGCCCGTGCTGCCGCCTGCAGGCACCGGCCCTGCCCTGCCCGCTCCGCCGGGCACCTTCCTCTCCTCACAGCCGGGACGCTCCGGCCACGGGAAAGCCTCCCAAATTCTTGGGCAAGGGGCCCGCGGCCGGTGAGACAGCGAGAAGGTCTCCCCATCACCAGCAGCCCCGTTTGCCCGAGCAGCAGGACCAAAGGGGGGCTCACCCCGGGCCCGCGCTGCCTCCCCCTGCCCGGCTCAGGGGCTGCTCCGCGCCCCCTCCGCCCCCGACAGAATCCAGGGCCCGCTGGCGATCCCGCAGAGAAGGCGAGAAGGGCTTTTCCCACCAGCAATCCGCTCGGAGCCAGCCCGCCCTGCCCCTCCGTGCCCCCAGCGCAGCCAGGGCGGCTCCTGCAATTCCCAATTGTTCGGCTTGGGAAATTCCTCTAAATCCATCCAGTCCGGCCGCTGCTCCAGCACTGCCAAGGCCACCGCTCCCCACGTCCCCGAGTGCCACATCCACAGGGCTTTAAAATCCCTCCAGGGATGGGCACTGTGCCAGGGCTGGGCAGCATTTCCATGCAGGAATTTTCCCAAAACCCACCCTGAGCCTGCCCTGGCCCAGCCTGAGGCCGTTCCCTCTCCTCCTGTCCCTGTTCCCTGGGAGCAGAGCCCGACCCCCCCCGGCTGCCCCCTCCTGTCAGGGGCTTGTGCAGAGCCACAAGGGCCCCCCTGAGCCTCCTTTGCTCCAGGCTGAGCCCCTTTCCCAGCTCCCTCAGCCTCTCCTGGGACTCCAGCCCCTTCCCAGCCCTGCTCCCTTCCCTGGACACCTCCAGCCCCTCCATGTCCTTCCCATCCTGAGGGGCCCGGAGCTGCCCCAGGGTTCCAGGTGCTCCCTGAGCAGGGCCAGCACAGCACTGGGTGCTCCATCTCCCCAGGGCTGGGTGTTCCCTCGTGCTTTGGGGACCATCTGGGCTCCCCAGTGCCCAGCTCTCCTCTCCAGAGCACTCCCACTCCTCCGCCAGCTCCATGGCAGAGCTGGAGAGCTCCGCACGCTTCCCTTCTCTCTGGAAAAGCCAAAGCTGACACGTTTTCACCAACACCTCCATAAAGGGCCAGAAATAAAACAGCCTTTCAAAGCCAGCTGAAGGGATGAAAATCCAGCTGCACGGAACGGGGCGGGAGCTCCTCCCCTGCCTCTGGGGCGGTGGAACAACGGGAGGGCGAGCTCTGCTCCCCGCCGGCACCTGGGGAGGCTGGAGGGAATCACGGGATCCTTAGGGTTGGGAAACACCTCCAAGATCACCGAGTCCAACCTTCAGGAAGGTGCCTGGGAAGCAGGACTTCTGAAAACGTAACTCTGCCTGCTTCACTGAGGCTCTCCTTTAAGGACAAATAAAACAAAAACTAAATTATAAAGTCCTCCACAACTTTTTTCACTTTTTCATTACCCTTTTCAACAACTTGGTATTTTTTCTGAGAACACTCCTGATGACTCTCCCCAGGGGACAAGCACCCATCAGAGCAGCGAGGAGCACCACGGGATCCCAGAGCCAACCCCATCCCACAGAACCAACCCCCGGGGATGTCTCCGACAGGATGTGGGAAAGCAGCCTCCCGCAGAGAGCCAGCCAAGGGCGGGGGGGATGCAGAAGGATCCGGTGCTGCTGCCACGGGTGTCCCAGCCCGGGGTCCCGGCCCACGCAGGGGCGCTGGCCCCGGCAGCGTGGGCACGGGGGGCACTTCCCACCCCGGCTTTGACTCATCCGGGGTGGGAATAACCGCGACAGCTCGGCCACCCCTGCGGAGCTGGAATGCCTGGAGCCGCCTGGAGCCTCCTGGAGCCGCCTGGAGCCGTCCAGTCACCCCTCCCAGGAGCCCCTCCCGGCTCGGCTCGGCTCGGCCCGTACCACACAACCCACAGGGGCCGTCACTGCCATGCCCACGGACAGCAGTCCCTGCCCCTGGCACTGCTCCACGAGGCAGCGGCCCCCAGAGTCACACCTGGTCTGGTGTCCCCGTGCTGGGGACCCGAGGCTTCACAAGGACACGGCTCAATGTTTTCTGAGCGCTTTTAGGTCATGGGGGAGGCATTTTCTTCTGGGAACTCAACATCCAGGTGGCATCAGCCTCCAGAGATGCCACAAACCACACCCTTCCCCGGGTCCTGCAGGTGCTGAGAGTTTACATCACTCAAAGAGCCCTTTGAACATCTGTGACTGAAGTGCCATCAGTACACGGAGCCCCGGGCCCAGCCAGGCTTTGCCAGAGGGCAGCCCGGCCCCACACGTACCTACGACGGTGAGCACGTCCTTGTCGATGTCCGCCCGGATGTAGATGCGGCCCCGGCGCTCCGTGTGGTCCGTCCCGCACAGGCTGGGCACGTTCATCACACAGCGCTTGTGCACGTTCATCATGCAGGCTGGGGGACACAAGGGGACACAAGGGGACACTCAGCACCCCGGCACCGCTGCCAGGCCTGGGAGCAGGGGACGGGGACGTTGTGAGGGACTCTGGGATGAACACACAGCACACGGAGCTCCCGAGGCAGCTGGGGACTCTGCCGAGCCTGGGCACAGGGACCCACTGCCAGCAGCTCTGGGTCCTGCCTGACACGCCCCAGGGCTCCAGGGTTAAACTACGTGAGTTCTGCTGACTCAGGAAACTTCTCTTCCGTCAGCCCCAGGATGGGATGCCGGGTGCTCGGCTGGATCCACCAGGAGCCAAAAAGGGGCATTAAAAACCTGGTAATTTTTAATTTACCATGTGTTTCTGTATACACATGGAGAGGTATAAAGATCCATGCCTATATAAAGATACGTATATATGTATTTACATTTTAAAGCAGTTCACTTCCCCTTGGCAAGATTCCCAAGGTTCTAAGGAATATGCTGTTCCCACGACAGCCAAGCTTCCCTATCCCTGAGCAAGGAGCAGCCAAGCTCGCTGCTCCCGCCGCCAGCGCCGGCACATGCTGCATGTCCCAGTCTCCTTAAATAGGAACACACAGGATTAACTTGGAAAATTACTGATTCCATCCTTTCCCTCCGCTTCCACCCCCCGTTTTCTCCTCCCCGCGCAGCAATTCCCCGCGCCGGGAGAGGCGGCGGCACCGCGTGGCCACGGCCACAGGGTGTCACTCGGAGCCAGCGCTGGAGAACGCGCACGTGGAGGGGCGATGCTGCAAGGATGCGGCGGGGGCACGGCGGGGATGCAGGGGAGGATGTGGAGGGCGGGTACGGCAAGGTCGCTACAGGGGGTGGTGCTGTGGGGGTGCTCCTGGAGAGGAGTTTGGGGGATGCTGCTGCAGAGGGGGGAACGGAGGCGATGCTGTGGGAGATGTGGGGATGCTGCAGAAAGGGATGTGGGGGGATGCTGCTGCAGAGGGGCGCAGGGAGGTTCTCCCCATCCCGACACCTTCCCCTCCCCTCTCCCTGCAGCAGCCCCGGGACTCCCCGCGCTGGGTGAGCAGGTGCCCCTCGGGCACTCAGAGCCCTGCAGCTCCACTCCGGGGGCAGAGGGCACAGGCTCTTGGCTGCAGCCCAGGACCTTGGGGTGTCTGAGCCCCCCCCGGGTCCCTGAGCCCCCCCCGGGGTCCCTGAGCCCCCCTCCCGTGCGTCACTTACTGTCACATTTCATCCCCTGGTGGATGAGCCCGTACAGCAACGACCCGCAGTGGTCACAGAAGGTGGGGCTGGAGTACGTGTGGATTTTAAATTTGTGTTTGCTCCGGGGATCCTGGGAGGAAAATAAAGGACAAAGATTATAAACTTGCATCAAATGTTGGCAAGGCAGCCCTGCTCTTCCCATTCCGAGTGCCAGCTGGCTCTGGAGGTGCTGCTAACGGACTTCAGTCAACTGCCACCGACTCGTGGGGAGCTCTTCCAGCAACCACCGGCCTCCAGCTTTATTCCCCTTCATGTGTGTTGCCATAACAATGGAAAAGCAACGCACTGGCTTGGCTGGGGATGTACTGTTTTTCAAAAACTCAGTCCTAGCACGGAAAACACCAGGTGAAATTGGTAGGTAGGAACCGACAGAAGGGCTGGACACTGCCCAGCTTCCAGCAGAGCAGGAAAAACCACCCATGATTCCATCTATATTAAGCCTGCCCAGGAAACATCTCTGTGCTCTGGTGCCAGCCCTCCCCTCACACTCCCAGGCATTCAAGCTGCTTGGAGACACTTTAATATTTTGAGCTTTCTTAAAAGCAAGGGCAGATTTCTGCCCAGCAGCAGAGGGTGCAGAGCCAGCAGAGCCCAGTTTATCCCTTTATCCCTTGTGCAGGCACCAGGCAAACTCCTGGGCTCCAGCAAGGGTCAGCAGGAGTTAGAGCCAAACAAACCCAAACCATGGAATCCCCAAATGATTTGGGTTGGAAGGGACCTTAAAGCCCATCCAGTGCCACCCCTGCCATGGGCAGGGACACCTTCCACCATCCCAGTTTGCTCCAAGCCCTGTTCATCCTGGCCTTGGATATTTCCAGGTAACCAGGGGCAGCCACAGCTTCTCTGGGCACCCTGTGCCAGTGGAAACTTCCAGAAGAAATGGCTTCTGAACAGGGAGCTAGAACCAAGCACTGGAACAGAGCAAGGGTTTGGCATTTCCTGGCTCCTCCATGCAGGAGAGGAGAGTTGTGAGAGCTCAGGAGAGCCTGGGGCAGTGGGGCTGTGCAGAGGAGGCTGCTGGGGCTCCACAGGCAAGGGGGAAGGGTCCAGCACAGAGCAGCTTGATTTCATCTCAGGTTAATTGTTTAAGGGTTAGGGATGAGGCTCAGCTCCCAGCTCCGTCATTTGAGATGAGCAGCTTTTTAATGGCCTGGAAAGCTGCCCGGGCATTAGCAAAGACACCTTTTCAGGGCACTGCGAGCAGAGTAAATAAATAAAGAGTGGAATCAGAAGCGAGCTGTAACATTGCCACCAATACATTCCATCCCCCTGAAATTAATTTCCCAGCACTGTTGCATTGGAGCTCCCAGCTGCATTAATCACCAAATTCTGCTTTATTGTTGAGCACCACAGATAATCCCAGTGGCACCTGGGAGGGGGAAAAGCAACAGAGCTTCCTCTAACCTGGTCTGTGCCGTGCCAGGGATCAGGTACAGCCCTCAGCCAAGGCACCAAAACTGGAAATATCTCACATTTTACCCCAAGGAAACAGCTTCCAGACACAGCTCCCAGCGTGGCTCCAGCTGGCAGCTCCTGTGCCAGCAGTGGCACGGGAAGGCTGAGGGGACAAGGGGTCACAACCAAGCTGACACCCCTAGGAGCCAGCTCTGTCAATGACTGTAGATCTGAAAGCCTTTGGCATTCCTCACACATGTAAAAGAGCAGAGAAATTAAACCTGGATTTTAGAACAGGAGGTGGGGGGAGTTTCCCCCCCTGAAACCCAGGGCAGGCAGCCAAGAGGCAGCCAGGGCTCAGCCTTGAGATGGTCTGGAAGGTTCCAACCCAAACCTTGCTGTGATGCTGATTCCCAGGAGAGAGGAGGTGTCTGGCTGCCCAGTCCTGCATCCTGCACAGCCCCTGGGCACAGCCCCTGGGCACAGCCCCTGTCTCAGCACCTCCAGCCCCCCCTGCAGTGGGACAGGGACACGGGGCAGCCCAGGAGAAGCCACGTGCCCGGGTGTGACACCGAGGGAATCGCCCCCGAGCGCTCTGCTGCTCCCTCCAGAAACAGATATTCCTGTTCAGGCAAGTGAAAGCTTCAGTCATTCATAAAAACCACGAGCTTTATGCAAAAGGAGACAATTCCCACTCCGAGTGAAAGATGGTGAATTCCCACTGGAACCCGGAGCTGGAGAAGCCAGAGCTGGAAAAGCAAAGGTTCAAGGCAGGCTGGGCTCCCCAAAGCAGCACCCCCTGCCCAGGAGGGGCTCACCTCTGCTCCCACCCCCTGCTCTGGACAGACCCTCACCCCAAGGGCAGAGCCCAAAGGCTGGGAGGGTGATGGAGCAGCCAGGCCTGGAGAGGAGGAGCTGCTGGGCTGTGGCTGAGAGGGGCTCGTGTCACCTTGACCAGCGCCTCAGAAAGTGCCAGAAATGGCAGTTCTGGGGATGATCATTTTTGAGCAAGGCTGTACAAAGAGCCTATTTTTGTACCACGGAGACAGGACTGACGAGAACACTGCGTATGCAGATGCTGAGACTTAAAACAAGAATGGTTAAAAAGAAGTTTGCCAAGAAAGGAAAAGGCTCTTCTCCTCCCCCAGCAGCACTGAGCCAGCCTGGAGAACGGGGCAGGAACAGCTTTCTTTGGAGCAGAGCTGGAAAATGCCACGAGGAGAGGCAGTGCACGGCAAGGCCCTTCCCTTCCCACAGAGCCAGCACCCTCTGCACCGAGGGATGCAAGCCAGAGAAGAGGGATAGAGGGGCACAGGGAAGGAATTGTTCCCTGGGAGGGTGGGCAGGCCCTGGCACAGGGTGCCCAGAGCAGCTGTGGCTGCCCCTGGATCCCTGGAAGTGTCCAAGGCCAGGTTGGACGGGGCTTGGGGCACCCTGGGATGGTGGAAGGTGTCCCTGCCATGGGTTTCCCAGAGCACTGGAATTCCACATCTCCAGCAGAGCCTTGGGAAGGGGCAGCTGGACCCACATTGACAGCCAAGTGTATTTGAAACCTCTGCACTGACATTTGCTGCATTTGACAGAACACAGAGCTTTGCTTCAAGATTAGAGGCTGCTGCTTTCCCTGTCTCATTGCAAAGAAAGCTTTAAATTATCTCTGCTAAAGAAGAATTAGCACAGTTCATGTGAAGAGACCATTTTAAAGTGAATTTCATAGTGATTTAAACAGCATAATAGCAAATACAACACAGCCACAGCTTACTGCCTGCACTCAACAAACCCTGGCAGGGACATAAACCCAAACCCTCACATTTGATTCCTCATTTCCCATGTGGAAAATCCCCTTGGAGCAAGGAGCAGCTCATAGCAGACAGAAGTGCTCTGTCATCCCTTCCAGGGAAAGCACAGATTGCACGAGGCTGGGTCAGGGCTGGCAGTGTGACAGCTCCAGGTGCCATCCTGGTTGTTCTCATGGGCACCCACCAGAGACAGGGACCAGCCCTGGCGGGGAGCTGCGGCCCTGGCCATGCACCTCCTGCCTCTGCACAGGGCTGGGAGAACTCCTTCGGTGAGAAACAGCTCCAAGTGCCAGCAAAAACCACACAAGGAAGGTCAGGAAGAGGGGCAGGAGAGCGATGGGTCTTTGTGTGGCTGAGCAGAGCCACAGTAAATCACACAGGCAGAGCTCAGAGGTTACACACAAGAGGAAGACAGGTCGGCCCTTGGAACTTGGTGGCCTTTACAGTCCCTGCCAAGCACGGCCAGCCTGTGATTCCATGACTCTGGAGCCTCTTTCCTGCCTCCCTCACTGCTCCTCGGCAGCCTGCCCCAGCCTCTCACGCTGTACAGGCACTTTGACACTGCTGCCACCGAGTGACAGCACAGCAGGTTTCTGTAGTTTCCAGCGTTCCAGCCTGGGCAGCTCCCAGAGCCCGAGGGCACAGGGGCCCTGCAGGGAGCGGGAGGAGGCAGCGGGATGGAGGCAGAGGGATGGAGGCAGAGGGATGGAGGCACTGAGAGGAGGCAGAGGGAGGAGGCAGAGGGATGGAGGCAGAGGGATGGAGGCAGAGGGATGGAGGCAGAGGGGTGGAGGCAGAGGGATGGAGGCACTGAGAGGAGGCAGAGGGATGGAGGCAGAGGGATGGAGGCAGAGGGATGGAGGCAGAGGGATGGAGGCAGAGGGAGGAGGCAGCGGGATGGAGGCACTGAGAGGAGGCAGAGGGATGGAGGCACTGAGAGGAGGCAGAGGGAGGAGGCAGAGGGAGGAGGCGGCTCCTGGGGAAGGACCAGCAGCCGACACAGCCGCGGGCGCTGGCACCGCGCTGGGGCTGCTCCCGTGTCAAACACAGCCTGCCCCTGGCAGCTCCAGCAAGCAAATACATTTTTATTGACAAAAGATCTCATCCTCTCGTCAGACAACTGCAGAGGGATACGGATGACAGTTGTTCTTCTCTGGCTGCTGCTGCCAACACCAAATGAAACACTCTCTCTCCGAGCAGCAGGAAAAAGCCAAGCTCAGCTGCTCTCCCAGAGCAGCGTTTGCATCTCAACATCCTTCAGACATGTTTGGTAACTCACACATGCCTTGAGAGTCATTTTATTGCACCTCCAGGAGAGCAGGGCTCCCAGGGCACCTTCCCTGCAGCCCCCAGGGGCTGGAACAGCACAGAGACCCCAAAACACCTCCCTGCTGCAGGAGCCCCCCGGGTGGGCACAGGCTGCACCCCCCACCCCATCGCCCTCCCAGCGAGGGACAAACCCAGCTCAGCCCGTGCCCTGGGACGGGCACGGACCCAACCAGTGCTCCAGCCCCTCCTGAACTGGGGTCACCAGGTACCCCTCGACCCCCGAGACAAGCAGGAAGAGCTGCTCAGTGGTGGGCCTGAAGCCACGGCAGCCGGGCAGGAGGAGGAGCCGGGCCCCGGCAGGGCCGGGCAAGCAGCAGAAGGTGCAGGGAGGGAGCAAGGCAGAGACATCTTCATCCCACGGGAACTGTCAGCGGCTGCCGCCGAGCAGAGCAGGTGCCCCCGCCCCAGGGGCAGATGGCACAGCACGAGAGCTGGAGAAGTTAATTAGCAGGACAACAGAAAGCAGCAAGTTGCAGGGAGGTTGGGAAGATTTGCCAAAGCGCCGGCCAGAGCAGCCCAGAAGAACGGGAGCTGTGAGAGGGATCGGCGTCCTGTGCTCGGAGGCAGCACCTGGGAGAGAGGGGGGCTGGGGCACAGCATGGAGCCCTTTCCATGGAGAAATCCTTCCCGAAATCCTCTCCCCAAGCCATAACGAGGGACAAATTACATGCGAAATTGAAATGTAGCTACACTGGCCCGTTACCTTGCCAGAACAACTCTGATATTTATTAACACATCCTGATTAGATGACCTTTAGCAGGATCATGCAAAGAAGGTCATTTTAATGATTATTTTGTCTACAATTTAAATAATTATGCTTTCTACTAATAGCTCCAGCTATAATTAGGTTTGCCAACTGGAATACATTTCACAGGCTGACTCTGGGTCCTGGAGACCTCGCTGTGGGTCGGACAGACACTGGCTGTGGGTCAGTCAGTGGCTGTGGGTCAGTCCCACACTGGCTGTGGGTCACACACCCCAGCCCAGTGGTCACTCCAGCTTTGCCTCCTGCCAACAGGAGAGCCAGGGGTGCCAGAGCTGGGAATGAGGGGCAGCAGAACTGGACAGGGAGGGGGTTTGGGTGCCAAGCCCTCTGGAGCACCTCACCCTTGGGGAATGCTGGGGCAGACCCAGCAGATGGGACATCAGTGTGGGACACAACCCCAGCCCTGCCTGAGGACCAGCGTGGCACAAACACAGCCCCGTGCCTGCTGCACCAGTGGTTCCAGCTACAGCTTCATTCCCTGCTGCAAGAAGCAATTAATCTTTCATTTTTTCCTGCTTGGAGACACTATCATGTGTAATTAGTCCTCTCTCCCAGATGGAAGCTCCTGCTCGGCAGGCTTGGCAAGGTTAAACACACAGCTCTCCTCAAGGAGGTTCAAACACAACCTGATCAAACAGAAACACCCCAAAGTGGGAGCACTCAACAGTGACAGAGCCTCTGACATTTCGCTGGTCTCCGGGGATTCTGCTCTGCTCCCCAAGCGTGCAACACCAGCTCCCCCCGGGTTCTCTGCACGCACCAACCTCCATCCCTGCAGCACTTCAGCACCCCTGAACCTGCAGCTGAAGAGTTCTAGCTCAGTAACCACAACTACCCAGTTGTTAAAATGTAAACAGACAGACCATAAGCACTGTACAGATGCAAAATGGTTTTCTCCTCAATTCTCCAGCACTAAGAAGACACAGAGATCAAGGAGCAAAGTCAGAAGATGTTTTTCTTTTAACACATTTTTTCCCCCTCAGCTCCAGCTCCAGGCCACAGGGAAGAGCAGCTCTGGGATCCCAGCTGGCATCAAAGCCCCAGCCCAGGCTGCAGCATCCCTGCACTGCTGAGCTCCCTGCACAGCTCCCTCCCCTCTCCACTGGCCCACTGCAAGGACGAACCCACTGCAAGTCTGACACATGCAATAAACTGAACTCCTTCCTCCTGCAGGATTCCCTGGAGATTCGTGTTTGTGGAAGAGTTACCAGCCTGCTGCACCACCTGCAAAAACACAGCCCTGCAACCAGCACAGCCTGATGCCACCAGCTCTACCACCAGTACAGGTGGCTCTGGATTCCCATCGTGGTTATCAGCAGCCACGGAGCAGAGGGAAACTCCAGCTGCCCCTCGGTCAAAGCAGAGCCCCTGTCCCTGGCTTGTTCCTGCAGCCAGCAAGGCAGTACTGAGTGCTCCAGTAGCACTTCCTCTCCTGATTCAAAGCTCCTTAAGGATCATATGATTATATAATTATAAATATGATATATTATAGATATAATTATGCTGCTGTAAGAGCAAGACTGACAGTGCAGGAGGAAGGAAGCTTGTCCTGCCTGCATCCCCCAGTGACACCCCATGTCAGAGGGGCAGGGGACAGACCAGAGGGGCTCTGGCAGCCTTTGCTGAAGAGTAAAAATTTTAAAAAAAGTGAAAAAAAAAAAAGCTGTGAAAGGGCCATTTTCTCCCTGCCTTAGTCCCAAGAACTGCATTCCCTCTTCACTTTCAGAATTTTGTACTACAAGATGAATTAACAGTGCTGGGCAGCTGTTGCCTGCCTGCTGCCTGTGCCGTGGTGCTGCTGCTCCTCCAGGGACAACAGGGACAGGGAATGTGACCAAGGGCCTTTACAGCAGCGCTGGTGCGGAGAGGGGTCTGTTACATCTGTGACGATTTTATTTTATTTTGTCGTGCCTCCCCTTCCCAGGGGCTGCCCACAGTCGCCAGCGCTGCTGCAGAGCCCAGCTGCGACCTGGCTGCCCGAGGGCCCCTCGCTGTCCTCGTGTGCCACGGCTCGGGGTGGCAGGGCCGGCAAAGCTCCTGTCCGCCCTCGGCGAGCTCCGCAGGGCAGCTGGAGCGAGCGAGCCCGCACAGCTCCGCCGATCCCTGCCCTGCCCTGCCCTCGAACCTCGCCTGCCCCGAGCAAGGGGAGGGCGTTTCAGCATCCCCGTCTCCCGGCGCACCCCCGGCCGCTCCCGGGGCCGCTCCCTCCTCTCCGCAACCTGCCCAGCTGGGGTGGGAGCTGAGGCTCTGCTCAGCCACCAGCTCCTTTCCCCTCTCGCTGCACCGAAAGCCTTCTCAGCGAGATTCCAGCTCGCTGCCCCTGTCTGCGTGTGCCTGAGATGAGAGAGAACAGAGACGAAGGGACAGCGCGGGGGCCGCAGTCACACGGCACGGCCGGTTCTCCACCGGGGGAGCGCGGCACACGCGGGGACAGGGCTCTGCCACATCCCCACAGGGACACCAGGGGCTCCAGGGATCGCCCCCCAGCACCGCCCCCTCATTTCTTCGTGCCTTCTCAGCTCTCCTTGCCCCGTTTCAGCAGCGGCGGCAGCAGGGAGCGAAACTGCCCGGGAAAAGGCAGAGACAGGAAGGTGAGCAGGTCACAGCCATCACTTCCCTCTCCTGCAGCCCCATCCCCTCGAGGGACCTGCTCCGGGCCAGGGCACCGGGACGATGCTGTGCACATACACAGAGATCTCACTGCTGCCCTGCACAGATCCTGGAAGGGCCACAGCCCTTGGAGAGGGAAGGGATGCTCCCGGCATCCCAGTCAAGCCTCAGCCTCCCTCCCTCACTCCAGGCAGGCAGAAGCTCCTGCCCACGCCTCCACTGGCAGTCCCCGCTTGTCCCTGGCACAGGAAGCCCTCGGGGACCTCTGTCCTGTGGGTGACAGCAGTGCCACCCTGCCACCTCCTCCGGGCTTCGCTGCGCCGGTGGAGGAAGAGCCGTCGGTGCTGCAGCTGCTCCTGCGGAGGCTGCACAAACACCACGGCTCAGGAGGGGGGAAGAGCCACCACCCGGGCCCAGAACAAACCTCGCCAACTGCTGGTGGCCCTGAGAGCCCCGTCCCCCAAACCCCCTCTCTCCCCGTCCCAGGGCACAGCCCCCTTTCGGGAGGGCGGCCGCCAAGGCGTGTTTGGCCTCCACCTTCCGCAGCCTGTTACGCCGCCTGCTCCCACCACTTCTATTTTTAAGGGTGAGAGCTGTGGTGCTCTGTCGTTTCCCCAATTCGAGCTCCTCTCTCCCAGCAGTTCCCCAAATTAGCCAGTTTCCACGGTAAAACACAGAACCTGCCAGACGGACCCGAGTGGTGCTGGCAGAGCCAGGCTGGGGAGCCCGGCTCTGCTGCCCCCAAGCCAGGGGATCCACTGGGAAAGAAAATCCGCTGGGAAACAAGGATGGGGGCTTAGCCAGCAAGTGTTTGGGTGGTCTTCTGACACAAGGGATAGAAGGACATTGGGGCAAGGCTGCAGGTTCAGCCCCAAAGGGCAATCTCTGCCTCCCCATGTGTTCCCTGTGCTCTGCTGAGCCCAAGTTCTTGGGTGGTTTGAGTGTTTTGAGTATCCCAGAAACCTGTGAGAGTCCCCACAATTACAGAATCCCAATCTCTGAAGGGATTTAAAAGTCATGTGGCTGTGGCAAACGGGGATGTGGGGTAGTGCTGGCCTTGGAAGTGCTGCGGAATGGTGACCTTAGACTCGATGATTTCGGTGTCTTCTCCAACCTAAACCATCCCATAAATTAGAGATGCCTGTGAAAAACAACACAGGAGCGCCCTCAGCCCCCCTCAGCTGGGGGAGCACCTTGTCCAAGTGCTGCAGCCCCCTGAGCCCCCAGCCCCCCGTGCCCTGCCCAGGGCCTGTACTTACGTCCGAGGCAGGGCCCTTGTCGGCTCCGGGGCAGGAGAAGGTGACGAACTCATGGCACCGTTTGTGCACCACAAAGCAGCAAACTGCAGAGAGAACACAGGGACAGCGTCAGGGGCAGGCACGGCACCGGCACCAGAACACCCTCAGAAAACGAGAGCTGAGAGGGAACACAACAAACCACCCTTAGGTCGGGCTTCTGAGCAGTGCCAGGAGGGGTTTTAAGCAGATCCGTGGCAGATTTCTAAACCTCACGGAACATCCCCGACCAGAGCAGGCATTTTGGTAAAACCCCACAGAAGAAAGTGCTGGGGGAGCGTCAGAGGAGGGCTGGGAAGACGTCTGTGGCTCTGAGCTCATTGTCACTCGCGGCACACGCTCTGAGGTCACCGCCGGGAACGAGAGGGAGAATCTGGCGCTCGCGGGTATCTGAGCTGAAAAGTGCATGTGGCCAAAAATGGAAGATTGTACCGAAGGGAACAGGTGGGCAATTTTCCTCCCACAGCTCTGCTTTTCTTCAGCATCTCCCCAGCCTCCGTTTGCCAGACCAGGAGACACGCACGCCTTCCTCCCCTCACACGCGTCAGTGGCGGCGCTGCCCTTCTGGGAGCGGCTCGGGGAAAGCAACCCCGCCGTGCCACTGCCCAGACTCCCGAGCAGAGGCACCCAGAGCTGACCCCATCCCCCAAAACACCAAACCCTTTCAGCACGTGCCGGTCTGAAGCTGCCAGCCCTGTTTCTGCAGCTTGTGCAGCCAACACTGTATTTCAAGGCTGGTTTTTTCCCCCCAAATGCCAAATAAGCACCTCGCCTTCAGTGACAGACCTTAAAGAACCATTTGTCACTGCAGGTAACTTCGACTGGTGGCCCAGATCCTCCTCCAAGGGTCTCAGCCCCTCTGAGCCTGCACTGCTGGGGCTCCCCAGGTCTGGGGAACAGAGGCACCACCTCACAGCCACGTCACCTCTGTCCCCTCCTGGCTGCCAGTGTGGGTCCATCCACACTCTGCCCCAGGGATGCTCAGCTCCGAGCATCCACCCCAAGCCCATCCCACAGGATGAGACCTCAGCTCCAAGGGGCCTGAAGGGAGTGAAGGGAACGAGCCCTGATTCTGAGGGGAGCCTGGACTCCACACTCTGCTCTGCCTCAGGGCTCTCCCACCTGCCACATCCTTCCCCCAAGAGCTGTAGTTACACTGAAGAAAAGCCTCTGGAAGGTGAGGGGCAGGGACTGAGGTCTGGAGGCTGAGCACAGGAACCAAACTGAGCTGTGCAAGAACGGAGCCAGCTCCAGTTGCAGCAACATGGGACCTTTCCTAAGGAACAAGGAAAAGGCAAGTGACATTGGCCAAGAACCTCACAATCCCCTCTTTGTGCCCTGCTGCATCCAGCTGTAAATTTGTTTTCCTTTTCACGTTTTCCATTGTGAAAAAAAACAAACCCAGAAGGTTTTAGAGGCAGAACAGCTGCCAAGAGCTCTCTCCTCGCAGGACCTCTCACTTGCTTTTCTGAGTCAAACAAACAAACATTTTCTTGAAAGCATTGCTCACCATTTCTGTCATTTGTATATGGAGACAGAAGCATCTGGGAAGCAGGAAGGAAGAAATTAGAACTCTATTAGCAAGGATTTCTCCTGAAGTGTGTACAAACTCAATAAGCTCTGTGACACAGGTGCCAGTGGAGGGTGGGCACTGCTGCCAGAGGCTGGGCTGTGGTGGGAGCTTCCCAGCGGAGCTGGGATCACCCCAGGGGAAATGAGAGTGCCACTGGGCTGAGCTTACCTTGGAATGGTTTGGATGGGAAGGGACCTTAAAGGCCATCCCTGGGAGTGTCCCAGGCCAGGCAGGACAGGGCTTGGAGCACCCTGGGACACTGGGAGGTGTCCCTGTCCAGGGCAGGGGTGGCACTGGATGGGCTTTAAGGTCCCTTCCAACCAAACCATTTCAGGATTCTGGGATTCTAATCTATGTCAAGGATAATCCCCTGGAAGATGGGCAAGCAGAACACTTCCTACCCATCCAAGGCAAACCAGAGCTCTCTGCCCACAGCAGCCAGGGGGGCTTTGCATCCACTGCTCCAAAGGAAGCTCCACCAGCCTCAGGAGGATCCACTGGAACATCTCCCATGTGCTTAGGTGAGTGCTCCTTCTGTGCAAAAGGAAAACAGGGCCAACAGAATGAATCAGGAGCAGGATCTCCTGTCAGTAATCCTGTCCCAGCTCCTAAACATGACCTGCCCAGTGGACGTGAGGAGGCTGCACAGATCTCTCCACTGCTGTGCCCTCCTGCTGTCATCACACTTCAGCAGCTTAAGCCCATGTCTTTGTCAGTTTAGAAACCCCAGCACGAGCAGCAGCTTTCCCAGGTTGCTAATTAGACAGTTAATTTGTAAATCTTATTATTTGGATAATAAAGTTATCAAATCCCACTGGTGAGCTACAAACATCCCAAGTCATTTGTACACAACAAGAATGAAAGATTAACCTTTCCCATTCCTTACTGCATAATGCAGGAGGGTTTCCTGGCCCTGAACTCTCCTTCAGTCCAGCTCCATCACAGGGCTCTGGGGAGACAGCCCTGTCCTGGGAGAAGTGAAGGACACAAACCCTGTGGAAGGCAAGAGGCAGAGCCCCGAGCTCAGCAACTCTCCACAGCCTTAAGAGATTTGCTGAAACACACATTTTTCACGGCAGCCCCAGCACAGTGTCTCAGATCTGAAATGATCTGCACCAAAACATCAGGGCAAGATCAACACCTCTGTTCCCTGGGATCCTGACACAGGCCTGGGGAGAAAGATCTCCTGCAAGGTTGGGTTTGAGAGCTAAGAAACCACAACAGCAGCAGGGCATTCTCAAACCCTAGGAAATGTCTTAGTGTGGAGGATGAAAAGAGAGAAAATGCTAGAAAATGCTAACACATATATAATATATATATATATATATATGTATATACACACACAGAAAGGCGTCTTGGCTTAAACCACTGCTCGAAAACCCTCCAGAAAAACCACAAAGCACTTTCCCTGCTGATTCCCTCCTGATTCCAGAAGCTGCCAATCAGAAAAACCACACCAAAACGTGTTGCAGGCGCTTGAAGGTTGCAGAGCACCCGTCTGGCTGCGGCTGCACGGGAGGGGACCTGCGGGGCAGCTCGCAGAGCATCCCCAGCTGCACTGCCGCAGTTGAGGGTGTTCCCCGGGCCAGGCTGCGGAATTCCAGCTTGTTGGAAGGATGCTGCCCATTCCCGCAGCAGCAGGAGCCGCCGCGTCCTCGCAGCTGCGAGCCCGGAGCAGCGCTGCCAGCCCAGCCCTGCACACGCTCCTTGCTCCTGCAGGATGTTCCCTCCTCTCCTGTTCACACCATGTGAACAAGCTCGCAAGCCTTTCCCTGCCACCTCTCCCCTCACACGCTCGGGCACTCTGCCCAAACACACAACAATGCCCAAGATTTGCTCTCGGAACACGAAATCCTCCCCAGGCCAGCGGTGCTGCCCAGGAAAAGCCCTTTAGCAAAGCTTTAAGCTCCTTACACGGGCACCAGGCTACCCTGGGAGCAGCCCAGACAAGCACAGGGATTCCCAGGAACATGAAAGCCCAGGAAAGGCTCAGTGTTTTCCTGGCAAACTCCTGACCCTGCCGAGCCCAGGGAGGGCACAAACCCCATTCCCGGCGGGTGGAGGAGCCGTGCTGGCTCGGGCTGACAGACCCTGCTCGCTCCCAGCCCGGCTCGGGACCGGGTCAGCCCCAGCTCCCTCCCGGAGCCTCCAGAGCTCCGAGCGCCGTGGCAAACGGGAGCGAGCCCTGCTGGCAGCCCACGGAGCAGCCCTGCCTTCCACCTGATCTCCATTTCTTGCTCTAATTTCATTGCATGAACTCCTCGTCCCAATGTTCTGTAGAAGGGAATAATCCATTTTCCCGAGTCCTTCACAGAATGAATAATTCAGGGATGTCACCTCTGGTGCCTCCTGAGCCCACCCCTTCCCAGAACACACATTCCCACTGAAGGGAAGCCTTTGTTCCCCTCCATCAGGCCAGGGAGAGGTCTGGAAGCACCAGGAGCAGTCTTGGATACAGCATGTCAAGTGAGGGAGACAGATGGAGAGTTAACAGAGACAGAAGAAGGTTCAAGCAAGACTCATCTAAAAATCAAAGCCAGGGAGGAGTTCAGCCATCCCCAGGGAGCTGACAGAGCTGAGCTTTGGCAGATGGCTCCAATATCAGGGAAGCTCAAAGAGTATTTCAAGCATATCTCAGTGTGTAGCTGCTCCCTTCCAACCTGTGGATATTCTCATTTGGAAAACGTCGCCGCTTCCCAACGAACAACAGCTTTAGGAAACAGCTTGGAATTCAGATTAGCAAAACTGAAGGAAACAAAATCACACCAAAAAAAAAGAAGAGAAAAGTACTTTTTAAAGCAGCTTTGTGTGGCTCCACCTACGCTGGGCAAACCCCGGGGTCAGAGGCCCTGGCCTGGCCCTGGTGAGGGACTGAAATGTGCCCCAGCCGGGGCTGCCCACGACTTTCCATTCCACTCACGACATCAAACAGAGGCAGTGGAGCGTGGTAATCATAAAATAAGGGGAAAGAAGGGCTCCAGGAGGGGAGTCCTGAATTTCTGACAGCGCTTTACAGCTTTTAATCACTTAGAGCACGCAGAGAGAGAAGCTGAGCTAAAATTTGCGCTCTTTGGATTTAATCCCCAGCTTTGGTTAAAAGCTTTCTGGGGTTCTTAGAGCACAACAATCTTCAGCTCCTCAGAATTCAGCGGTTTTCCCGCTGCCAGCTCCAGAGAGACACAGCAAAAGCAGCTGGGGATTTCTGGGCAGCACCAGGAACAGCTCCAGGGATGGGGCTCCCAGGGGCTCCCTGGCTGGGGGACAAAGGGAGGGACAACAGGGCCCTGCCCAACCTCCCTGGGTCTGTGTCTGCTCCACCAGGGCACAGCAACCCCAAGGATTGAAGAGAAACTTCTGTCCCCTGGAAGGCACTGGAATTTTGCTGATTTGCCCCCCTGGGCACACGGCCCCAGCACAGCAGCATCGGGATGAGCAGGGAGGTTGGGGAGAGGACAGAGCCACTGGGAGCCAGGAGAGGAGGAGAGGCCACTGATTCCAGGTGAAGGATGAAGATGAAGAGGGGTGCAGGGGGGTAAGGAGGGTGAAAAGGCCTTTCTGCCTTTTAGGGTTTGGGATTTTTACAGAAAAGAAGAGACATTATCCTTAAGGAAAGGGGGGAATGGAGAGTACATGAGGCTCCTCTTCTGTGAGGTCTCCCCAGCTCCTTTCTCCAGAAGGCTCGGAGTGCCTGAGCAGCTGCAAAGATTTCAGTGCCAGCCCAGCTCGTCCTGCCCCAGTGGGACACAGAAACCTGTCACAGCCCCGAGGGGGCCCAGCCTGGCACACCAGGCTGAGAGAGGTGTCAGCGAGTTCCAGGAAGATACAACTGCATTTCCTGGGGTTTCTCAAGCAAAAGCAGCAGGATGGATCTTTTTTAAGTTATGCAATCTTCCAGGCATCACAAAAGCAATTGGCACTGTCCCTTCTGCTCCCTGGGAGATTCTGGCAGCAGTGCCTGGAGCAGGGACCACACGAGACCCTCCACAGCAGGCACACCTCTGTTCCCCCAGGCTGGCCTCTGGGGACTGATGGAACATGGGACAAACACCTCTGCTCCCCCAGGCTGGCCTCTGGGGACTGATGGAACAGGGACTCAAACACCTGAGGGATCAGGGCCTCCCAAGCCCATTGCCCAGTTCCCCCAGGCTGGCTGCAGGGACAGAAGGATGTTCCAGCTCCTCCAGGCCCCCAGGGCCTTTCCAGGTGAAGAGCTCAGTGATGGGAATTACGTGCCTGGAGAGCAGGAATCCTGCTTTGTGTAAATCCCTGTTAGGAAAGGGGCAGACTGAAATATCCTCATTTATTTAGGTTCCTCACCTGCCCAAAAACCTGGGCCCAGGCTTTTTGCTCACATCTCCCATTGGCTCTACAGGGAAAACTCCCAGTTCTCCAGGAAAAGGGATCCCTCACCCTTGTGCCTGTTTGCTCCTCAGGAGGGGAAGAGGAGCAACTGCAACTCCTGAGCAAGAGCCCCAGGATGCTGCAGAGGGGCCCTGTCTCCCCAGCCTGCACCCACTGCCCGTGCCCCCACACGGGGCTGGAGCTATTTCCAGAGACACAAAGACATTAATTTTACATTAGAGAGCCTGTCCCAGCTCCCAGAAAATCGGCTCAGAATTTAAATACTTCATCAGCATTTCTGCCGTCCTGAGCTGTAACAGAGATTCACTTTCAGGCTGAATAATTCAGCCCCTGTGGCCCCGAGCTGTGCCAGGGGGAGCCAGCTCAGGAGGCAGCAGGGCTGTGCCCCGACCCTCGAGGGGCACCCCCAGGTCCTCGGGAGGGGCAGGATGTGGTGGCAGAGTGGCAGCTCAAAGCACACTCAGCTGTCCCCACATCCCCAGCACAGCCCCTGACGGTGCCAGCAGCATCCACAGCTCCTCCAGGGAACCACCTGAGCAGCTCCTCTCGCTGCAGTTCCAGCCCCTGGAGGGCACTTGGGGCTCAGGGCCCCCAGCACAGCCCTGGGGAGCAGCAGATCTTCCCTGGGAGACCCAGGGGCTCAGGAAAGTACAAAGAGCACAAAGCAAATGGAGCTTTGCAGAAGGGGAAAGGGGAGCCCCGGGGCTCCCCGTGTGTCTGGAGGGACCCCAGAGGGGCAGGGTGGGGCAGTGCCCCTCCTCCTGCAGGGCCAGCCCAGCTCGCAGGGGATGTCACCGTGCCTCGCCAAGCTGCAGCAGCTCCCAGAGCTGCCCACGAGAGGCACCTGCAGCTTCCCGGGTCAGAGAGACCCTGGCAGCCCAACTCCTGTGCCCCCCGTGCCCCCCGTGCCCGAGAGCAGAACCAGCCCCGGCAGCTGGGGAGGAGGGCAGGGAGGCTGCTCTGCTGTGCTTCCAAAAGGGACATCTTTAACATTCCTCTTTTTTCACTGAAAGGGGTTGAGTATTTTGAGCCCAGCCACGTGCTTTTAGAAGGACTTCATGAACAAAACACCCCAAACCGCCTGCAGTTTTCCATGAAATACCATAATGAATTGACAACATCCTCTGCATGACAATGAATGTGCCGGAGCCAGGCGGGATGAGGAGCATCAATCATCCCCGGCAGTGGAAGAGGAGTGGGTGGGGACAGGGACGATGACAGCAGCAGAGCTTGGATCACAGAGAGATCTTCCTTCTGCCTCTGCATGTGCCCGAGCAACACCCAGAGCCACATCCAGGCTCCGAGGGCAGGGGGCTGCTCCAGGAGAGATGCAGCTGGCCCAGATTTTGTGGCTGCCTGGCACAAGAACCTGTGCCACATTCAGATGTGGCATAGGCTGAGTTCCTCCGCCCAGGACACGGCAGAAGTCCAGCTCCTGCTTCCTCTCCAAACTGCTCTGGTCAAAAAGCTGCTTGGGAGCAGCGGGCAGAGCATCCCAGCACCCAAAGACACCCCTGGAGAGCAGCTCCTGCCCTGCCCTGTGCCTGTCTCGGGTGCACAGCCGAGTCCCACCACAAAACAAGCTGTGGACAGAGCAACACCAGCTCCTGGAGAGCTCTCAGAGGGGCTCCTGGAGGGCTCTCTGCAGCCGGGGGTGGCTCTGACACCACATTGCCCCACTCGCCCCCCCAGCCCCTGCTGCCCCCAGGACACGGCCAGGGCAGGGCAGCTCAAAGCCCGGAGGAGCAGCGGGCACTGCTCCCCTGCAGGCAGCTTTGTCCCTGCTCAGACCCACGCACGGGCAGGAGGCTCCAGCCGAGGGCTCCCACGCCCCTGCCCCGCCAGGAGCCTGCAGGAGCGGAGGGGAACCTGCTTCCCCCGGTCCTTAATTACAGCCAGGTCACACCCTGCAGCAGCACGAGCAGCTAATTCTTCAATGTGGAATTCGGTGCTTTCCACCTTCACAACCCCTTCGGGTGACGAGCCCTGTGCCGGGACACGGAGGGAGGGCTGGCACGGTGAGCAGCACACGCTGGGCTGGAGGGGACAGGGGACAGCCCCACACCTGGGGCCACCGCGGCCAAGGCACGCAGGGACACTGAAGATTTGGGGATCACAGGCATTGGAGGAGGAACAGCCGGGCTCTGGCCAAGGTCAGGCAGAGGAGAAGCTTCTGAGATGCAGAACTGACGGACAGACTCGGTTTGTACCCCAGACAAACAGGACAGGCACTGGGGCACTGCAGCCCCCTCTGAGCCCGCTGCCCTCCCTGGGGACACCCCCGAGGACATCCCTGGTGCCTGCAGCCAGCTCCACCCTCAAACACCCCCACAGCAGCTCGAGGACCAGCCCCAGCCCTCAGTGACACCCTCAGCATCTCCACCAGCGAGAGATGAAAAATAAGCACTCTGTGATTAATCAAAGCCCCGAGGGAGCAGATTAAACAGTCTTGGCAATTAGTTCTGGATTTCTTCCGAAGGCACTGGAAGACAGTGGAAAGCTGCTGCAGTCCCTGAGGATGAGCACCGAGTCCTCCTAAAACCCTGCACCAGTTACACAACTCGCCCCACACTCTGGAGATGTGTTAAATTACAGATGGTCTCAATTAAAAGTGCAGAGATGGAAAGGAGGCTCGGAAAAAAAAAAAACCAAACTCCACACGAGAAGAAGGAGAAGATCATTAAAAACTTGGCAGCCTACTTTGACTCTGGTGACCTGGTAATTTAATATTGAAATTGAAACTCCGGGTCAGACTCTTGAGAGAAGGGAGAAATATGGAAAGGTGTCCCAGCAGGATCAGTGCTGCCCAGAGGAGAGGGCAGGCATTAGGAGAGGGCACTCCCAGCACAGATAACCCACCAGCAGCCCAGCTCTGGCTCTTGCAGTCCAAGCCCCAGAAGATGCCTGCTCGCCTGCTTTGAAGCCATTCCTTTTTGTCACAGTGTATTAATCCTGTTCAAGGCAGATAAAAACCCAGTCCCCAAAGTGCTAATAATGTAACTCAGTCAAAGCTGGATTTTGTAGCTTATCTCAGAGACAGAGAGGGGAACTTCACTCCCATTTTCTTCCTCGCATCCCCCCCCTTCCCCCTTAATTTTTAATATTCTGAGCACTTACTTCCAAAAGCAGAGACTGCCCAGAGAACACTGCCTGCACCTCCAGACAGGCAGGGAGGCTCAGGGACATCGGGCTGGTGAGGTCTTTCAGCACTCACAGGGTCCCAGTTCCAGCTCTGCCTGCAGCTGCTGCCCACCCAGCTGTCCCAGCACTGGTGGTGGCCAGAGCCAGAGTGAAGAGCCACAGAGGTGGGACAGGGACACCCTGCTAAGGGGAGGGCATTAGGGAGCCCTTCCAAAGGGTTCTTTCTCTTCCAGAGCCCTCACCTTCCCTCCAGGAACTTGTGACCAGCGAGCCAAGAGCTGGAGTCCAACACCAGCCCCACAAATGTGAACAATTTAAGCTCTTTGAACAAGACCACCAAGAGCAGACCATGGAGGCAGAGTTGCTGCACAGCAAGGGCTGGAAGGCATTAATACACTGCTAAAGAGCACGGGCTGTAATCCTGCTCCCCTCTGCATTTCTATAAAAAACCAGAACACTGCACAGTCCCTTTGCTTTCCAGGAAGTGCAGAAAACAAAAATAATCATGAATACAACAGAAACATATTTTTTTGTGTCCGATATGAAGAGTAATGACTTCCCTGCTGCTGCCTCAGGCTTATTTTAGGAGGGTTTGTTCTCCATGCACCGAGCGATGCTCCAGGGGTTTCCTGAACACCCAGGAACGTGAACAGCTCAATTTATCTACAAGTGAAAGCATCAATTAGCCTGGGCCTGGTAAGGGGAGCTGCCTGCAGAGGATTTATTTGGTGTTGCACTTGTACTGCTGTGCACAGCCCTGGGCTTCCAACACCACCCACTGACCGTGTCCCCTCTGTGGCCACTCCACTCCAGCACTTCCCTGCTGAGCAGGCACAGGAACCCTGGCATGAACCTGAACCAGATGGTTTGAAAGGTCCCTCCCAGTCCAAACGTGCCCTGGCAGCACCTGAAGCACAGCACAAAGAGCTCCTGCCAAAACACACCTCCTGCCCACACCACTGAGCTAACAGAGGGTTAAACCACCTCAAGACCCCCTTCTGTCCATCTCTGGCCTCTCTCTCCTGCTGCACAACAGGTTCTGGCCCAGCTGGGCAGCCACCAGGACACTGCTGGGCACCAGTGGCCATAGCCAGAGGGCTGGAGCCCAGCACAGAGTGTCCTTCAGCACCTCCACTTGCACCTGGTCAACACACAGGAGCCCCCAGCCAACAGTGCCCAGAGCAGCTGTGGTTGCCCCTGGCAGTGTCCAAGGCCAGGCTGGATGGGGCTTGGAGCACCCTGGGGCAGTGGAAGGTGTCCCTGCCCATGGCAGGGGGTTGGAACTGGGTGAGCTTTGAGGTCCCTCCCAGCCCAAACCATTCTGTGATTCTGTGAATTTATCCACACAAACGTTATCCAGCATATTTTGGAACCTTCGATCCTGCAGGACACCTCAGGACCTGCCAGGCAGCAGGAGATGCAGCTCCACTGCTGTTCCTGCATGGTGGGAAGCCAGAAAACACCCTGGGGGAGCTGAAGCTGCCTCCAGCACAGGAGAGTGGCCGAGTGGATTTGTTATCTCAGGCCCTTGCTCCAAGGGCTGCACGGCACAGGGCAGGCGTTCCCCGGGTTTGGGCTGTCCCAGGTTCCCCTGTAGGAGCAGAGTGTCCCAGACCTCTGCAGCTGAGGAGGGCTCAGAGGGGCTGCAGGGGCTGGAAGCTGCACCCCCAGTTTCCCCCAGCACCCCCAGTTTCCCCCGGCAGCGCTCTCACAGCAGCTCCATCTGCTCGGGCAGTGCTGACTCACAGTCCCCACGCTCCACCCCGGCCCCCCACGCTCTGCACCCTCCCACAGCACCCAGCCTGGGGGGCTGAGCACCCAGCACCCCCGGGAGCCACAGACTCAGCCAGGAGCTGCTCCACTGCATTCAGACTGTTTTAAAACAGAGGAGGAATAAAAGCAAACATTATTTGGTCCTCGCTGTCTCTGCTTTAAGGCGCTCCCTGCTCCCACTGTGAGAGGATCAAACACCCCAGGCTGCTGCAGGCAGGGCAGGGATGTTCTCACCAAAGGACCTCCCCAAAAAGCCACCAGCAGCTCTCACCCCCCAGCACAGTCTCCAAACAAACACCCCTGAGGCAGCACCAGGAGCCAGGCGGTGCCCAGGGATGCAGCAGCAGCCCAGGGCAAAGGGAGGGAACACTGGAGAGCCCCCTCCCACCAGCAGCCCCTCTGGGGGGCACTGGGGTAAGGTTATCAGCACAACAACACAGCCAGGGGCTCCAGTGGCACTCGAGGCTCTGTCACACACACAGAGGATCTTTGCCAGTCTGGAGCCAGCATTTGTCCCAAGCACACACCAGGACTGTGGCTGAGCAAGGGACACAGCTTGGCTGCCCCAGCACTGCCCCAGCCTGACCACACACCCTTGGTCCCATGGAGAGCAGAGGCACAGATCCTGCTGGGGAAATGTTCAGGGGATGCTCCTTAGGAGAAAATTATTCCTATTTTCCAAATCCTGTTCAAACCAACGGCAGCCAGGTCAGTCACAGGTTTGTCCTGGTGATTCACCTGGCAGGATCCAGCCCTTGGACAGCATTCCCTGAGCATCCCAGGTTCCAACCCCTGAACAGCATTCCCTGAGCATCCCAGGATCCAGCCCCTGAGCAGCATTCCCTGAGCATCCCTGCACACCAGGGACCCTCAGCCAGCCCGGGCCCCTGTGCCAGCAGTGCCCCAGAGCTGTCCCCAGGAGGGCACAGCGTGGAGCAGAGGTGCACAAGCCCCAGCTCCCGAGGCAGCCAAGAGCTCTGGGTTTATGTGAGCAGCTGGATGTGAAGGGGGAAGGAGAGCCGGCGCAGGAGGCGCCGTGGCCGAGGCTCCCAAAGCTCTGCCAAAGGCTCCCAGACGTGCAGCCCACCCAGGACACAGCAGGGCCGGGCCAGCAGCCCTGGCACAGCTTCCAGGGGTAATCTGCCACTTTGAAACACACACCTGTGCCAGGTGCTCTGCTAACCCCCCCACCCCGGGCTGACCCTCCAGCACCTGAGCCAAAGTGTCAGGGAAAGGAGCGAGGGGAGGGACCCCGGGTGTCACCAGGCACCTCCAGGAGCCCCTCCCAGCCAGCCTCCAACCTGCTCTTCACCCCTCAGGTGAAACCCTCCCAGGAGCACCACAGGGAAAACATTCCACACGCTCGCCTGACTTCCCCAGAAAAATGGGAAATGAGACCATCCCAAGCCTTGCTGAAGTCGCAGCCTCTCCCCACTGTTCCTTCCTCTCCCTCCTCCTGCAGTCCCAGTTTGTGTTGTGAAGAAACTCCCACGGGATTTGTCCTGGGACAGCCGATCCCTCGGGAAGCCTCGGAGCGCTGCCTCCCACCCGAAGACAAGACGAAAGCTGGTGAGGAGAGCAGGCAAAAACACACCAGGAAAAAATCTCAATGATTTGGAAAACTTCCAGTCAAGGAAAAAACCATTTCTCAAACACGGGCCCTTTTGCAGGAGAACAAACAGCAGCGCTGAGGATCAAGGGCAGCCTGGGCAGAGCAAAGACCAAGGAAAAGAGGGAGGGAGGGAGGGAGAGATCCATGGAGGGATCAAGGGATCCATGGAGGGATCCATGGAGGGATGGATGCTGGCGACAGTGGGGCTGAGCTCAGGGCAGCAGGAGCTCTCAGGGGGTCACACCAGCACCCAGCAGCCTCCCAGACAAGTCTCTGTGTGGGACACTGCTGTGCCCAGTTCTGGCACAAATCTGGCACAGTCAGAGCTGGGCACAGAGCTGCAGCCCCCCAGTTTTGTTCCAGCCACAGCCCAGCCCCTCCCTGCTGTCAGAGCTCCCCAAATTACAGCCTAACCTGCCTTCCACCTTACTTCAGCCCTGCTCAGCCCTCAGCTCTTGGGAGGGAGGGAGCTGCCAAGATAAGAAACGCTGCCACTTCCTCTGCAGGAAACAACAGCTCCAGAGAAGGGAGGGCTGGAGCAGGGCAGCCCCAGCAGCAGCCCATGGTGCTGGGGCAGAAAGCCCTGGGCCCAGAGGATGCTCATTCCCGACTCCTGCTGAGGGTTTGGCTTTCCCAGGCTCTGCCTATGCTCATCCCGCCGGAGAGGCAGACCCTGGCCAAGCCCAGGTCTGGCACAAGGCTCGCCCTGACTGCCAGCCCAGCCTGGGGGGCTTTGGGATCACCTGGCAACCTGCTGGGGCACTGGGGAGGGAGGGAAGGAGGGAGGAAAAGAGGCAGGGAGGATGCTCGCTGCTCTCCTGGGCCCCAGCCAGGAGAGGAATGCTCACTTCCCGGGAGAGGTTTGCCAGCAGCACCACGAGCAGCAAAAGCCCTGAGCAGTGACCCTCGCAGCACGGGCTCTCCCTGGCTGCAGCCCCGCAGGAAGGGGAGGGGATTGCAGGGGTCTGCCTGGATTTCCTGCCTGGAAAACGGGCCGTTATCTCCCGACAGCGCCGGGTGTTATTGCACGGCAACATCTCTGCCTCGAAGACATTCAAAGGGCTGCAGCTGGCAAGATGCTCGTGTACTTGGCACCGTGTTTGATGCTCCACGGATAAGATATTAAAATAACATTTCCAACATGCAGATTTACTGTGTCTGCTCCCTCCTCGCTCCAGCCAGAGCTGTTTAGAACAGGGCTTTATTGATGCTGCCAGACAGGCAGCGCAGAGCTGGAGGAGTCACCTTGCTACGGGAGGAGTGGGCAGCTCTGTCCCAGGGATCCATCTGTCCCAGGGAGGCTCTGGGATGTGGCAGCGCCCAGGAGAGCCCAGGAACTGCTCCAGGTGTTGGCCACGGAGAGCTGGGGCAGAGGAGCCCCCGGCCAAGGTCAGCAGGGAAGGTGAAATCAGACACTACCTGCAGGATCACATTAAGGGAAGTGTTTTAAAACATTTCTGGGCAGGAGGAGATCAAACCTGCTTCGTGTTTTACCTTATTTTAAAAGAAATTATCATTTAGGTAATTTGGTTTTAGCGAAGTGGCCGAAGCATTTGCCTCCTGCTGTCCTCAAAAACTCCATCAACCCCGGGACTGAGTTTGCTGTTCTTGGGGAACAGTCCTGTGCAATTACACACCACTGGCTTCAATGAGAACATTATCTGGGCTGGCAGCTCGAGGAGGAGGAGAGGAGAGGAGAGAGGAGCCCTTTTATTTACATGGAGCTCTGCAGAGAGCTTTCCTGGCTCTCTGTGCCCGTCCACGTCCCTGCTGGCCAGCAGGACTTTATGAATGTTTACGAAATGTCCTACTTCTAACACAGCTCTGTCCCGCTCAAAGGACTCATCTGCATTTTTAATGAAATTTGCATAAGCAATTTAGCACATCCCCAGCTCTCCAGGCTCCAGAACCCTCACCCAAAGCCCAGGGACTGTGGCCCCCGGAGCTCCTGCCAGCCCTGGTGTCACCCAGAGGGCCCCAGTGTCACCCAGAGCCAAGAGGGGACATTTCGTGCCAATTCTGTGCTGGCACAGCTGGCACAGCACCCAGCCCAGCCCAGCCCTCGTGCCCAGAGGCAGCCTTACATCCAGTCTATTTTAATAGAGCCATAAAGGGGAAAGCTCCATACATAAGAGACTAAGTGGGACAATAAAAAGCTGTGAGCTCGCCCGAAATGTCTCCCAGCTGTTCTGCAGCACTTCAGAGGAACAAAATAGGGCAGATTGCAGGAACACTGAGTTGTGCCTGTCCCCAGCCAGTGCCTGAGTTCACACAGGCCTCCTCCTGTGCCCCCTGTGCTGAGCAGAGCAGAGCAGAGCAGAGCAGAGGAGAGCAGAGGAGCCTCTGCTGAGCCCTGAGGAGCTGGCAGCAGAGCTGGCAGCAGAAGGAACAGAAGCTGCTGTAGCTCCCTGCAGCTGCAGCTCCAGCTCCTCCACGAGCAGCAGCCCCAGCTGTGTGCCCACCCTCAGCCACGCTGGCTCCTCCACGCCAAGATTTTCCATGCCACCACTTTGATTTTTGGAATCAGCAGAAGGGACGCTCACCCTTTACCTGTGCCACGCTACAGGGCCAGGACACCTCACCAGGGCAGGGAAATCAGCTGCAGCAATTGGATCCAAAAATTCCACCCCAGTTCCCAGCAATCTTCCCAGCTGGAGTTTCCCCTTCCCTTTGGAAGGGACCACGGTGCAGCATCCCCACAGCATCCCCCCACTGAGGCCCCTCAGCCACCTTGCAGCGCCTGCCAGCTCCTGCAGAGCCCAGGGGATGCTGCCGAGCCGGGATGCAGCAGGAATAACGCTGCCGGGGGATTAAGGCTGCCTGGAATTGCCGGTGGAACGAGGAGGCGCATTCCGACACCGAGCTGCACCGGGGGCACGCTCCCCCTCCACTCCAGGGCTCCCACGAAGCCACTCCAAAGCTCTTGCCAGGCTTGCGTCCGTTTGAGGAACCCCTGGAAGAGCTGTCTGTCCAGCCAGATGTCCTTTGGCCCCGTTGCCGGCGGTGTCGCAGGGTCCTGCGCGGCCCGGCAGCTGCTCGGGGGCGGCTCTGCATTTCTGAGCGCGCGGCACCCGCTCCTCAGCACACGATCGAGTAATAAATATTTGGAAAGATCTGTTATTTTTACAGGAACAGTCACAACACATCGCAGAGGCTGGGCAAAGAGCCGGCTCCTCGCAGCCGAGCTCCGACCCCGCCAGCCCCGGGTCCGCTGTGCCCTCCCCCTGCCCGGCTCCTGGAGGGGAGCTCCGGGGGCTGCGGGGCTCGGGCTCGCTCCTCCCGGGCTGCACAGGCTCCTGGCGCCTCCCTCTGCATCTCTTCAGCCCCTCTGAAGCCCCCCCAAAGTCCTGCCGGAGCACAGCTCCATCACCTCCCTTTCCAGGAAATCCCGAGCAGCTGAGGCTGGAGGGGATTCCTGGAGGTCGCCTCGTCCAACCCCTCTGCTCCAGCAGGGCCAGGACCGCGCCCAGATGGCTTTGGAACATCTCTGAGAAGGGAGCCTCCACAGCCTGCCTGGCAGCTGCTCCTGGCCATGGGACTGCTGTGACACCTGAGGAAAACCTGAGGCCCATCTTCCCTTGCCCTGCATCTCCTGGCTGCTCCCATCCCCAGCACCATCAGCCTGGCAAGTCTGCCAGGGACCCCTGAGCCCCACACAGCTCTGAGCTGGAATCAGTTCTGTCCCTCTGTAAATCACTGCCTGCACCACAGGCAGCTTGTCCCGGGAATTCCAGAGACTGGAGCTAAAGGAGAGGAAGCAGGGTCAGCCCAGGACTCAGACTCTTGCCAGCCACCCTGGGGGAAGTTCTTCCCTGCCCTGTGGACTCTGGAACACCAAACACCCACCAAAAGGTGCCTCCCCAAAAATTCGTGTTTTGCACCCTGCCAGATGCTCATTCATAGCAAATTGGTTCTCAAACAAACACATTTACAGGGCTGAATCTCCTCCTGGACTGCACATCTTCCTGCCTTACATCATCCCTGCTCCTGCAGCAGCTCCAGGACCTTCCTCCCCTCCCACCTCACCGGGCACCGCTGCTGGGCCTGCGTCAGCTCCCTTCCAACCTGGGGGCCATTAATAACAATTACCTTGTAATTCTCTTTCATTATCATATTATTTTGGATGGCAAAGGCTGACCCCAGCATATTCAGCTCCCTAATGGAATTACAGCTCGGGGTGGGAGCTGCAGCCCCGGATGCTGGAACTGCCCTGTGCCCTCTCCGTGAGCTGCAGGGACGAGGAGGCAGCTCCAGGGCTTTGTCTGTGCTCAGGGAGCAGCTACAGAAACACCACCAGCCCAGGGAGCAGCTACTGAACCATCACCAGCCCAGGGAGCAGCTACTGAACCATCACCAGCCCAGGGAGCAGCTACTGCCCCACCAGCAGGCCTGGATGCTGCCCCAGCCTTCTCCTCTCTCCAGTGAGGGCTTGCAGACCCTCAGCCCCTCCTCCCTGCCAGCCCCCAGCTCCTGACTGCCCCAGTTCCCATCCTGGGCTACCAGGGAAACATCAGCATCTCTTTGCCATGAAGCTCCAACCCAACACAAACACTTTTTGCTGCTCTTTGTTGCAGTTTCCCGAGGGAGCAGTGAGTGGTGGAGCCCTGGGGAGTGCAGAGGGAGCTGCACCCCTGGTTCTCACCCCCACCTAAACCAGCCATGGGGGTGCAGGAAGCAGGGAAGGGTTTTCAGAAGCAAGAGGGGTCAGCAAGCTCCCAGGAGCAGACTCAGCTTCTCATGGTGTTGTTCTGATTCTGCAGAGCCCCTTCAAGAGGGCCAAGCCCACCAAGATAAATTTCAGCTGGGCTAACACGAGTGCAGAACAATTCCTCCAGAGCTGCCTGCTCCAAGTCCAGGATTTGGCCTGCACAGGATCCCATCACTCCTCCAGCAGGCTGCTGACATCCCTCCAGAGATGAAGGAACATTCTGGATGGTATTTGTCAGAAAAAACAAATGTAAAGAAACACCAAGAGCGCTGAGCATCTCCTCCATGCTGCAAATTACAGGCTGGTTAAGGCCTCCCCTTCTGTACCTGCCACTGGTGCACCTGACAAAGACAGCAGCCTCTGCACTGGCAGTTTTATAGAAAAATATCCCAAATATAAATTGATGCAATATTAGAAGGCAAAATACTCTCTATGGCAACCTGAAAGGTCTTAATTATCCCCGCAGGTGGCAGAACGAGCAGCCCCACACACACCAAGCTGGTAAAGTGGGCTTTGAGTGGGCACTGAGGGGAAAATCTCATTCAACCCCTTGAGAGTTCAGGCAGCTCCTTCATTAGGGAAACATTCTTGAACTCTCTGCACCACCCCAAAAACTATTGTATTTGTGACTTCAAACCCATCTGAGTGTCTTAACTAGCAGGGAGAAGGAATCAAATGAGGTTTCCAACTCCAGAGCGCCCGTTCCCGTAGCAACGGCAGCCCCGTGCTGGGCTGGGAATGCCGTGGGCTGGGAATGCTGTGCAGAGCCTGCCACAGGCGGCACCGGGCACAGGGAACGGGCACAGGGAAGGGGCAGAGCCAGCTGGGGCACGGGGGCAGTGCAAATCACTGAACCCCAGGATGCTGTGGGTTGGGAGGGACCTCAAAGCCCCTCCAGTGCCACCCCTGCCCTGGCAGGGACACCTCCCACTGTCCCAGGGTGCTCCAAGCCCTGTCCAGCCTGGCCTTGGACACTGCCAGGGATCCAGGGGCAGCCACAGCTTCTCTGGGCACCCTGTGCCAGGGCCTGCCCACCCTCCCAGGAACAATTCCTTCCCAATATCCGACCTAAGCCTCCTCTCAGTCTGAAACCGTTCCCCCTTGTTCCATCACTATCTGTGCATGTAGAAGTCTCCAACACAAAGCACATCCCGGCCTTGCAGGAATCCCAGTGCACAAACCAGCTGGTTTTTAAAGATGTGCTCTGATGGCTCAGAACAGAAGGGCCAGTGGCATCTGCAGGGAGGAGAAGGTGTTTAACCACCACTGAAACAGTAATTGCCTTCAGGGAAAAAGCATCCAGGTGGGCACACATGGATTGGGAGTTACTGCTGTATGAATATTTCCTTTGGAAATTATCAACTCTCCAGTGAATTCCTGACCAGCTGCTAAGACAGTGCTTAGACATCATTATTTCTACAAATACAACAACCAGAAAAAAAAAAAAAAAAAACAACAACCCAACAACAATCAATCTTCAGCAGAATCAGCCTGGAGTCAACTTCCAGGAGAAATCTGCTGAGTAACTCTGGAGCAGAAAAAGCTCCTTTTCAGTTATCCCCTGCAAGGGTGGGCAGGCCCTGGCACAGGGTGCCCAGAGCAGCTGTGGCTGCCCTTGGATCCCTGGCAGTGTCCCAGGCCAGGCTGGATGGGGCTTGGAGCACCCTGGGACAGTGGGAGGTGTCCCTGCCATGGCAGGGGTGGAATTGGATGGGCTTTAAGGTCCCTCCAACCCAAACCCTTCCATGACTTGGCGGCTTTGCTCCCCCCAGCCCTCCTGGTCCTTGCAAACTCTGTCCACACAGTCGTGGATGGAGCTCGTTGAGAAACACCCAAAGTTTGTGTCAGTGGGCACATCTGACTGCAGAGAGACAGGAACACAGTTCTGCTGAGCTCTGCAAAGCCACCTGGGGAGAGCAGCACCTCAGCATCCACCTTCAGCTGCCACGGGGCCACTGAAACCTGGCTGCGAGGACCAGCGCTGGCAGATCCCAGACTCGGGCTCCTACAGCAGCAGGGAAGTGCCAGCCGGATTCCAGAGCTCCGGGCAGGTTGGTGCTGCCGGCCTGGAGAGCACCGACCCAGCCCTGCAGGCAGAGCCTGCGGGGAGCAGCTCCTCCGGCAGTGCCCGGGGAAAGCCCTGCCTCGCCCTGCCCACCCCTGGCCTCCGACAAGCCCCACGCCAGCAGAGCCTGCCCCTCTCACACACCGACACGCAGCTTCGTTACAGGAAACCCCTGGACCCCCATCCCAAGAAATCCGAGCGCCCAGCTCAGAGCCCGGCCCGAGGCTGCTGCTTCACTCGATGCCAGACCACGCCGAGCACATCAGGGGAGCTCCTCCCGCACACCCCCACACTTTCCATCAGAAAAAACCTCCTACAAATTTTATTATCAGCTTCTAGTAACAAGTCTGGAGCAAGGAATTCTTTCGGCAAAGGCTGGGGATGGAGCCCTGCTCCCACGCCCTCCCGCGGCTCCGCAGCGCCCATGGGACGCTCGCCCCGCCCGGGAGCTTTCCCCGCAGCCCCTGCAGCCCGCACCGCACCCAGAGGCGGAGGGATCAGCCGCACGTCAGGGAGAGACGGACCGAGTCAAAACACAGAAGGATTCCTTTGACAGGGCCCCACTGCGGGGAGGGTGCCGGGGATGACAGAACCAGGCAGCGTCCCCAGGGACACAGCTCAAGACAGCTCCTCGCTCACTCGAGTACAGAAGTGGGAGAGCAATTAGGAGGAACAGCAACGAGCTGCTCCCCCTTCCAGCCTTCCCACTCACACACTCCCTCCACGGCGCTGCAGTGCCGGGGGACAGCACCCACAGACCCCAGACCCTCCTGCCACCCCCACCTGGGCAGGCTGGGTCCTTTGGGTGCCACGAGATGACAGCCAAGGGCTTCCTGAGGGTGCACAGGGCGCTTGGCTCCGTGTTTGTGAGCACCAGCACAGCCACTGCTCTCACCTGAAAGCCTCCTGGGAGCAAGGAGGAGCAGGACCCTGCCCAGGACCCTGTGCCACACCTCAGGATGGGCGCTCAGGCCCCACCAGACACGAAACAAGACAAGCTCAGGCTGGGTAGTGAGAACCTCCCGCTGTCAGAAATAGCTCTGGGGAAGTGATACCACAGACAGGCCTGGGGGCACACGGGGACTTCTCGGGGCACAGCTCCTGGCACTGCTCTGCTGCTGCCCCTTCCTGCTCTCCCACGGCCCCAGCAGTGCCAGGGCTCAAAGGGCGGCTCGGAGCCCACGGCCCTCGCTGGGCACCAGTGCTGCAGGAAAACCAGGAGAAAGCTGAAGGTGGTATTGCTGCATCTCCTGCACCTCCCTCCCAGTGCCTTGCTGGTGCTCTGAGTGCAGCCTGACCTCAGGCTTCCTCTGGCTTCCCCCAAGCCAGCACAGCCTGCCCCATGCTCAGGCACTGCCACCTTCCCTCTTCTGGAGTCCTGTTCCTCTGCCTTGCCATGAAGTCATGTGTTGAAGTTAGCAGAGAGCTGGAAGTGAGTCAGCACAGCAAAGACAGCCTAAGAATGAAACTAATTAAAACTGCTCATTCAGGCCAGCATGTTCCAACAGACCCCGGACCCTGAACAGAGCCACCTCCATCAGTGGGATGCAGGACACAACCCCAGTGCTTTGGCTCCCATCTCCTGCAGCAGATTGCACAAGGAATGAGTCCCTTCATCGCACAGAAGTCAGGGGCTGTGCTCCTCACCAGACACAGGTGGGCTTTGAGGAGCTTTTCTTCAGCCTGGTGACTGCAGGAGTCACACCTCAGCTGGGGAACACCTGAAGCCACCACCAGCCCACCAAGGGCTGCTTGGACAAACTGTGACTGGAGGCAGTGAGTGAAACCAGCAACAGAAACGAGCTGGGACTCACCCCCAGGCCCTGCAGGAGGAGCAGGTCAGGCAAACACTTCCTTGCCTTATCCTGTACTTATCCTCCCCTTCTCTTTTTCACGGGTAAGAGTGGAAGTTCCTGAGCAAAAGACCTCAAGGGTGAACAGGGATCTGGGCCCTCCACAGACCCAAAAGCAACGCCTTAACCAGGTCTGAGCAACTCCCAGGGGCTGGGCTGGACCTAAACACCGCCCTGGCACTGGCTGCTCTTGCTGGTGTTACAGGAATGCTGTGCCAACACGTGCTGGGACATCCACCTGCAGGGTGACAGCCACGGGGTGGGCTGGGCAGCTGTGGAGGAGAGGTGCTGCTGTCAGGGTCTGTGGGCATCCCAAGGGCACGGGGCTGCCTTGGCCCTCCTCTGCCAGACAGAGAGAGCTGGGAGAGCCCTCCCCAGGAGCACAGAGCCCCTGGGGCTGGAAAAGCCTCTGAGCCCAGCTCTCAGCCCAAACCCACCTGCTCTGGAGCTTGGGGGTTGTGGCAGAGCAGAACCATTTTAACCACTGCCTGATGTGACTGAGGAGCATTTAGCCAAAGCCTCTCTGCTGCCAGAGCGTGGCTTTTATGCAGCCCAGATGGAAAATGAGCACGAAACCAAACCCAGTCCGTGCAGGGGGGCAGCAGAGCCCAGCCAGGGGCAGTGGCTGGGGCTGTCCTGGGTGGGCAGGGTGTCCCTGAGCCCAGTGACAGACTCAGCGTGGCAGGGGAGAACAGACTTACAAGGATTCTGTAGCAGCTTCTGGCACCAAAGCACAGAGATGCTGAGAGCTTCATCCCTTGCCACCCTCCCAGCCGAGTAAGACAAAGCAGATGCGAGCCCCTCTCACGGATTTATTATTCAGTATCAGCGTGTAACCAGAGCTGCCTCACGCTAACAAACTCTGACAGCAGATAAGTAACCATCCAGCCACAAGCACGGCAAGAATCACACCAGACAATTAAACAGCCCTTCCAAAAATAGCCTACCTGACCTGCTACCTCTCCTGACTATCAATCCAGCTCTCCCTGCAGAGAAGCTGCTACAGTTGAGTCAAACCTCAAAATACTCCCTCAAAATAGAGCCAAGCCAGTGCCGTGTCTGTAAGCGATCCTCCCCTTCCTCAATTTAGACTGCTCAGAAACCTTCACAGAGAGAAAAATCACTACGTGTCAGGCAGAGCAGAGGCTGATATTGATGGCAAACACGGCAGCAGTGGGGGAAGGCTGCAAGCCTGGGGTGACAGGGAGCTGACATCGGGACACCACGCCGGGGAGCCCAGCTGCTCACGGGCAGCTCCGAAAGAAATTCACCGGCTGAAGCCTCCAAAGGTCACGGGGTGGTGTTCTCCACCATCTCCCGTGCACGGGAATGCCGAGCAGCACAGACTGTGCAGGCAGGTGGGGCTCTGCCCGCATCCCCTGGGGCTTCCAGAACTCCCCTCTGCCTCCCAGCCCCTTTACAGAGCCCCGTTTGACACCAAGGAGCTGCAGCCTCAGCTGCTGAGGACGAGGAGGGGGCCAGGCTTTGAGACCCCCAGGTCCAGCCCAAAGCCTGCCCAGCCACACCTCCCTCCTCCTGTGCCAACGGGAGAAGGCTGTGCCTGAGGAGTCAGGACTCCTGGCTCCAGAGTGGCCAGAGGGTTTGGGCTGCAAAGGACCTGTAAGACCATCCCATGGCACTCCCTGCCGTGGGACCCCTCCCACTATCCCGGGCTGCCCAGAGCTCCAGCCAGCCCGGCCTCGGACACTTCCAGGGCCATGTGAAGGCAGCACAGGCTCACACCCAGCCTGCTGGGAGCAGCATTCCTGGGGGAAGGCAGGGCTCTCCATGGCAGTGAAGCTAAACCACACAGGGGAAGTTTCTATCTGGGTATGGTGACACCAGGGAGGGTGGATGTCACCTCCCCTCAGACACAGCTGAGTTACCCCATGCCCTGACACAGCAGGCTTCCCCACCAGTCACACAGAGCCCAACAAACTTTAAAAAAATAACCCTTTCTCACACATTACAATGACCTGACATGCACCCTTTGATTCTTCATTTCAGCCTTTTTAAAGGCTGTATAAATTCCACTGCTCTGCCAGTGAAAGTCACTCACAGGAAGTTACTGCACAGTTTCCGTGTTACTTCAGCACAGCCCTGCTTTCAAAACCTGCTCCCGCACAGAAAGCTCCAAGATGAGCCCCAGGAAGGCACTGAGGCCACTGGAATTGTCCTGCCAGGATGTGCCTCCTCCTGTCCAGCTCCCCGGGGTCTGGGGGACACCAGGGCGGTTCCCAAAGGACAGAGCGTGGCAGCAGCACCGAGCCAGAGGCTCTGCAGGAGACAGCAGCATCCTCAGCAGGCAGTTCCACAGGGAACAGGGCCCTTGTCCTGCCATCCTGCCCCTGCAGGAGCAGCTCCGAGGCAGTGGTGGGCTGCTGTCTGAGAGCACAGCCGAGCTCTGCCCCTCGGGGGGACACGTCAGGGGACAGCCCCCAGCATCCCAGGGAGCTCCAGCTGGGCCAAGCAGAGACCAAAGGTCCCTGCCAGGACTCACCAGCACCGAGTACAAACTGAATGGATTTCTGTGTCTAACTCCACCAGGTCCAGCACAGGATCAGCTGCCCCTCCAGGCTGCCCTGGCCACTGCCCCTGCAGCTCATCTTCTCCAGCAGCCCCTTCCCCACACTGCCCAGGGGAAGGGGCTGCTCACTGCACACCCCAACAGCTTCCACAGCAGAGGAGAAGGAGGGGTTTGTGCAGGACATCACAAACTGCCACCTCCCCGAGCTACTTCGGCACAGCTTCAGCCTCCCTGGGTACCAACATCACTCCTGGAGCAGCAGCAGCAGCACCAGTGCTCCCAGCACAGCTCCCACTCCCCGCACCTGGGAGAGCCTGAGCCCCAAGGAGATGCTGAGCCCCACGGGGAGAGGCTGAGCCCCACGGGGAGAGGCTGAGCCCCACGGGGAGAGGCTGAGCCCCACAAGCCCTCACAATTAAGCCGCTCGTTTCAGGGTAATGGCCTGGCAGGGCCAGGACAGCAAATAAAACCTGAGCAGGACAGGCCCTGAACGTGCAACAGCCCGACCAAAGGAACAGCTGTCCTGACAGGCAGCACCTCCCACGGCCTCTGCAGAGCAATGAGAGGAGCCCGAGAGTCCCCGCAGTGGAGGAAGATGAGACAGGAGCTCCTTATGAGACATCCATCGGCCCCAGCTCGTTACAGGAAAGGGACATGGACCCAAAGGCCAGAAAGGCAGCCCTGGAACGTGAGCAGCAGCATCCACACCTCCACAGGAGAGCTCCAGCTGATCCCACGGCTCCAGCAGTCCCAGCACGTGCCTGGCAGCACTTCCAGGCGCCAGGGCCACACACCTGCCCCAGAAACTCCGGGTCTAAAACAAAGTGCTTGAGCCCAGCTCTCCTGGAAGCTCAGTTTTAGCCGTGCAATGAATGGAGGGGTGGTAACAGCTCCCCAAAACCTGTGGCATGTTCCAACAGCAGGAGATGATGGTCCCGAGCGTGCCCAGCCCAACACAGGGGGGGCCAAGCCACTGGCACCTCCAGTCTGGCTCCAGCCCACCAGTATTTCTGCTTCCTAAACTGTCATTCCTAAAGCCAAAGCTTTAGCACCCCGTGCAAGTCAGCAGGGAGCTGTTATTATTTTAGGAGTCTCCATATGGACCCATTGCAGCTCTTGCTGCTCTAATTTAGGGCACAGGCTGACGGGGAGGGGATGCTGCTTCCACCCCCGGGGGATGCTGGACTTGGAGCACCTTCCAGTCCCTGAAGGGGTTCCAAGAGAGCTGGGGCTGCCCCATCCCTGGGAGCATCCAAGGCCAGGCTGGATGGGGCTTGGAGCAGCCTGGGACAGTGGGAGGTGTCCCTGCCAGGGCACCAGGCACTGGAGGGGCTTTAAGGTCCCTTCCAACCCAGCCAGCACCACATTCCAGGTGGTCCCATGGAGTTTCCCGAGTGTCCCAGCACAGGACAAGGAGGGCAGCCCTGCTTGGGAGCCCTTTGCTTCCCCTTTTGGAAGGCACCAGATGGGCCACGTTATTTTGAACCCTCTGTAAGTGCTGACACAACACTGCACATGACTTTCCTCTTGCTTTTTAAAGAAGTTTTCTTGTTTCACTCTGACACAGTGGAAGTAAAATTACAGCCCAGGCAGGAGCGATAAGGGAAGAACTTGCTGCAGAGCCTGAGGCACCTGATCCAGGAATAAGATAAGTGACCAGGCCCCACAGTGAGGAAGAGGCCCCCAGTCCTGGGGGATGCAGGGCAGCCCCTCCACCCACAGTTTGCTGCCTCCAAAACCCACAGGGCAGGAAGAGATCCAGCAAAGGGCACGATGACCAAAACTACAGAGCTGGTTGTGAATGGACAATGATGGAGAAGCCTGCAAACCCCATCTGGAGGTGGGACAGATGATGGGGGGCACCACAAAGTCCTGGCTGGAGGGAGGGTTGGCTGTGGTGCCTCTTCCAGGACCACCACACAACACTGCTGCTTCCAACTTCACAAACCACACCAGAGAGAGAGAGAGAGAGCAAACCAGAGCATGGCCCAGGGGACCCTCACTGGTGCAGGTGCCCCCAGCCCCAGGTGGGACGTGCAGCCACAGGGTGATGTCCCCTTTGGTGGCCCTGCAGAGAAGCCCCCACAGCCAGCAGGTGCCCACTGGAGCCAATATTCCTTTGCAAGAATCCCAGCCTTATAATTTCTGCAATTAAACAGGGAGTTCTTCTACTGTGGGTTAAAATAGAAGTTTTTGTCACAAATTACCGGCTTTCACTCCCCTCATACCTGAGCTTAAACTGAAACTTAAATGGAAATTTACAGGAGAATGAGAAAGTGAGTCAGCCTGCCCTTCCCAACAGGCATTTATTTTCATCCTCTCGGACTCAGTTAATAGTAACAGAAGAGAAATTAAGTTTATTCCAAATTTTTGAAGCCCAGAAGAGGGGAGGTGGTTTTGGAGGGAACTCCACTGCTCGGGACCATTGGCAGCACTGGGATTTGCTGCTGGCCAGGGATGCTGGGCTGTGGCTCCTCTCCCCATCCCAGCAGGCACCATGAGGTCCTGGGATCCTTCCTGCTCTGGGGGACCTGTCCCCACAGCTGGCACTCACCTTATCCCACTTTTCCCTCTCACACCACCCTGGGGAAATATTAAATGACCTAAAAGATAAATCAGCCTCTTGCCTCATAACCCTGCTGGACCAGACTTCAGCCAGGTGAAAGCAGAGGGACTTCACCTTCCACAGCCTGGCACAGAGGCCAAAACAGCTGGGAATTTGCAGCTCTCATCTGGGACAGGAACAGCAACCACTCACAGTGAAGCCAAAGGTGAAAGCAAAGCAATCCTCCCACGATGAGGAGTGGGACCCAGGCAGGGCCAGGAGCTGCTCCTGAGGAGAGCAGGGGACCAGGACAGCCTGGGAGAGCCCTGCCACGGCACATCACTGAGACATGGTCACTCCTGCCCTGGTGACAGAGGCACTGCCCTCAAACACCCAGCCTGTGACACTGTGGGCAACACTGAGGCAGAGCCCAGAGCACGAGCCAGCCCAAGGGAGTGAGTTTTCTTCTCATTTCACACTTGTGCAAGCTGACAACACAGGAGAAACAAAAAAAAAAGTGTCCAAAATACATTTGCAAGTGTTCAGAACACATTTCCAGGCACCTTATCCTCCAGCAGCAGCAGAGCTGAGGTTCAGGAGATGCACTGCAAAGCTTCCTACCCTACCACATGTAATACTCCCGGGTATTCAGGTCAGCAGAGGGGCTGCTGGTCGAGCAGAAAAATCCTTTTAGGTATATAATAAGGGAGAATTGAATTCTGCTCCAAGGTGGAGAGACAAAAGCCATTTGTCATGCAGCATTTGCTGACAGGACATGTCCACAGCCCAGCCTCGCCTCCCTCCCTGCAGAGCGAGCGCCGCAGACAAAGGAATTGAAACCCAAAGTGTTTGGGACCAGGACAGACATTCACCAGCTGCAGAGAGGGAGGGAATCTGAGCTACAGTTTGAAGTTATTTTAGAGAAATTCTCTACGAGGGTTCAGCACCCGACCAAAATGCAAATCACCATCATGGCTTCCTGAGCAAATGAGCTATTGCTGCATTTTTTCCAGTCCGGCAGCATCTTGCTCTGAAGATCTAATAGCAGCCCTCCTGAGCAGCAGCTAATTAAAGCCTTTCCTCCTGCCAAAACCCCAGATTCAGTCTCTAAATGACCCAGTAAGTGAGACTTTTTCCACCTCAGAGGCCCTGGGAGACACCAGGTCGGCCGCTCTGCCCTTGTCACCGCTGTGGCTGTGTCCTCCCTGCCCAAGGCAGAGGCACCACGGACTGATCCCTGCGAGGGGATGGGTTCAAAGGCATCTCCCCGAGCAGCATCCCACCCCTGCACCTTCCCTCCAGGGCTGGGAAGGGCTGTGAGAGCAGCACCTGTCCCAGGGCTGAGCTCGCTGCCAGCACAGCTCATCCCCTGTGAATTAGTCCAGTTTTAGAGCCATTCCTGGGGCAGAAATCTCCCATGGCAGGCTGGGGAGGGGACACACAGGTCCTGCTCAGCCTTTCTGCCCCCTGCACACAGGGATGCCCCTTGGGGCAGCTCTACCACCCTCAGAACCGTCCTGGCAACTACAGCCTTTGCATGAAAGGGCACTTGGCTCCAATCAGACCCCAAAAACCAAGTTATTCCCTGTAACTCTTCAGAAACCAAGTGAACATGGAGATGTTTCCTTCCCCCAAGAAGGCTGGATGCCCAAGGAGCCCATACAAAAACCTGGGGCAGACGACAAAAACAAAGCCTCCCCCAAAGCCCATCTCCATCATCACGACCAAGCAAAGGCATCTCCATGGCAAAATGAGGGCCACAAGAAATTATAAATAACCATGTGGGGGATTATTTCCAGCTGTGCAGGAACCTTCTGGGTGACAGTGACATCCTGAGAACAGTGACAGCTGGGGACAGAGGGGCTCTGGTGCTGTCCCTGCAGCGTGGCATGGCACGGTGTGGCTCAGCATGGCACAGGATGGCACAGTGTGGCTCAGCACGGCATGGCATGGCCTGGCACACCTTGGCACGGCCCGGCACACCTCCTGCCTGATGGGGACAGCACACGTGTCCCAGCCAGCAGGGACACAGACGCACCACTTCTGTCCCTAGGCATCCTCCCTCTCTCGGCTGCTCTCTGTCAGGCCAAGCTCTGGAGCACCGCCAGGGATTTTTCCTGAGCCCAGCGCCGGCTGAAGCGTTTCAGAGTCAGGGCTACAGAGGAGAAAGCCCCGGGCCGCGGTGCTCGGGCTGCTCTGAATCAGCCGCGCCGGAGCGGCCCCGAGCGACACCCGGTAAATAATGACTTTGCACTGCGTCAGGAGCTAATCCACTCAGTGATGCAAATGAAATTCGTGGGCCACTTCCCCCTCACTCCGGCTCCTCCTGATATTCTAAAACAATCCCCTCTCGGAGCCTGACTTCAGGCGGTGTCACCGCGGCTGCAAGAAGCCTTTCAGGGGAGCCAGGACGACTTTCACTCCTCTTCACCACCTCACTCTCTCATTCTTCTGCTATAATTGGAAATCATGAAAATGCATTTGTTCATGTGCTCCGAGTGTCAGCTATTCAATGTGCTTGTGCTCTCTGTTCAGACCATCAGAATAAAGGTATTTAACTGTTCCCCCCAAAGGTGAAGCTATTCCTGTTGCATCCTTTCACATGGCAACAAAAGATAGGGAGGAATCCACCAGCAGGATCAGCTGGAACACACTGGCAACACAGCATGAGGAAGAGGAAGAACAGCTGAATGCTGAGATTTAGACATCTGAATCTTTTTTAGCTTCCCTGCTGCTGACTAAATATCAAATGTAGGAAGACGGGAGCAGAACTACAAGAGACTGAAGATTTTAAACATAGAATCAGAGAATCCTGGAATAGTTTGGATTGGAAGGGACCTCAAAGCCCATCCAGTTCCACCCCTGCCATGGCAGGGACACCTTCCACTGTCCCAGGGTGCTCCAAGCCCCGTCCAGCCTGGCCTTGGACACTGCCAGAGATCCAGGGGCAGCCACAGCTGCTCTGGGCACCCTGTGCCAGGGCCTGCCCACCCTGCAGGGAACAATTCCTTCCCAATATCCCATCCATCCCTGCCCTCTGGCACTGGAAGCCATTCCCTGTGTCCTGTCCCTCCAGGCCTTGTCCCCAGTCCCTCTCCAGCTCTCCTGGAGCCCCTTTAGGCCCTGCAAGGGGCTCTGAGCTGTCCCTGGAGCCTTCTCCTCTCCAGGTGAGCACCCCCAGCTCTGCCAGCCTGGCTCCAGAGCAGAGGGGCTCCAGTCCTGGAGCAGCTCTGTGCCCTCCTCTGGACTGGCTCCAGCAGCTCCCTGCCCTCAAACAGGAGCCCTGACCGACAGCACAGGACAGCTCCCGAGCACACAGCTCCTGCTCCAGGCCAGCTGCTCCCAGATCTCCCTGCACAGACACCAGTTATCCCCCATTTTCCCAACCACACCGCAGAAAATAAACAACTCCTCTCCTGCTTCGAGCTGGAAAGCTTCCCTTGTTCCAAAGACTGAGCTGGGGAGGGAGCTCCCACCCGAAGAGGGAAGCTCACAGACTGACTCTTTGGAAAAACCCAGATTTAAGTAGATGCAAAAAAGCCAATTTTCAGGGAGCTGTGCCATAACAAGCCTCAAGTTTGCAAATCCAGTAACTTCCATGTACTGGAGCTTATTAATATTGGATTTTTTGGCAGGCACTGCCTTGTCCAGCTCGGATTAGCAGCAAGTATATTCTGCTTGTCAGATTTAAACAAGATGTATAAATCTGGCACAAAAGCAAGACCAAATATGGAAGCAAATTATTTAAATTGACAAGATGTAGCTCACAAGCATTAAGCACTCAGCAGTCAGTGCCCATCAGCTGGGGTAGGAAGGCTGCTCTGGGCCACAGGAGTTAAATTCTGAAAGCAAGAGGCTAACGAGGTTACCCACCCCAAACACTCCCCGATTCCAGTATCAGACTGGATTGGAATTCTTATTTTTTCTACAAGATGGAAAGAGCAGGACGGCTACAAACAGCGGAGGGAGTCAGCCCAAACCCCTCCCAAGGGGGCAGCTTGAGCCCAGAGCCGAAACGGTGCCCGAGGTCAGTGCCCGGGCACGGAGCCTGGGCCGGGCAGCACCCGGGGTCCCGCCAGCCCCCGCCCCGGGCAGGCGAGAGCCAGAGCCACAGCCCGGCCCCGGCAGCACCGCCAGCCCCGGCAGCAGGGCCGGGAGTGCCCGCGGGAGCTGCCCCGGAGCTGCCCCGGAGCTGCCCCGGAGCTGCCCCGCCCAGGGCCGTGCCCGGTGCCCGGCAGAGCCCGCAGCTGGCAGGGAGGAGCGGCGGGAGCAGAGCTCCATCTGCCCCGCGATGCTGCGGGAGCAGGGCTGTCACGTCTCATGAAGCGCATTTCCCTCCGCCGGGAAGCGGCCTCAGCTGTCGGAAGCGATGGCGAGGGCTCGCACGGGGCCCGAGCTCCTCCTCCGCGAACAGGAGTCAACCGAAACGGCAGGAAAGCGAGTGCTGCTGGAAGTTATTGATTACACGGAGTTCAGGCGCCTCCCCACAGGGAGAACACTTCACTTTGTTCCGTTTTTCCATCGCAGGCGGGTCCAAAACCAGGATGGACAAAGCGCTCGGAGCCTGCATCAAAGGGGTCCCAACAGCCCAGGACTGACCACGGCCAAGCCAAACAAGGCACCTGCACACAGGAGGAAGCTCTTTGGCCACAGCCATCCCTTGGCTGGTGCAGCCGAGCCCTGGCCACCCTCTCCAAAGCAGAGACACTTTAGGGGTGCTGAGAGGAGGAGCTGCCAGGGCACAGCTCCATCCCCCAGGAGCTGCAGTCCCTCAGCACGGTCAAAGCCCTTTGCTGCACAGAGCCCTCAGCTCCTCGGGAGGGGACAGCAGGAGGGGACAGAGCATTCCCTGGGAGAGACCCCAGCTGCTCCCGGGTGTGATGAGCTGGGTGAGTGCAGCCCAGCAGGAGCAGGCTGTGGTTCCCTTCCAGAGAAGAGCTACAGCCAGCACAGCGACTTCTGGGAATTGCTTCTGCTTAACACAAAATTTGGCTGCTACCGACCACCCCCCCAGCCTTCTTCCTGTCTCCCCCATCCCTTCTGTGGCTCTTGTGGGAAAACTGACTTCCTGGTGCTGGCTCCTGCAGGACAGGGCCAGCCAGGGCCACATCTCTCCCCTTCTCTGCTGGGGCACCAGCCCCTGACACCGGCCCTGATGGGGCTGAAGAGCTCCAGAGAGATTTCCATCCTCATCCATTGGGTCACTGTCTGGAAAACCAAGGCAGTTTGTTTCATTTTACATCCCTGACATTCCTATCACCTTTCTGCCTCCAGGGACTCCTGGGCAAGGCACAGAAGCCACCAACACCAGCCTAGGCCAGAGAGGGATGGAGGGCTCAGAGCTGTCCTATCCCTGAAGAAAGGGAAGCCCAAGGGACAACCCTTGTCTCCATCACACTCAGGTCCAGGTGCCCCAGCCCCATAGCTCTGCTCAGGTGCCAGGTGTGAGGGCACAGTGTCACCCCAGGGAGCCCTTGCAGGGTCCCACCCAGAGGGGCACAGGGCTGTGGTTTCTGCTGAATCTCCCAGTGTGGGACAAGGCCATTCCAGGGCATGCACAAGTCTTTGGCCAGGCTTTGTCTCCTGAAAGGTCTGGGGGGGCTCTGGAGCTCTCTGTGCTCTCTGCCCCTGCCCTCACCCAGCTGTGGGACAGGACACCCATCACCCACAGCACACAAGGTGACCCCAAACACGGTGCTGGCAACCCAAGGCTGCATCCAGGAGCCCCCCCAAGGACTGCTGCTTCCCTGGCTTTGTTCCATTGCCTTTTCCAAGAGCACACGGAGCCCAAACACCTGTGGCTCCTCTTCCCCCACAGGGGGCTCCTTACTCGCCCCTTCTGAGTGGCTCCACTTGCAGGACAGTGACTCCTGAGGGATTCATGTCACCAGCACTCTCCACCACACTTTGTTCTGCCCTTGGAGCCTGAGCTGGGCCATGAGCACACAAAGGCCACCAGGCCTGGGTGGGTCTGGCAGCTGTGTCCCCGTGCAGCACCAACCCTCTCACTGCTGGCAGCTGCAGGAAATTCACCCCAACGCCGCTCCTGGGCACAATCCCATCCCACCCACCCTGCAAACATCCCCTCTCCTTACACACACCTGCAGTCCAGGCCCGGGGAAGGCACTTCGACCTCCCCCTCCTGATCACACCCCTTCTAACAACGCGTTTCAGGCAGTCCTGCCCTCGCCACGTTGCGGGCACAGCCACAAGTTCATTTCTCTGTCACCGTGATCGTGCTACTTATTTGCTGATCGGTCCGACGGGGGCCTGGATGGCACCGAGGAGCCTCTCCAGCGTTTTCAGGTTTTTGCCTGTTGAGCTGCAGGAGGAGGAGGAGCCGTGCTGGCTGGGAAGGAGGGAGGGCAGCAGCCCACAGCCAGGGCTTGCGCAACTCCCCTCCCTCCCGCTCCTACAGAAGCCCCAGCAGTTAACAGAATTCACACCAAGTTTTGAGAGCAGATTCAACCACACCTCCTGTTCCAAGCACACACCAAACCCTCAGGGTCTTGCTCTGTTTCACAGCATCTTCTGCTGGTGCCGAGACAGGTGAGTGCCCACCCACACCTCGCTACCAGTGAAGGATGCCCTGCACACCCTGCCAGGGACCCGTGCGCTGCAGGGGTTTGCAGGATCACACGCGTGTGAGCGAGCAGGCGTGCAGAAATGCCTGCGCTGTTTGCTGAGGAGTCTCCTTAGAGACAGCCCAGGCATTAAATTCCCCAGGAAGGCTCAATAGCTGGAGAATAATCACGACAGAGGCTCAAGACCGGGGTGGCTGAAGCTCTGCAGTGGTGTCAGAGCCAGCAGGCAGGCGTGCTGCACACCCTCCTGCCACCCCAAGGCACCCGAATGCTCGGGGCCGCCTCCAAACCCCTCAGCAGCACCCTCCGGCCGGCACTGGGCACCCCGGGAAGGAAACGGACCACCTCGTTATCCGGGCCCAAGATCACTTCAGAATGACGGCGATCTCCGGAGATCAGACAGAAAAATCCACCCTGCTAACTGCGGGGGGAGGGAAAGACAAACCACTTCCACTCCGAGACTCGGGCGAGCCCTGGTGCGCTGCCAGGGGACGGCGGCGGGGAGGGTCGGGCTGTCCCTGCCCAGCCCAGCAGCGCCGGCAGCGCCAGCGGGGCTGCCCGTCCGGGCTGCCCCCAGAGCATCCCTCGGGCACACCCTGCCCGTCCTCCCGGCCGCTCCCTGGGGTTCCCAGCGCAGGGAAGGGCGGGACCAGCTCGGGTGACCGCCTTGCCCAGCCTGGGAAGGAGCCCCAGCACGGGGCAGGGGTTCCGTGTCCGGCCAGCTCAGCGCGCACTCGGCCGTGCAGCAGCACAGCCCGGCTGTGCAGCGCCGGGCCCGCTTCCCTTTTCTCTTCTGCTCTACCTGCCCTGCTGCTGGGGCCAGGCTGGCACTGCCCCGGGGCCAGGCTGGCACTGCCCCGGGGCCAGGCTGGCACTGCCCCGGGGACGCGGCTGGCACTGCCCCGGGGACGCGGCTGGCACTGCCCCGGGGACGCGGCTGGCACTGCCCCGGGGACGCGGCTGCAGCACCCAGAGCTGCGTTCCCACCGCGAGGCGCACAAAACCCCCTCCGAAATCATCTTTCCAATTTCTGCAGCATTATATAATTAGCATCATTTGTGTTGCAAAAGTAATTGCAGTAACATTTTTAATTAGTCTATTTGAACACTAACATTTCTCCAGTGTGCATAATATGTTGACACGAAATTACTGGGTTTGAGGCAACTCCGAATGATTGGAGTTTGTTTTGCTTTTGTTTCTTACTTGTTTAACAGAGTCAATAAGAGGCGGCGCCGAGCGGGCCGAGCCCAGCCCGCAGCGTGGCTCGGGCTGCAGGGGAGAGCAAAGTGTGATGGGTTTCACTTCCGTCTGGGGGGAGGAAGGGTGGCTTCTGAAGGCACAGAACCAGAGAGAAATACTTGCTGAGAGAGGTACGGCCCGGCTGACATTTTCCAGCTGCTCAGTTCTGCTCTCAGATGTTGCCTCGTGAAAACACGAAACAGGACGAGCGCGCTGGCCTGGGAGGACGCAGAGGGAAACCTGGAGGGAGCAATTCTGTGTGGTATAAAGTTTGGAAGGAGATCTCATCTGAGGAGTTCATTGCTTAACGAGTGACAAGCAGGGACAAGTAAACATTCTCCCCAGAAAAGTTACTGCGTGAGATCCAAGCACCCATTACCAAATGAGGCTTTTTTTCTTCAGGAAGGATCAAGATTCTCCTTTCCAAGATCTTTTCTACATTGCACACGTGAAAACAGTGACAGATGCAGGTTATTTTTTGCTCCCAAGTGTGAATCACATTGCACTGCTCCTCACCTCTGCCCAGGCCCCAGGGTGGGAGCCCAGCCCAGCCCAGCCCCAGCCACTCCAGGCTGAGCAAAGGCGGCTCCTGGGGACGTGTCCCCCTCAGCACCCTGCTCCACAAAGGGACCCAGGGCTGCCTGGACAACAGGAGAAACGGCCCCGAGGGTGCCAAGGCGGGGGAAACACGAGCAGCAGAGAGAAAGCTGCCAGCTCCCAGGAGCAGCACATTCCCGGGAGGCGACCAGGAACTTCTCTCTCAAAAGCTTTCGAACCAATCCCCTTTCCTTTGCCATCCCACAGCACCTCCTGCCTCAGGAGAACCAGGACTTGCCCACTTGCTTCCTCCCCAGCCTGCAGACTCCAAGGGGCTGCTCCCTCCCTCCTAATGCATTCCTGGTGTTGGCAGTGCCTGGGTGAATCCCAAAACCCGGGAAGGGGGGAGCCCACACTCCTCCCCTTGCTCTCTGTTCCTGAGAAGGTTCCACACCTTCCAGCTGCAGCAGGTCGCTAAACCCCCTCTGTCCCACGGGCTGAGAGGCAGCCAGGGGGCATCGAGCTTCCCTCGGGAAGAGTTCATCTTCCTGGCAGCTCCCGGCACATCCTCAGCGCTGCAGCTTCCAACACCCACAAGATATCGATTCCTTTTTGTTACCCTGCCAGAAGCAGCCCTGCTCCCGGACCGGCTGTGCACAGCCCTCCCCTGCCCACACCCAGACACTTTCTGGCTCACATGAGAGAAGTTGGCCCAGGAAGTCTTCAGATGTGAACAAGGATAAGGAGGAGATTGTGTTCGAGGATAAGAAGCAGATTAGCAGGCAATTAAGTGGCATTTGTGGTATCCATTAGTATTTCGAGCTACAAAGAGTCAGTTTCTGCTAACTTCCTGCCAAAAGTCACAAGTAATGAGCTAATTAACAATCTAATTATTGCAAATGCCCTAGAAAAAAATCAGGGCACAGGTGAAAACCTACTTAAAGCCAGCACAGCAGTAGGAACAGCTGAGAGCAGACAGGCGTGTGCCCCAGCTGCATTTCCAGCCATCCCACAGCACAAGGGGATAAAACACTCGGGGAAGCTGTTAAAGTTCAATTAAAGCTGCAGTCAGTAAAGACAGACCCTCACTCCAGAGCTTCCTGCCAGCCCTGTGGGGCTGAAGAACCCCTAAACAAAGCCAGTCCTGGGATTTTCTGCCTCCAGGTCCATATTTACCCAGTTCAGCAGCAGCAGCTGCAGCACAACCCCAAAGCTGGTGGTACCTGCACAAGCCAGCAGGGAGCACCTTGACCTGGGCACCCCAGCCCCTCACAGCTGGGACCTGGGAAAACCCACAGATCACTGATTTTAGGGAAGTAAAGGCTGGGCTGGGCTGCAGACCTCAGCCTGCAAAATTCCCCGTTGCACAGTGAGGATTCCCTGTTGCACATTCTGTGGTACCAGAGCGACCTGGAAAGGGTTTCTTAAGGCAGAAAGAGATGTCACAGAGCAGTCCCACACCCTGGGGATGTCACTGAGCACAGCAGGCTGCTGGCAGCGCTGCTGGTGTCACTGCAGCTCACCAGGGCTCCTGCCCAGGGCCAGGACTGCTCTGCCCAAGGACTCCGAGGCCACCTCCACGGGCCCACCTGCTGCCCTCACACTGAGGGCTGATCTAACACTGCCTGAAAACATCTCAGGCTGACCCTTGGAGCAAGAGCACAGTTACAGGTTTGGATAACAGTTCCTGACAGCTGGAAGAGACTTGGAAAGGCGCCAGTTATCCGACACTGGATGCTGTAGGTAGAACTGAGCAGAGCTCTGGAAATGATGCAGGCAAACACTGCTGGGCTGGTACGTGGTGCCCACCAGCTCCCCAGCACAGCCTTCATGGACATTGTGTTTGCACAAATACACCCTCACTGTGAGCAAAGTCAGGGCATTCACAGCCAGGTGAGGCTGAAAACAGAATCTGAGGTGCACAAAATTCTTGTCAGTAACGTGACTGAACTGCCCATGTGTGAAACCTCAGGTAGCAGAGGAAGCTGTGACCTTGAGAAACAGCCCTAGGACACATTTTAGTCTCCACATCTACTCTCCTCTGCTTGCCAACCCCTGTCCAGGCCTTCGGGCTGGGCTTTGGGGGGGTGGCAGGGAGATGGGTTTGGTATTTTAAGGTTATACTCGTGTGGCAAGTGCTAAGGATGAGTAGCAGCATCATTTAAATTGGATTAGCCTTACCCTGCTTGTACAGGCAGCTGCAGGGATGCTGCTGAGAGCAGCCGAGGCAAAGCCCCCCTGCCCACAGGCACAGGAGCCCCCCGAGAGCCCGACCCAGCACAGCACCTCACACCCGAGCGTGCCACACCGAAACCCCCAGGACAGCTGCCAGGAGGAGCCTTTCAGAGCTCTAAAGAGGGCTTGTTTCCACGCCAAATACCTCAGCTTGGGAGTCAGCCACCCACCAAAATAAAACTCTCTCCCAGATATTCACAAAAGCAAAATTTCACTGCCAGCAGCTGCAGCACCGTTTGAACCCCACACAGGTGGGACCCACAGGACGGGGCGAGCTCCGAGCGAGGGCAGCCCCCAGCTGGGCTGGCTACAACAGCAACCAGATAACGCCTGGGTAATTCAGCCGAATTTCCCGCGGGGACATCCCAAATCCCTGAAGAGCCCCTCCAGAATCCCAGCATTATCAGAACAAAGAATTATGGTCATAGTAACCCGACTACTGCAACATATTTTGTTGTAAAGCCTCGGTTTTTTCCCCAGCAACACAACTAAGCCATTCAAGTCCTCTCCGGCTGCGCAGCTCCAGCCCCGGAGCAGCCCTCGCCCAGCCCGTTTGCCACCCAAACACATGTTTTGGTGTTAAGTACATTAAAGACAAACTCCCCTCGGCCTTTTTCGGGGGATTTAGCAGACGTCCTGGGCGCTTAACCCCGCTAACGAGACCCGACCGGCTTAAAGGCACCGACTAGTTGCTCGGTTGATTAAAAAAATGACTAAGCTGCTTCCCGGGGCCGCGGGGATGCTCGGGGCCGCGGGGATGCTCCCGCAGGGAGATGCGGGGCTGGGGCCGGGGGGCGGAGGCGGAGCGCGGGCCCCCTGAGCCCCCCGGCAGCGCGACACTCACCTTGACACTGGAAGCCCTGCTTGCCGAAGCCCCTGCGGAGAGAGAGGCGCAGTGAGAACCGGCCCCGCCGCACAAGGACCCTGCCCGGAGCCGCGGCCGGAGGGGAGCGGGCGGCGGGGGGACAGGGAGGGGCTGCGGGGGACGAAGGGA
>VZRX01009728.1:17848-42531 GCA_013398075.1 Notiomystis cincta | reverse complement strand
CTCCCCCGCTCGCCCCCCGCCGTGCGACCGCCGCTCTCCCACAGGGCTGGCACCGGTCAATGTTTAACCGGAGCGGTGGTACCGGTTGTGCGGGGCAGCCCGGGCCGGCTGGCGGTGGCTCCCGCCGGGACCGGCCGAGCGCTGCGGGCACCCCGAGCATCGGGTGCTGGGGGGCGCATGGAACCAGAGAGGGAGCGGGGCGGGGACCCCCAGCCGGACCCCTGGCCCCGAATGCTCCCACGAGGGCAGGAGAGACCGTAAGTTGTCGGGGAGACGGAGGAGACAGAGGCCACCCCGTCCTGGAGCAGCAGGACTTGGGCAGTGACTGCTGGACCGATACAGGCAGCGGGGGGTGGCCCCCCAAAAAGGCTGGGGGGGGAACAGGACCTTCCTTCTGCGGCGACATGGCGGGGACAGTGAGCTCTGTCCCCTGCCGGGCCTCAGGGCACAGAGGAGGTGGGAGGACGGTGCGAGCACAGCATGACCGGGGGTCCCTCTACCCCAGCCCCTGGGGTGCCCGCGGGCAAAGCTCCCCCCAGCTGGAGGGCACCCACCACCCTGCTGCCCTCTGTTCCCCAAAGGAGCCCTGGAGAGGAGCGGGAGGGGCCCGTGGAGGGCAGAGAGACGCGCCTGAGAGTGGTGCTAAGGTAAGGGGAGACGAAAGGACTCAGGGACGCGGCAGGAACACCCGTGCCTGGGGCAAGGTCACAGCTGGGCTCCCCAGGGTCCCCATGCAGCGACACCTCTGTGTCCCTGTCCACCCCCACCATTAGGGTCCGGCCACTGACCTGCACGGAGACGCGGCGAGGTGACCAGCAAGTTGTGCACAGCCTCGGTGACGGCGCCGTCCACGTAAGTGTCACCTCCCCGCGGGGTGTCGGGAGGGGAAGGGGTGCGGCGCCCCCCGAGCCACCGCTGTCCCCACGGCCAGGTGAGCGCGGCCAGGCACGATGTCACCTTTGGCTTCAGCGCCGTGTTCGACGCCGGCGCCTCGCAGGAGGCCGTGTTCGAAGGCAGCGGGATGAGGCAGCTGGTGGAGCTGGCCATAGACGGGTGAGTCTCGGAGAGCCCCCCGCGGACCCCAGCCCTCCATCCACCCCACGCCGGGCCTTTCCGGCGCCTTTGCACTGCCGGGGCTGTGTCGGGAGGTGGCATCGCTGTGCCACCGCCTGGGGCCGTGCTTGACGTTCAGCATCTTCCCCAGCTTCTCCTGCACCGTCTTTGCCTTCGGGCAGACCGGCTCGGGGAAGACCTACACCCTGATGGGACCCCTCGCCCAGGTACAGCGCTGAGCATCTGACCTGATCCTGGTCGTGGGATGAGCTCTTCCCAGCCGGTCATGGGCTCTGGGAGCAGGTGTGTGCCCCAGGTGACCGCTCACCATCCCGACATCCCTGCAGAGCGACACCCAGCCGGCGTCCCCGGCCCTGCTGGGGCTGATGCAGAGGTCCTTCACCTGCCTCCTGGAGCAGAGCCGGAGCCGTGGCTCTGACCTGGCTCTCAGTGCTTCCTACTTGGAGATCTACAACGAACAGGTAAGTGCCTGCCCAGCCGCCCAGTCCGGCCCTGCTGGCACTCTCTGCCCCACTCCCCCGGTGCCTTCCCTCTGCCGCATCCCCAGGTGCGGGACCTGCTGAGCCCGGGGCCACCGTGTGCCCTGCCCCTGCGGTGGAGCAAAACCCGCGGCTTCTACGTGGAGAACCAGCTCAGCGTGGAATTCGAGAGCCTGGAGACCATCGTCAGCCTGCTTCTACAAGGTGCTGAGCCACGGGCACAGGGCTGGTACATGTTCAGGGGGTGCTAGACCCGCTATGGGGGGTTCAGCCCCCCGCAGACCATCTCCAGGGCTGCTGGAGCTCTGAGAGCAGCCAGGAGGAGCAGCTCCCCGTTCTGCTGCAGAGCCAAGCCAGGCTCGTGTCTGGCAGGGTGCTGTGGGGTAGCGGCAGGGATGTGGGGTGTCAGGCAATCAATTCCTCTCCCGGCAGGATCCCAGAGGCGCCGGACCTCGGCACATGCTCTCAACAGGCACTCGAGCCGCAGCCACGCCCTTCTGACCATCCACGTCCGCAGCCGAGCTGTGAGCGCACATCTTGCCCCGGGGGAGGGCTGGAGGGCTCGGGGCTCAGCGTGGGGGTGCAAACAGCCCCACAGTGGGGGGGGTCATGCTCTCCTCAAGGATACACGGGTGAGGCTGGAGTGAGGAGCCGGGAATCCCATCCAAGATCCAGGGGTCGGGACGGTGCTGTGGGCCATGGGCAGGGGGCGATGGGGGCCAAAGCATCAACCCCCACCAACGTGGGTTCTCCAGGCCAGCGCCTGCCCCAGCAGGCAGGGCACGCTGTGCTTCGTGGACCTGGCTGGCAGCGAGCGGGTGAAGGAGACCGGCTCCAGCGGGGAGCTCTCCGTGGAGGCCAACAGCATCAACCGCAGCCTCCTGGCCCTGGGTAAGAGCTGGGCACCCGCCGTGGGAGCCCTGCTGGCCCCACCAGAGCCCTGTCACATCCTTAGTGGCTCACCCTTCGCAGGACACTGCATCTCCCTGCTGGCCAAACCCCGAGGGAAGCGAACGCACATCCCCTACAGGGACAGCAAGCTCACCCGGCTGCTGGCCCGCTCCCTGGGCGGCTCAGGCGTCACCCTGATGGTACATGTGTGGAGGAGGCTGGGCAGGGGTCTCACCCCGTGGAGGGGAGGGATGGAAAAGGATGGTGACACTCTGGATGACAGTCCACCTGTGTCTCTTCCTCGTTGGCAGGTCGCCTGCATCTCCCCGTCCTCTCGCTGCCTCTCAGAGACGCTGAGCACGCTGCACTATGCCAGCCGTGCCCGGAGGGTCACCACCAGACCCCTGGCCAACAGGGTATAGCAGACAGGAAACCCCTCTGAGCTCCTCTGCCCCACTTCTGGGACCCCCCGACCCACTCCTTTATCCACCCACCCCTCCCAGGTGTCCCGGGAGAAGCTGCTGCAAACCTTGGAGCAAGAAATCCATGCCCTGCAGCTGGAAAACCTCTCCCTGCGCCAGCAGCTGTGCCTGCCCAGGGTGCCAGTGAGGAGCACGGAGGTCCCAGGGAACCCTCCAAAAGCCTGGGCGGGCTCGGGAGGCAGGTATGGCCCTGCAGGGCAGCTCCCACCAGAGGGAACCCCAGCCTGGCCCAGTCTCTACGGTCTCCTGCGGGACTTCGTGGTGGAGAACGAGCAGATGAGGTATGGGAGGCTTGTGTGGGCTTGTCTGACAGGGCAGCCAGAGCCTCCAGCTGGGCAGAACCCTGCACCAACCAGCCTCCCCCAGGGACTCCGTGGGGCTGGGCAGGGCTCCGAGGTTCTCTGGAGGCTGCCAATACCCTGCCCTGCTTCCTCACTGCTCCCCAGGCAGCCCCGGCTGTCCCCAGACATCCCAGCTGGCCCCTCCCACAGAGCCACCCGCAGCTCGTGCGACAGCCAGGCCCTGCTCCGGAGTGGCCGCACCCCCCATGTCCCCCACGGGCACTGGGCGAGGCACCGGCGGCCGGACACGACACCCACCTCTGTCCCCCGGCTGCCGGTGAGACTGGGGGGCCTGGGGTCTGCAGTCATCCTGCCCACGGCAGGCGAGGATGCACAAACCACCCACCCACTGCTGCCTTCTCTTGCAGAAACTCCCTCCTGCCTCCAGCCGTCCCAGCTGCCCAGGGTGCCCACAGTGCTGCCCTGGGCCAACTGATGCCACCATGCCCCAGGTACAACCCCAGGGGTCTCTTTGGATGGGGTGGAACAAGGGGGCACAGCCACCTTGAGCACTCTGCTCACCCCCAGGTGCCACAGCTGGTCCCCCCTGAGGGAAGTGCTGCTGTTCTGCCACCTGGACAGGAGGACACGGCTCTGCCTGGCTCCCATCAGTCCCATGGGCACCAGAGGAAGTGGTGAGAGCCACTCCTTGGGCATCAGCTGCAGCTCAGGAATTCCCTGGAGTTTCAGGGGGTGGTGGGACAGTAGGTCAGGGTTTGTTGGTGTGTCCTCATGGCAGGAGTCATGGCAGGAGCAGGAGCTTGTCTCAGCAGCATCCGCTCCACCGGGAGCTGCCAGGCCCCGAGCACGTTCCCAGCCCTGAGGGAAGGGTCGTCCCTTCAGCACCACCATGGCCGGGGTTGCCAGAGCCCAGAGGTGAGCTGGGCAGTGGTGGGAGGGCCAGCAGGATGGGCAGCCATCCCCAGCACAGCCACTCACACACGGGGCTGTGGGCTCATCCTGGGGGAGATGGAGACCTGACCCTGCTGCTCCCCGCTGGCAGCTGCCGGCACCGTCCCTCTCCTCCAGTGGGAAGAGGCACTGGACTGGCTGGTGGAGCAGATCTGAGCTGCCACAGGCACACCATGGACGGGGCCACATCAGGGACCTGGCACAGACTGGGGGGACAACCACAGCCCTCGGGGACACGGGATCTTGGGCTGCAAGGACTGCACAGATCATGGGACAGACAGCAGGATGGACGGACAGACAGAGCTCTCCAGCCTGCATGGCTCTCAGTTTATTTCTGTCTAGCTGGGGCTGCGCTGCTGGCGGCTCCAGGAATCCCATCAGGTGCTCTCCTCCCCGGGCTGGGGGCAGTCCAGCCAGTACTGGGCGATGGAGCGGGGATAGCGCGGCTGCACCAGGTCCACGCGCTTGGTGCGCAGGTTGACACGGTAGTACTTGTCTGGGGGAAGGGGACACGGCTCTCAGGACTGTCCCCAGCTCTGGGAGCTGCCAGCCCTCACTGCCAGCCCCTTCCCAGAGCTTGAGGGCATTGCAGAGAGAGGGAGCCCTCCCCGTGCCCCAACAGCCCTGGTCCCACACCGTTCCTGGATCCTGCCACCCCAGCCTCACCTCCTACAAAGAAGTAGACACTCTGGAGCATCTCACACGTGGAGCCCGACAGCCCATCGCTTTCAACACCTGCTGAGTCGGGGTCATTTTGCAGCCAGCTCCAGAATCCCAAGTTCAGTGACCGGTGGTGGTTGTACCTCTTGCGCTGGCGGCGAGATTTCCTCCTGCGGGGCTGGTGGGAGGCCACGTAGATCCTGCCGGCCATGGCCGCGTCCAGCCGGCCGGGCACGCCCCGCCAGTCCCGGCTGATGGACCACGGGCCGTTCGCCCCGGCTGGACAAGGAGCACAGGGTGAGTGAGGGGGGCAGCAGCGTGTGGGGCGAGCTGAGCCCACCCCCACAGACAGCCCCCAGCATCTGCTCCGAGACCCACGGGAATGCTCCAAAGGATCTCAGCCTGGACGGGATGTGTGACAGTGACACAGGCCAGGCAGAGCCAGGAGTGGCCCCCCACCCCCTTGGCTGGGATCAGCCTTGTGCTGCTGAGCCCCCTTTTCCTGCTCTCCATCTTTCATTCCCCTTGCCCAGGCCTGGGGTTTTCCTGTGGCACCTCCAGCTCCAGTGATAATAAACAGTCCCCAGCAGTGACACCGTGGTGTGAGGTGGCTGGTGATGGGTTTGGTAACGTGGGGCATAAGGGCTGTGAGGGTGGGATTTGAGAGCTGTGGGAGGTGCAGCTGTGGCCTGGGGGGTTCCTGTTCCACGATGGCTCATCCTGCCTGCCTGTGCTTCCAGGCATTGCTCCCTCCTCCCTGGGTGTCTGCATCCCTCATGCCCTGTCAGTGCCTGCTGTATTGGCACCCACCAGCCCTTTCCCCCGAGGCTGGCCCTGCCCTTACGCATCCTGCTGCCGAAGAGGAGCTGGAAAACATCCTCCCAGCTGTCCCGGTTCATGAAGGCGTAGTGCTTGAACACCGTGGAGGGGGAGGACTTCTCGCAGTCAGCCTGTGTGGGCTGCTGGGCAAAGTCGTAGGACCAGTAGTACTTGTCTAGGAGAGGATGAGCCGGTTAGTGGGGGACAAGCACTGGAGAGGGAGCAGCAGAGGGGTGTCCTGCCTGTGCCCAGTGGTGCCAGGCTCTGCCAGGGGCAGGGGGGCTGCCCCTCTTACCCTTGAAGAAATAGACTCTCTCATTGCCATGGTAGCTGTGGGCAGGGAGGGCGAACGCTGCATCCACGTTGTTGGGGATGCCCTCAAAGCCCTCGGAGATGTCCCGTGGGTACCCAGGGTCCAGGGCTCCGTCATCAAAGCGCCAGTACTGAGTACCCTGGGGTTGGGGGACAGACAGGGGTTACAGGTGCAACATCCCCCAGCCACGGGTCTGCCAGGACTGGGTGCTGGGGAACCCCACCATGAGGCTGTGGCTGCCTGGGGCCCCCAAACAGCCACAAGGATTTGGGGAATCTGGCAACCACTGTGTGTGTGGGTGCAGGGGAGGTGCCAGAAGGGGATATAGGGTGGGTTGGGGGGCTGTGCTGGCCACCCTGGGAGTACCCCCAGCCCTGCAGCCCACCTTGAAGAGGTAAGTCTTGCCCTGGCAGTTGATGCGTGTGAAGGCTGCATCGATGGGGCCCTCGATGCCCCAGACGTCACTAATGAGCTTGGGGTAGCCAGGCCTCACACTTGTCTTGTCCAGCTCATAGAAATACTTCCCTGGGGAGAGAGGAGATGCAGGGGCAGCAGGAGGGACTGCAGACACCAGCACAGGGTGACAGCATGGCAGTGTGTCCCACGTGCCTGGGGAAGGTCCCCAAAGTACCTCGGAAAGCATAAAGGGAACCGTTCTTCAGGTCAGTGAAGGCATCAAAAGGTTTCCCACTGCACAGCTCCTCAGGCTCCCCAGGCCCTTCTGGGGTGGTGTCAGGCAGCTCTGGCAGTGTCTCCTCAGAGTTTGGCTTGCTCTCTGGCGTGGTCTCCACCAGCACTGGGGATGTGGGCAGCTCTGTGGGGTTTGCCACAGTCACCTCGTCCGTGACGAAGTCGACAGTGAGGTTGTAGTCCAGGTAGTCGTCCTCCGGCAAGGCAAAGACATCTCCCCGGGTCACTGCAGGAGGGAGCAGGTTGGTTCCCACTGGGTTTGGGCGCAGGAGATGCTCCCTCCCAGGCAATAGAGATTTACAGAATCATGGAATTGTTAAGGTTGGAAAAGCCCTCTAAGATCATCAAGTCCAATTTAACCACTAAACCGTGTCCCCAAGTGCCACAAGTACATTTTTTTAAGAACACTTCCAGGGATGGTGATTCCACCTGGGCAGCCTATTCCAATGCCTGAACACCCTTCCAGGGAAGACATTTTTCCTACTATCCAATCTATCCAATTAGCACGGATCCCATGCTCCAGATGGCAATGAGCCAGCTCCCAAAACCCCCGTGTGCTGCAGCAAATCCTGGTGCTGACTTTACCCTGCTGACACAGGTGGGAGCAGAGCTGACCCAGCACAGACACTCCAAACCCCACCCTGAGGGGCACCCACAGCCACCATGTGTTCCCCCTGTGCCCTGGCCAGGAGGGTGGCCATGGGGACAGTACCTTTGGCTTTGCAGACAGTGGAGTAGTCGCTGCAGCAGCTCTGGTAGTACACACAGAGGGTGTCACACTGGCACTTGCGCCCTGCATCGAAGCCTTCTTCACAGCGGCCCTCACAGGAGTCTGCAAGAGCCACCCCACAGCTCAGGAGGAGTCATGTGGAGTGGGGCAGTGGGGCCCATGCCTCCCCCCCAGCCCAGCCCAGCCCCAGCAGTGAAAACAAACTTGGGGATGTCCTGATTGGGGGTACCCCACCTGTTCATGGTCAACTCCATCACCAGGGGCTACAGCAGCTCCTTGCCCTGCTCCCACCCAGGTCCTGCTGGGGTGGGAGCCACGGACTGGGCTGTGCCATGGTCCCAGCTCCGTGCTGTGGGATGGGCATGGATTTGCCAAGGCACCATTACCACCCATGTGCTGCCCACTTGCTCTCCCCTCATCCTGCAAGGTACAACCAACGTGGCCATGGCCACCATCCGCCCCCTCCCCACCCTGCCTGGGCTGCCCAGCCCCTCCCTCAGCCCAGGAGCTGCTCTTGCTCCATCCCCAGAGCACCAGGCGAGGGGTGTGCTGGCTAAGGCTCACCTTCTGCAGCACGGGAGGTGGTGAGCAGGGCCAGCACGAGGGCAGGGAAGAGCAGCCTCATCCTGGGTGTCCGGGAGCGCAGCCCTCCTGCGACTGTGCGGGCTGGAGCCCGGCAGAGCCCCAGCATCCACTGTTTGCTCAGCCTGCCCCAGCGGGACAAAGCAAACAGCACAAGGTCAGGACAGGGGAAAAGAGGCAGAGATGGTCTCCCACCCAGCTTTCCCCACAGTCCACGCTGACCTGGGTGTGTCTGGGGGGGACAGGGCTGCCATGGGTGTAAGCAGCTCCTCCCCAGCCCCGGTGCAGGTTGGGCACTGTTCAGAGAGTGGGGAGGGACAGCAGGAAGACAGAGCCAGGAATCAGTTTTGAGGTCCTGCCATACTCATTTCACAACATACCTCATGGTGAAAAAGCTCCCAGCTGCTTCCCAGCCTGGTCTTGGCAAGACAAAAAACCCACTTGAGATGGGATGGGGGAATGATGCTCAGAAGACAAAGGGAAAAGCCCTGGGCTTACACTTGCCCAAAAAGTCACCATTTTGGAGGGCTTATAATTGGGATCTCAGCTTTCTCAGTGTCAAGGCTGGGAACAGACCTGGGCAGCCCCAAGGCAGGGTGGCTTGGGATGGGGCAGCTGCCTCCTCTGTGTGTGGGGACCAGAGGCCAGAGGTGAGCAGCCAGGGGCAGGAGCCCTCTGCACTTTCTCTGCAGAAGGCAAACAAAAGCCTGTGTATTTTGCTCCCGACATTCCCTTTCCAACCAATCTTTTCGGTTACTAATTAATGTCGACTCAGCTCTTCTGGCAGCTCCTGATAACTCTGGGATGTTTATTTAATCAGGGGCAAGGAGCAAATGCACATGACGCTGCAGCAATCCTGTCTCTTCTGCCTCTGCTGCTGTGACACTGCTGGGACAGGAGCTCCATGGGATCTGTCCCAGCCCTCGGGCAGGAGTGCTGCAGCTTTGGGCTTTAACTGATGCAAGATTTGGGAGGAGAGAAACCCGAGCAGGGTGCCCACTTCTCCAGGGGTTTCTCCTCTGCCAGCTCAAACCCAGGCAGTTCCTGGCATCATCTGCTCCTGGCATCTTGCTGGAAAGAGCTTTATTTGCCTTTGAGACAGACATTTCCACCTGGAAAGCCCTGGGGAGCTGAGGGCAGCTACCAGCCACGGGCTTTTGGGGCAGAACTTCCCCTGCATCTCTTACCCCACTCTTTGTCCCCCGGCCTCAGCTACGCCAGGGCTGGCATTGTCCCCAAGTGCCAGCACCAGCTCGGGGCTGCACTACGGCTTCACCCCATCCCCGTTGAACCAGCCCTGGGGAACAACAGCCCTGGGAGGGTTCAGGCTTGCCGAAGGCTCCGGGGGGGAAAGGCTGGGCGTTGTCTGAGCTGCTTTGGCTGATGAGCTAAGACAAAGCTCCCTCCTGCTGCTCCGGGCTCCCAACCACCAGCCACAGACCCGTGAAGGCTCAGCGAGCCCTTCCCTGCCAGGAGGAGATCCCAGGAGAGGGGTTGGTTGGATAAAGGGGCCCCGGGGAGCTCCTGCAGCCAAGGGCTGAGCAGAGCCAGTGAAGGGAACTCGGGCAATGGGGCTGATCCCCGAGGACAAGGCTGGGAACCGCTGCAGCTCCAGAGCCCAGGCTGTCGGGTCTGGAAATCCCTCCCAAAAAAGCAAAGCAAAGCAAAACTAAAAGCAAAGCAAAGCTCAGCTCTCTGGGCTAGTCAGGACAAGCCTAAGGGAACGGCTCGAATTCTGCCGCCTCCGGGGCAGCAAAATCCTCTGCTGCTCTACACTACAATAGCCCTTATGGTTACCCCTGATTAATCGTAATTTATCAGGAAAATCCTTACTGGTTCTGTGCCGAGCTTCTCCCGCCTTGTTTGCCGTCCTTCCTTGTGGGATGATGTCCCTTTCCTCTGTCTGTCCCTTCGGAGTGGATTCAGAGAGGATTAAGAGCGACTCTGTCACATCCAAACATCAACCTGAATTTAAGTCTCAGGCTGACCTGGCAACAACCTGGTTTTGGAGCCAAGGATTTAAGCTGCTCCTCCCAGCACATCCGAGAAATGCCCAAAGCATTTAAGCATTTCTGCCCTGAGCACGTCTGGCCTGGAAAAAAGAAAACAAAAGAGGCCCAGGCTGCCTCTGCTCTTTCTTTTATCATGCAAATCCCGAGCCCACCCAGAAGAGCTGCTCTGAATTTCCACCAAGCAGCGGGGATTTGCCCCCTGCTGACACCAAACGGGTTCAAAACACCTGCCAGGGTGGTCACAGTGACCATCACGGCGCCTGGTCCCCTTTACCTCCACCCTGTGCCCCCTGGCTGGCCACAGAGGGTCCTGAAGACGATATCCTGGGGGGTTCACAGCCTGCCACGAAAGTGACACCGCAGCAGCAGCTCGGGCACCATGGGGGGATGGATGTCGGCCATGGGGACAGCAGGACAAGCCCCAGGACAGGCTGGACAGGGAGGGTTGTGGAATAGAATGGTTTGGGTCGGAAAGGAAAGACTGTCTAGTTCTGAATCCTGCCACGTTCCACTATCCCAGGTTGCTCCAAGCCCTATCCAGCCTGGCCTTGAACACTTTCAGGGCTGGGACATCCACAGCTTCACAAGTACTTCACAGGTAAAAATTTTCTCCTAGTATCTAATCTAAATCTCTTATCTTCTATTTTAAACCCTTTCCCCCTTGTCCTTTCACTATCTCTTCGTGCAAAAAGGTCACTTCCCCCCCCTCTTTTTTTATGAGCCCTATTTAAGCACTGAAAGGCCACAATCACAGAATCATAGAATTTAGGTTGGAAAAGCCCTCCAAAACCGACTCCAGCCGTTACCCCGGCACTGCCAAGCCCACCACTGAACCAGGTCCCCAAGCGCCACATCCACGCTTCTGTTAAACCCTTCCGGGGCTGGTGGCAGGAGGGCTCCGGGAGGATGTGCAGCGGGAGGGGGCTGCAGCTGCCGGGACCGAGCCCCTCCTTGGAGAGGCGGCGCCTGCGCCCGGTGACATCAGCCCCGGGGACCGGGATGCTGAGCCCTGCTCGGGGAAGGCGGATCCAGCTCCGCTTCCAGCTCCGCATCCCGACAGGGCAGAGGGGGGAGCGGGACGCATCCCCTCTCCTGCCCCCCGCAGCCGGCCGCCCGCGTCCCCGCAGGCGCGGGGGGTCCCTGCGGGCGCGGTGCTGGGGGATGCCGCGGTAGCAGCCGCCGATGCTCGCCCTGCTCCTGTCGCTGCACACCCTGGGCCGGTCCCTGGCCATGGCGAGCGCGGAGCNGGGTCTCCCCCGGGGTGGGCACCGAGGCGCGGGAGGCGCTGGAGCGGGTCCTGCCCGTCCTCCGCCGGGCCATCGCCCACGCCACGCAGGCGGCCACCCCCGAGGGGCTGCGGGCCGCCCTGTCCGAGATGTTCCGCCTGGTGGAGGAGGCCTGGGGGATGCCCGCCGTGGGGAGGGACGTGGCCAAGGTGCTGTGCGATGCGATCCGCCTCGAGGGGGGCCTGGACCTGCTGCTCAACCTGCTCTACACCGCCGAGCTGGAGACCAAGTGCCAGGCAGGAAAACTCCTGGAGCAGATCCTGGTGGCGGAGAACAGGTGAGTGTGCAAAGAGCCCCTGACCCTGCCAGGCACCGCCCTCCCCGCGGGCCCGGGCACTGCCGGCTCCGGCTCCGCAGCGCTCTGGGTCTAAGGGACATTAAGGACCTCACCTCAGCCCCTGCCACGGGCAGGGACACCTTCCATCCGGGTTGCTCCGTGCTCCACCCGACCTGGCCTTGACCTACCTTCACTGATCTCACCCACACCTCCCAAATTTCCCTGCTGTGGGTGCTCCCAGTTGCACAAACCCCCTCGGATCTCCACCACATCCCCTCACACCCAGTGCTTGTGCACAGGGGCCCTGATTCATGTCCAGGCAATGACCATGAGCTGCTCCCTTCCCCCACAGCTGGAGGGAGGAGGAGCAGCCCCAGCTCAGGGATGCTGGTGAGGACTGGGGTGTCCTCCTGAGCCCCCCTTGGCCAGGCTGAGCTGAGTCAGTTTGGCTGGCTCAGAGCGTGTGACCCAAAGGACAAGACGTGACTCCCCTTTAGCATAACTGCAGCAGGAGGAGGAGGACAAAGCCACTTCCCAGAGCCTTCCTGCTGCTGGCCAGGGCTGGAATGAAGCCACAAGGAGGGGTCAGCTGGTCAGCAGCCCTCAGCCTCTAGTTCAGATGCATGTGCTGCTGCCCAGGACAGGTGAGAGGGGCTGGGATGTCTCTGCATGGGCACAGTGGGGTGGGAGTGTGTGCCTGAGTGTGTCTGTGTGTACAAAGGTGCATGTGCACACCTGGCACCCGACACATCCAAACTGCAGCATCCTCACAGCTCACCCTCCCAACACCCCAAATGCACCCTGCAAGCTCTGCTCTCCCGTGGAGCTCTCTAACCCAGCCAGACCCAGCCAGGGCTCTGGACAGCAAACAGAGAGAGCCTGGACAAAATGTTGCTCTGGCTTCCTGGGGGGATGTCTCTTGCTGTTGTGGACTCACAGCCTGGGCCTCACTGCATGCACTGGCAGGCAAAAATAAGCGGCAGCTAAATCAGGAAAGCCCATTAGGGTGGAATTTAATCCCAGGAAGCATCACTGGCACGGTCTGCATTCAGCAATCAGCTTCTTAGCAAGAGAAAGCATTCGCTGGAGTTGTTGTTTCTGCTCCAGGAGCAGTCCATGGGCCAGAGTCTTGGAGCAGCCATGAGATTCCAGCCCATCGCTTCCCACAACTTCTGAGCGATGGGAGGGAGGTGTGAGGTTCCCCCTTGGGTCCAAACCTCTCACTTACAGAACTCTCCCAGTCTGTGCACAGCAGCAGAGGTGTTTGCTTGGGAGCTGAACTGGTCCTGGCTCCATCTGCAGCTGCAGGGAGTCAGGGACCTGTTGGGGCCGTGTTTGTCATCCAGTCCATGGCTGAGTCCGGGCTTGGAGCCAGACCCAGGCTGAGGGCTTTTTTTTTTTTTTCCCAGGGCTCTCCACAACGTTTCCTGTCAAACCCACCCCAAGGTCAGTGAGAGCCCTGTGGGTCACAGGTTTCCCAGAAATGCTCTTCCTGCCTGCCAGCACGGAGGCTGGCGTGCCATCACCCCAGCATCGCCAGGGACCGAGCGTGCCACCGCCCTCATGAGCAGCAGGGCACGGGGTACCTGTGCCAGTGCTGCCTCACAAGCAGAGCAGCTCCATCGTGGCATCAAACAGCCACTGCTGAGGGCAGGAATGGGGCTGCCACTCGCCCCAGGACAGCTCAAGGGAGCACAGCCAAGAGCTCATCTCAGCGGGTGCTGAGGCCCTGGCACAGGCTGCCCAGAGAAGCTGTGGCAGTGTTCAGCCAGGTTGGATGGGGCTTGGAGCAACCTGGTCTGGTGAAGGTGTCTGTGTCCCTGTCTATGCCAGGGGGTTGGAACTGGATGAGTTTTTAGGTTCCTTCCTACCCAAATCATTCTATGATGATGATTTCCCCCTTCTTCACCACGTTTTCAAGGCACAGCCCCACTCAGGTGTCATTTTAAGCACAGGGCTCCCAAGGTCAGCCATGGCCAAGCTGGTGGTCCTTGGCCACCTACCCCAGGCTCTTGCTGTCCTCTTCCAGAAGAGTGCAGGAGTGAGGACATAAAGAGCTTCTCTCCAGCTGCCATCCCAGGACAGACAGACCCCTGTGTCCTGCTCGTGGACAGGGCTGCTTTGCTGCTGCCAAGCCCTGTCCTGACAAGCAAGTTTTACCCCAAAACACAAAACAGCTCCACACCACAGCAATGCTGGCCCAGCAGATCCATTTCCAGCCTGGAATTAATTGCTATGAAGATCCTCCCTCGAGCATGAGAGCATCCAGTGAGGGGGTCTTGGGCTGTGCAAGTTCTTCCATCAGACCCAGACAAGTCCTTCCAACACCAGCCTGTTGCATCTCGCTGCCTCACATATCTGGCACCTGTGTCCCATGGGGAAACACCTGTCTGTCCTGGGAAAGCGTCACCAAGGCATGGAGCACCCCAGCCACTGCTCTCCCTCCTTGCACACCCATCTGCCCCTCACCTGCCTCCCCTTCCCACAGGGACCGGATCGCTCGGATTGGCCTGGGCGTGATCCTGAACTTAGCCAAGGAGCGGGACGTGCCCCAGCTGGCTCAGAGCGTCTCTGGGATCCTGGAGCACATGTTCAAGCACACGGAGGAGACCTGCTTCCAGCTCATCTCCGACGGGGGCCTGGACGCCATCCTGTACTGGTGCCGCTGGACGGAGCGCGCCGTGCTGCGCCACTGCGCCATGGCCTTGGCCAACTGCGCCATGTACGGCGGCCAGGCCAACCAGCGCCTGATGGTCGAGAAGAAGGCGGCAGAGTGGCTTTTCCCGCTGGCCTTCTCCAAAGACGATGAGCTGATACGGCTGCACGCCTGCCTGGCCATCACGGTGCTGGCCACCAACAAGGAGATCGAGAAGGAGGTGGAGCGCTCGGGGACGCTGGCTCTGGTGGAGCCCTTCATCGCCTCGCTGGACCCCGAGCAGTTCGCCCGCCAGATGCTGGGCAGCAGTGACAACATCCAGGGCCGCACGGCGCAGGACCTGCAGCGCCTCGTGCCCCTGCTGGACAGCTCCCGGCTGGAAGCCCAGTGCATCGCCGCCTTCTACCTCTGCACCGAGGCCGCCATCAAAGCCAGGCAGAAGAAAACACAGGTAAAGGGTAGGTTGGCCTGGAGGAAGGTGATGCCAAAGGGAAGGGGTGCCACAGCTGCATGTTGGTGTTTTTTGCTCACCAAATGGCTTGGTCCTCGCCTGGCCCGGCACAGCTCGTGGGGAGGATGAGGGAAAGTAGAGTGACATCTCCCCCCTTTGTGTCTCCAGATTTTCAGTGAGATTGGGGCTACGCAGAGCCTGAAGAGGATTGTGTGCTACTCCACCAGCAGCACCACCTCCTCCCTGGCCAAGAAGGTGCTGCGTGTGATAGGGGAGGAGGTTCCTCGGCGCATCCTGCCCACGGTTCCCAACTGGAAGTCCTGCGAGGTGCAGACATGGCTGCAGCAGATCGGGTTCAACAAATACTGCCAGAGATTCCTGGTAGGGCTTTGTGGTGGGGGAGGGACTCATGGGTGGACACTTCTGGCCCATCTTGCAGCAGAGGTATAAGCATCTCACCCAGCAGCTTTCGCTGGGACCTTTCCAGCCTGGATTTCTCTTGGCAGGATCACCAGGTGGATGGGGACATTCTCCTGAGGCTGACAGAGCAGGAGCTGCAGAGGGATTTGGGGATGGACTCCAGCATCACTCGGAAAAGGTAGGACCACTGCCAGGGCACACTGGACTCCCTCAGGGCCATCACCACAGTGGCAGAGCCAGGGACAAGGTCTCTGCATTTCCCTTCTTGCAAGGACAAGAATGGAGATCCTCCAAATGCAAAACCTGGACTTCCAGGGCTTTTTCACTGCACTTTGCAGTCCCAGAGAGATTTCTGTAATGGGACCACTGTGTGGCAGAGGTGTGGGTGGGGGAAATGGCACAGAGCAGGTGGGATCCTGCAAGTTACCCCAAAAGACGGGAACTTACCCTTAGCTGAGCTCCTCACACCTCAGCGTCCTGAGCACACAGCTGCTCCTCTGTTTGCTGTTCCAGTAGCTCACCCTTCCCTCCAGCACGGAGCTGCACTCCCCCTGAGCAGATAGAGGACGTGGTACCGCGTGTCTCTAAGCGCTGCCTGGTGCTCCGTTTGTTTCTCCCCCAGGTTTTTCCGGGAGCTGACGGAGCTCAAGACCTTCGCCAACTACTCCACGTGCGACCGCAGCAACCTGGCCGACTGGCTGGGGGGCATCGACCCCAAATTCCGGCAGTACACCTACAACCTGCTCACCTGCGGCATCGACCGCAACCTCCTGCACCGCGTGACGGAGCAGCAGCTGCAGGAGGACTGTCACATCCACACCGGCTTCCACCGCGTCCGCATCCTCTCCGCGGCCAGGGGTGCGGCCCCCGGGCAGGGAGGGGAGGGGAGGGGTGCTTGGTTTTTAAGCTGAGGGGTTTTTAATTTCTGGTGGTTGTTCTGTGCTGTTTAGAAACGCTTCACTCCCCCATCACGCTGCAGACCACGTCCAACGGGACCGATGTGTTCATCAGCTACCGGAGGAGCACTGGCTCGCAGCTGGCCAGGTGGGTGCTGCAGGGAACAGTGCAGGCCAGAGGGAAGGTGGGTGGGAAAAGTGTGGAATGGGGAGGAGGGAGAGGCTGCCAAAAGCTGCAGAAAAAATGGGGACAGCACATGCCATAGCCTGCACAGTGGACAATTCCCAGTCCTGTCACCACCACTTGGGCACAGACTGACCCTTTCCTCACACTCACAGGGCTGTAGGGGATCAAAGCAGGGAGTCAATGTCAGCTCCTAGAGTTCCCTGCATGTGCCCAGACAGCTGGGCTGCAGCTGGCATCTCATCCCCTGCTCCTCATGTCCCAGCCAGTGTGCTGGGACAGCACATGAAACCTCTCCTCTTGGTGCTGTCCCCTCTTGCCACCAGCCTGCTGAAGGTCCACCTGCAGCTCCACGGCTTCAGCGTGTTCATCGACGTGGAGAAGCTGGAGGCAGGCAAGTTTGAAGATAAGCTGATCCAGAGCGTGCTGAGTGCCCGGAATTTTGTGCTGGTCCTCTCAGCAAATGCCCTGGATAAATGCATGGAGGACCCCGAGTGCAAGGACTGGGTACACAAGGTGAGAGATGCCAGCAGGTGAGAGCTGTGTGCACACTGCACTGGGAGGGAGTTGGTGATGCAGGCCCTGAGCACCTGCATGTTCTGTTCCTGCAGGAGATTGTGACAGCCCTGAACTCTGGAAAGAACATTGTACCTGTTACAGACCAGTTTGAGTGGCCGGACCCAGAAACACTTCCCAAGGACATGAGGGCTGTCCTGAAATTTAATGGGATTATGTAAGTAAAAGCCACCTGTGCCATGGGGTTCCTTGACACCTGGAGAGAACAACTTGCATAAGGAGTAGCAGAGAGCCCAAGAACATTGGGACAAACAGATGAGGGAGGCAGAACAGGTCAAAGAGATAGTGAGTCACTCCAGGTGTCCCAGGGCATGCAGGGAGCAAAGGTTCCCACCACATCCCTGCTGCTGGGATGGACACCCATCCCCTGGCAGGGTTTACTGCCCACACAGGTTTCTCTCCCCTCCTGCTTTCCCTTTGTGCATCCCAGCCTGTTTGAAGCCCTCCAGCCTGGCAGGGCACCCCACGGCATCCACGGGGAAACAAGGAGCTCCTAGAGAGCTGGGGTGGAGGAAAGGGCTCTCTGGCCCCTGGCCCAAACGAACTGAGCTGTCTTTCTGCACAACAGAAAAAGTAAATATCCCATTTTCCCCTCGGATACAGGTGGTCCCACGAGTACCAGGAGGCCACGATTGACAAAATCATCCGCTTCCTCCAGGGCCGCTCCTCCCGGGACTCCTCGGCTGGGTCGGAGAACGGGCTGGACTGTCTGCACTCCCTGGGGCAGAGCTAGAACCAGCACAGCAGCCTCAGGGACTCCCAGGAGACCCCTTTTTGTGTGGGTCCAAATTTATCCCTCCTTTTCCCCCTCTTTGAGAGAACCTGTGGCTCTTTACTCCCTTCTCGCCCTCCCAGTTCAAGCCCCTGGAGCCCAAAGGCTGGCACTCGCTCCCACGGCGCCGGGGGAGCCAAGCCAGGGGGGACTCTGGGATGGATCATGTGTCTTCCATGTCCTCCTGTGGGGTGGCAGGACATGCACGGGCTGTGAGGGACACTGGCACCACCCAGACCCCCACGAGCAGCTGCAGCTCCCCCCAGAAATGCATCCAAAGAGGAAGGACCTTCTGAGGATTGAAAACTGGAGAAGTGTTGAGAATCCATCACGAGAGGACACACAGGAGAGAAGAGCAATAGAGAGGAATGTTTGGCTCTGCTGTGTGCCCCAGGAATATCTTTGTGGTCAGAAACTGAGAGCAGGAAAGGACAAATGAAAACTAAGCCCTGACAAAATCTTAGTGTTTGGGAAAGATAACCCCTAGGGGCCTTCTGAACTGCTTTATCTTTCCCAGCAATGTCCCTTTATCACAAGAGCTCCTTCCCTACTCAAGGGACTTCCACCTCCCTGTGCTGCAAAACCACTGTGTGCTCTTAACTCTGCCACTGGAAGTTTGGGGTTAGACCACGTGAAGTTTCTGCAGGATCTCTGCAAAAAGTGCTTTTAAAACATCCTCCTCCTCTCCACCTGAAGTCTCAGCTTCATCACTATCAGGTCTGTATTTTCAGGGCACTGAGGGCTGGATTGTGACCCTGGAAAACTTTTCTATCCATGCAGGGAAGATGCTAATTGCTGTGCTTGTGGAGATATTATACACTGTGGCTGTACCTTATCCCATCACTGCTCCACAGCAGATCTCCCGTGGTCTGTGCCTTCAGCAGGAGCTGGTGAATCTCTCTGCTGACCCCCACACTCCCCAGAGCCCTGGCTGAGCTCCTTGGGGCTGTCCCTACCCCTTGCTGGGTGCAATTCCAAGTAGCACTTGTTTCTTCCTACCGACGTCTTCTCAACACCCCCCGGGGCTTTTTGCAGCTCCCCACCTTAAAATGTCAAGAGAAAGTGAAGTTGATGCAAAGGGCTGGCAAACGATGCTCCAGCTGGGGACAGGACCATCAGTGTCTGCTGCTGGTGACGAGCCATGGGCATCCTGACACAAATCCCTGAATTCCACACTCCAGGCTGCTGAAGCACCTTGCAGAAGCAGTGGGCTCCTCTTCCCATCCCTGCCTGAGAAAAACTCAACCCTTTCAGGAGATAACAAGGTATCTTGGCCACCTTGTCCTCCTCCTGGCCCTCCCTGAAGCCCTGCTTTAACTCTCAGAAATACAAACTCCTTTTTCCTTTTGGCTTGGATCCACGAACATTTCAGGAAAAAAAAAAAAAAGATAATTCTGGTGCTTTATAGATAGTTCTTATCAGCTCAGAGTTAATGGCATCTTTGCTCTGTAGTGAAAGGTTAATAGCCATGTTGCCCAGCATTCATCAGAATTAGAATCCATCTAATCTCCAGGTGAAATAACAAGAAGGCAGCAGATGAGCCCAAAGGTGAATCTGCCAAAGGATAAAAGCCTCTTGTGAGCTGCTTCAGGGAAAAGCCTTCAGTAACTGAATGTCAAGGCCTCCCTGGCCACTGAAGGAGTCCCACACAAACAGTCCTAAGGATTTTGCTCCCTGCAATAACACCTGGTGAGGTGATTGTGTCTTATTTCCCAGGAGCTCTGTAGCAACCAACCTCCTCCCCCAGCATTCAAGGTGGAGATTTACTTGTTCTCCACAGCTCAGGTGTCTCACCTGAAATGAGATCCCATCTCCTGCTCCAGACTCTGACTCCTCCTGTTTCCCCATCATTACCCTCACCTTAATGAACTTGCCCTGCTTCTGGCAAAACATCCCATACCCAGCTGGAGCAGTCCCAAGGAAATGAATCCCTCTGTCCTCACCCCTTCCCACTCCTTTGCTCTGCCAAGTGAAAAGTGTTTGTAGTTATTCTACCAGGCATTATTAATAAATCTGGTTTTTACTCTAAATCCCCAGTTCTTTGTCTGTATCACTGCTTCTCTCCCTGCTGGCTTTTCACACTTGTTTTCCCTTGCCACTGTGAAGCAGAACTGACATTCCCAGGCACCCTTCCCTGCAGGAACTCCTCACTTCCCACTCACCTTTGGGTGGACTGATGCATGCCCAGGGACCCTGCCTGCTGTCACCAGCTCCACTCCTGCAACTCTTGGAGGGCAGCCTAAAAAAACTTTGGGTTTAATTTCTTTAATAAGGCATAATAGGTGCCATTGAATCTCTCCCCATGCAGAGCCAGGTTTCACCTCACTGCACAAAGCAGCTGCTTGAATTGGCACCCAGGGAGTAGAGAAGACTTCAGTCCACAATCAGTTCAGCCACAAACATCCACTGCAACATTCACAGCATGCCCTGTTCCTCAGGGACACCAGTTCCAGGCTCAGCCCAGCAATCAGACCTGTAACTCCTATGATCCCTGGCATAACTGCTTGGAGCAAGTGGCATAACACCAAGTTCTTAAAGCCTCCCTGCTCCCCAGTTCTTCTGCTTTTACCACGAGCTCCCAATGGACAGGGATAAAGCTGGGCACAAGCATTTCACATTTTCTGCATGCTGAAAACAGGTTTCAGGCAAAGCTCTCCTGTGAGCTTTGCTCTGGTGGTCAGGAAAAGCAGGTTTTGGCTGCTTGCAAGTCCCAAACTTGGATTTTTTCTGGCTTTTCATTCTCACACAGTCATTCTCCACGAGACACAGAAATTCCTGCTGCTCCTTCTTTACTGCAGAGTCTTCAACAAAGGACTGAGGATGAAAATAACGGAGAGAAGCCCCAAAGGAATCAAGGACAAACGGTATCAACAGCTGCACAAAATACCCAGAGTTTCGTGAACCATAAAAGAACATGGAGGTTTTATTCATTCTGAAAGTAACAGTAAAGTCATTACTGCATGTACCTGCACAGCATGTGCAGTGCAGTGTACACAGAACTGCTGGTTTATGGCACATTGAAGAAGAAAAAGGATTGCAGCAACACAGGTAATGTTTTGGAAGGAACAATTATTAGCACCATGGACATGGAGTTTGGTTGCTGGCATCAAGAGATCCCAGGACAGGCAGCAGAAGTGAGGTCATTAACACAAGATTATGCCACACACACAAAATTAATTTTAAAGACACTAGTAATGTTCCCTACATTATCTTGCTGAGGAAGGGCTCTGGATAAGCACAGCAGTGATTTCACATGACTGGGGCACACCTATCAAACTGGGGCTCAATTTTGCACTGTAAGGGAGGAACAATTCTGGCAATTTTAGCTTTAAGTTCATCAGGTTTGGCAACTGTCAATTAAGGCATCTACAGGAGCTGCTTCAAGGATCCTCGTGGGTCCCTCCCAAGCCAGGATTTATTCTACTGGCACTGCAGTATTCTCAGATGATCTGTTACTTCTCAAAAACCCCTCTGAGATCCTGGGCTGAGCTGCAGACAGGCAGGACATGCCAGTGGCACTCCTACCAACACTCCACGAATTAGATCCTCTCCTTAGGACACCTCTGGCTTGCAAAACTGAAGCTGGTTCAGGCAGCAAGGACAGCAATAGCACTCCTGTGCTAAACTACCCCTCCCCAGGAGGATTTTTGTGGTCTGGCACATCACATTTGTTGGGTTTTTACTGGTAACATGATGATGTGGAGCACAGCTCTCCCCTCCCCAGCAGGACACTGCTGGGTGCCACTGCAGGCTTCAGTCTGTGCCTCACCCACAGCAACAGCTCATCTGCTGAATACCCACAGGGGAAACCCAGAACTCAGTCCTCTCTCCCCACTAAGAGCATGGCAGAGCCCTCTGGCCCCACCAAACCATGAACCAGCCCCGCAAAAGGCCCACAACAGCTTGATTGGCTTTTGGGTCTCTTGGGTTTTCTCTGGCAGATGAGCCAACACAACGTTGAGGAAGCATTCACAGCATCAAATCAAGTTCCTCCTGTGATTTCCAACCATCTGGCATTTAAAAGTTAGTAAGGACAAGCAGGGTGCCCCTCCCACACTGATCTGTCTTTTGAGGGAAGAATAAAGTGCAGCCTTCAGGTGGACACTGCTGTGCTGGCCAATTCCTTGTTGTTAAATTCAGTCTTTTGTAGGGGGCAGGGAAGCATCTTGGAAGTGGTTGTAGTCATGTTTTGAATCCCAGATTTGTATCCACCTAGAAAAGAATGAACAATTTCAGCTTTCAAATGCACATGGGGATGTTGCTGAATTGAGTCAGTCTTAAAAGTTTCAGAGGAACAAACAAAATGACCCTGCCAGGAGCTGTTGCACTTGTGCAAATCCCAACACATTCCCTCTCCCAGAACCTACCAGGGGAGTTGTTTTCTATCACAACAAAACTTCTGCTTTAATTACTAAAGAAATTACAGGAAGAGAGACTGCTGAGACGACTCCATCTCTTCCATGAAGAACTTTCAATTTCAATTTCAATCCAGATTTTGGATTCCATTGAGGGTGGAGTGAGGCTTTGAAGCACTTTATTGGCAATGACATTACTCAAGCTGCAGGTTTATCCCTAGGATCCAGATTCCAAAGGAAATGACCTGCATTTCTTTTTACTGGGGCACCAAACACCCTCTCACAACCATAACTGAAAATATGCCTTAAAAACTGCCAGCTTCTGTCCTAAGAGTAAATAGCATTTTTCCTATGACATTGCATGGCAAAGTTTAGACATTTGAAGTAAATTACCCAAGGATAGCTGCTGGAATAAGAAGGATTATAGCCCCAAAGAGAAATGGGAATCCCTTCATGAAGTGCAAGGTGGCAGAGTAGAGAGAGTTGAACACTCCTGTAGACACGAGTGAACACAGCCCTTGCACACAGGCAACAGAAGCAAAGAGAGCACCTGGAAAAGAGAGATAAGAGGTTAATGGTGAGATAGGCAGGTTGTTATTACCTGTAAACACCTGTAACATATCACCCTTGGTGGATTCTACCCATCTTTCCAAGGGTTTGCTCTTGGCCTCAGAAAGGTCTGTGAACATCAAGTAAGATAAGGTAGGACACAGGGCTGGTGTGACCTCACCAATCCTGCAGGATCTGTATCAGGAGCTGACCAAGGATATTATCCATCAGCTGGATTGTAAATGCTTCAGGCCAGGGCTCTATAGATCTCTTTATTACCAAGGACCTCTTATCACTTGTTAAACATTAAGTACAGCAGAAGATTTAGCGCCATAAATCCGCCGTCCACGCCATGGCCATTCTAAAATAAGAAACATGAGTTGTGCAAAACCACCTTTCGATCGCTGCCACCTGGGTCCCCTCCTCCCTCTGCCAGCCTCGGAGACACTGCCCTGCTGTGCTTCACAGCAAGTGCAAGGCCTCCAAACACAGGTCTGGACAAAAGGCAAACACGCTCCTCCGCTGCGTTATCCATGATCTTTCACCATGGTCAATGATACAACCCTCCAACAGCAGCTGGTTCTTCCCACTGTTACTGATCTACAGAGGAAGGTTATGGCCAGGAGAATGACTCTTTTCTCCTCCTTCTATAACCCATTCTAACTCTTGCTCCTTGTAAATGTTTTGGTAAATGGGTGGATGGATGAACGAACAATTCCCGCTTTTCTCCTCTTGTTCTCATCTCGGAAACGCAGCGAGTCTGAATCAAAGAATGACAATTATTTGGGAAAAAGAAAATAAAATGTTACCCTGAGCCTGAGGGTGAATGCAAGGAGCCAGGGAACTCCTCCCCAGAGTTTGGTTTCAAGAAGACAGTGTTTAAGGACCTGGCTTAAGGTTAATTCCTTACCCTGTTCTGTCTCACTGACCAGCTTGGAGAGCTTGGACCTGATGACTGGAGTGGGTGCCATGGAAAGGAACAGAATCCCATAACCTATGAGCAAGACAGAGCACATCAGGAAAAGCTCAACTGAAAAATAAAGTCTCCCAAGTCAGCCCCAGAAACCTGCAGCTGCTGGCAGTGCCCCTGCTCTATTTAGACATAATTCACCCTCCTGGATCTCATAAGGCATTTCAGTGTAATACAGCTCTGGGAAGCCTAATTTTCTAGGAACTACATGGATGCACTTCCAGCTTCAACATTTTTGGCCAACACTGCCCATAGCAAGCCACAGTTTTGTTGGTGCACAAGGCAGAACTTCCTCACATGCCTGAACTCCACGTGAAGCACGCTACCAGCATCGATCTGCCCAAAGCCTGAGAAACGGCAATCTAAGCCTCCAGCATCACCTGTAAACATCAGTGGCGTTGTGGTAGCAAGGGAAATCACCACCAGCCCAGCAATGTTGGAGATCAATCCTATCTCTGCCACCCAGGTGTCCTCAAGGCAGAGCTGCAGCAGCCTCAGCCCCGCCAGGCTGCTCAGGTAAGCCAGGTAGCTGGCGGCGGAGCCGTACCCGATGAGGTCGGAAGCCCAGCAGAGAGGGAAGCCGAGCTCGTACAAAACATAGATGTCCCTGGCTCCAAAATGCACCGTGACAATCAGAAAGAAAGCCAGGGAGTACAGAGCCAGCTTCCACCTGGGTCTCGGCTGTTCCGGGGCCGTGTACAGCCTGTACACAGCCTTGTAGTGGCTCAGCGTGAACAGCTTGGCCTCTTTCTTCTGCCTCACCGACTCGCGGAGGAAGAAAGCGGCGTAGAGAGTGGCAGCAAGGGTGGCAGCGAAGGCCATCCAGAAGGGGTTGATGTAGCCCTGGGCCCTGCGCCACTGGCCGCCGCCGATGCTGGCCACCATGCCCGCGGTGCCCAGGCACGCCTCCAGGATGGCCACCCGGAACGTCCGCGCGCGCCGCTCGCTGGTGTCGGCCACGTAGGAGAAGCAGCTGGCCAGGATCAGGTTGTAGTCGCCGGTCAGGCCGCTCAGAACGCGTCCCAGGAGGAAGAAGCCGACGTGCAGCTCCAGGTACATGACCAGCAGGTAGATGGCCGCCTGCAGGGTCATGCCCGCGGCCGGCAGGATGAGCGCCGGGCGCCGCCCCACGCTGTCGCTCCATGGGCCGAAGAGAGTCACGGAGAAGAGGCAGACGAACAAGCCTCCCAGGTTGATGTAGAGGTTCCAGTGGGACACCAGGGCTTCCACCTCCTGCAGGACACACAGGCAGCCGAGGAGCTCCAACACTGGATTCCCCACTCCTCCTGGGGCTCCCTGCTTCCAT
>VZRX01009728.1:1148-17147 GCA_013398075.1 Notiomystis cincta | reverse complement strand
CGGCCATGGAGGGGCGGAGGCTCCGCCGGAACGGGACTGACACGGCTCCGCCCGGGATGGGACTGACACGGCTCCGCCGGAACGGGACTGGCTCTGCTTCGCCTGGAACGGGAGTGACACGGCTCCGCCCGGGACGGGACTGACACGGCTCCGCCCGGGATGGGTCAAGCTGCGCTCCGCCCGGGACGGGACTGACACGGCTCCGCCCGGGACGGGACCGGCTTCGCTCTGCCCGGAACGAGACCGACTCGGCTCCGCTCGGAACGATCCAGGCTCGGCTCTGCCCGCAGCGGGACCGGCTCCGCTGTGCCCGGGACGGGACCGGCTCGGCTCTGCCCGGGGCAGTTCAGGCTCTGCTGTGCCCAGGACGAGACCGGCTCGGCTCTGCCCGGGGCAGTTCAGGCTCTGCTGTGCCCAGGACGAGACCGGCTCGGCTCCCGCCGCCTCCCGGGGTGACCGCGGGGTTCCCGAGCCCGCTCGGCGCCGGCGCTGCAGCGAGCGCGGTGCTAAAGGTGCAGCTCTCAGGGGCTGTTGTTCCACAAAATCTGTAATTGTTGGGGTGAGAAAAGCCCTCTGAGATCGTCGAGTCCATCGTTAACCCAGCAGGGCCAAAGCCACCTCTAAACCGTGTCCCCAAGTGCCACATCCACACACCGGTAATTCCCTGCGGGGACGGGCACTCCACCACTTGCCTGGCAGCCTGTGCGAGTGCCCAAACACCCTCTGGGTGAAGAACATCTTCCTAAAATCCAGCCTGAACCCCCTAAGACGGCTTCATGCTGTTCCCTCGGGTCCTGTCACTGGTCACCAGAGAGGAGAGAACAGCCCCTGCCCCTAATGCCCCTCATGAGGAAACTGCAGAACACAATGAAGGCTCCCCTCAGTGTTTTCCAGGCTCAACAAACCAAGTAAAACAAAAATCAACATTTTAACTACACTAGGATCTGCAAAACATTGTATTCAGCAATGTATGATCGCTTCTATTACTTCACAGCATGTTAGAAAATACTTACTTTTATAAAGGACAAAATAACTTATAAACTCAGTTAATAAAGAAGGTTTTGGCTGTGCTGTCCCATTCCTGTGAGGTTTGGTCTGCCTCAAAGAGCAGATCAGTAAGCAAAGACCAAGTTGTCCTTTAAATTCAGAGCACATGATTCAGAGTGTTAGATTAACCCATTTATATAAACTGAAGTAGTTCCAAACTGATGTAAATTGGCATCGCTCCTCTGTCGCCACCGAGGTGCTCATGGGACACAGGCAAAGCTTGGACAAGATACAAACCATCCATTTTGCAGTAAAACACTTACAAGAACTCATTTTTATCATCTTTGGAAGTATTGTGGTTCACATGAGGGTTGGAAACCATCTCTGTGGAGGTGTTATTTTTAAAGAACAGGCTCAATTCTTCAGCTGAGACCCTTCCACATTGGTATTTACACTCCATAAATGAGGCTGCAGCTGGAGGCCCATGTTTGTGTTGCAGAGATGCAAAAACGAGGTGTTCTTTTAGATTTCCATTGCAAGCTTAGGGCCTAAGAGTAAAAAGCAGAAAAATGACCTTGCTGTTGGCTGCTTTCATCACTACACCTTGTCAGACTAATTAAACATTCAATGGATGCAAGATGTGGGGAATATATCTAATTTGAAAGCTCTTTCTCATTCTTTTTGTACCAAGGGTGAGATGCTAAAGCTCAGGGTTGGCACCAAGAAATGTGATGCTGTTTGTTGTGAGCAATATGCCCAAATCCAGCTTGCAAATCTGGCAGCTGAAGCCCTGCTGATTTTCCATCATTAGCACGTTCTTGAGAGAAAACAAGCCCTGACAGAAAAGGGCTGAGAGGGAGAAACAGCAGAAGCTTTTTGTGGAGCTGACATCAAATGACCTCATGGCTGTGCTTCCCTTTGTCTCTCTCTTCTTGACTAAGCTATAAACAGCACCAAGATGATTTATACCAATAAAATGGAAGTGTTATCACCATTAGCTGAGGGGTGTATTTTCATGATCTAACAAATAAAGCCATCAACGTGGCATTAACAAGAAATACCCTTTGGACTTCAAATGTTTAGTACTGTCCCTGTAAATGTATAGAATCCAGTGATTCACAGCTTGTGTTTTGGAAGCTTCCTGATAAGAATCACTGGTTATTTCCCTATAGCACTTTTTCTTCTTCATTTCCCCCTCCAATACACCCTGCAAGTTCCTAAAGCTGTGCCTATAAACCTGGAAGATCAAAAATATGGGAAGAAAATAAATAAAAGTGTCTGTAAAGGGAAGCTCTGTAGCCAAGTCTTTCCCAACCCACCAAGACTCAAGGTAAGGACTGTCAGTCCCTTTCTGTGTGGGGACTTGAAGTGGCACCTGGTGACATCAGCTCTGCCCAGTGGGTTTTGTACCCAAAGTGAATTTCTCAGTGAACACAGTGATGTTTATATAACATTTTACACTGGTGTTTCTAACCCCTATATTTGAGCATTACATATGCAGGTGTCATTTTCAGTGTTCCCCCATATTTTTTGAAAATTCAAATAATTTTCAACCTGTTTTGGAGGGAGCAGTTTAATTTTTTGGGGGAGGAATAACAGTACCTATTCAAAGGGGGCAATATTAGAGACCAAATCATTACTATTAATTTTTGAAAGTGTAGGTCATCTCAGGATGCTTTCAAAAACCTACTTGCTCCCACAAGGAGTTAATTCTCTAATGGATTTATCACCTTTCTGAGAGATTCTCTTGAGAAAGTTCCTGCTCTGATACTCTTTTTCTGTCTCCTCCCTTCTTTGTTCCCTTCCTTCTTTCTCCGATTACAGTTCCAAAAACAACACCCAATCTCCTGAGGTCAATGGTTAATATTCCCTGGTGTTTATATAGGCTCCAAGCAGCAGATTCCAGGCCCTTCAGCACTGGGCTAGCTCCAGCACCATGGGTTTGTTCTGGCAGCTGGTGCTGGCCTGCAGGAGGTACCTCACTGTAGTCTTGATACCCCTCGTGCTTCTCCCTCTGCCTCTGGTTGTGACCACCAAGGTAAGACTTTAAAACTCACTTTGAAAGCCTCCACGTCTCAGAGCTGCTCCTTTCAAAGGTGGAGAGGTTCTTTCTCGGAGCACCTGCCTCTTGGAGATCTCTTTTCTTTCTTTCCTGAGCATTTTGGGGCCAAAGAAAAGCAGTGGGGCATGGCTGGAGGAGCAGCTGCGCCTGTGATTGCATCTCCTTGAGGAACACTCAGTGACATGGGATTTTGTGACCCTTGCTTTGTATCTGGCTGATTTAGAAAAGGACTTTCTCTGCCAAAGGTTATATGTGTGGACCTCAGGCTCAATTTTTAATCCTCCTTTTCATTTTCTAACAGTGTGCAGTCCACATCTTATTTTATTTTTTTCTCCTTGTTGCCACTGCCACTTAGAAGAGGCATTTTTAGATAGACAAGGTATTCTGATACATAAGGGAAAACAACATGCATTTCAGTTTCGTTTGAGCATATTTCTGTAAGAATTCTTCCCAAACAAGGATTTTAAATTTAAAACCCCAAGTTCTGGAAGACACCTGGCTTAGGGTTCCTTTGGGAAAAGTTAACTGAGGTATCTGGGCAGGTATTTCTGGGGCACTGATCATTTCAAGAGAGCTGAGAGCTGACAGACTCCCAATCTTCTGCTGCTTCTTCACTGCCTCCTGCACTCCCAACCTCTTCATGCAGAAAGATCTAATCTCTGGTCTCTTATTACAGCCCCATCCCCATGAAATATCTCATCCCAAACCACCCCTCCTGGCACTTCTCTTTGGACCCCAAGTCCTAACTCTTCCCCCTGCTCTCTGCCTCCCAATCCCTGCTGCCTCTCTGTTTAAAGACTCCTTCTCCAAGCTTCATTCTCCACCTCCCTGACTCTTCCCCGCCTGTCCCAAAGCTCTGTCTTCCTCACAGCTCTGAGTTTGGCACCTCCTCAGGTGTGGCCTCTCATTCCCTCACTATGTAAATAAAATACTTTAAATTATTACTTAAAAGTGTGCTAGGAAGGGAGGGAAAAAAACCAAAAAGCAAGAAAAAGTATCCTTTTTTGTTAGTTAATTTTTCATAAGCAAAGGAGTTACTGAAGTGAAAAGAGATCAGGATCAGGAAAGTTCTAAGGAGACAGAGAGAGGACTTTTTTTTTTTTGTCCTAAGGCCACAAGTTCAAACTCACTTGCTGGAGGCATTGTTACTTACAGTGAGTCCCTGGAGTTACCTGTGGAATGATTTGGTTCAGTTCCTCTTGGAAAATGACTCTGGTTTCTCTGCAGCTGCCGACAACACAAAAATAAAAACGTCCTGGATTTCCCCCCTTTGCCTCTTCAGGAAATCTTTAAGAAGGTTTTTTTTGAGGGGGTTAAAATTGTTCACTGTGCCACTGCTGAGCAGGAAGAGCTGGTGCCTCTGCACACAGTGGTGTCAGCCAGCACTGCAGGGTGGAACTTCACATTTTTTCTATTCTGTTGATCTATTAACCTGCCCTATAATGACATAGCACTGGACACTGAGCTATTATAATTGAGAGCAAACAATGCTAAAAATCCTGCTTAAAGGCAGATGAATGTCCTCACAGGATGGCTGACTTTGGGAAAACCCCTTTTTCCAGCTTTTACTGAGAGCCTGTTCACAGACAGTGGCACTGTGCCTATGAGATACATCCCAAAGCTCTGCCAGGGTCTCTCTCAGAAGGCACCCATCTGTGTCTTTTAATAATGAGAATGGAGAAAACAGGATTGTTGAGATGGCAAGTTGCTCTCAGTGATCAGTGGGGTGAGTAATTAAGGTTCTTAATGCGCTCGTTCGAAAATAAGGCTCAAAAAGGAGTATTTTCACATCTTTGGGAATCTCTTTCAGATTGACTTCTTCAGCCTGGCTGCTTTGGTAATTCACACCTAGATTGCTGTTTTCTTCTTCTTTCCTCCAGGCTGCTCAGCTCCCTGCTCATCCTTTCTCTCCACACCACATTCAGAATTCCTGAGCGTGTTCCAGAGCATCCCAAATTCAACCCTGCCACCCATTATTGCAGCTCCTTGGTTCAATCCTCTGTAACCAAGCCTCAAGAAGCATCACTACAGTTTTATTTTAGTGGACATCCTTTATCCAAGGTTTTCTTCCTTTGGGTTTGGTGTCTCCCATTATTGTGTGAGTTCCAAAATGAGGAAGACACCAAAGCCTCTGATATTATTTCTTCTTGCTTTCTTCCTCAGCTCAACCAAATGCCTCTGTTGTGACAAGGAATTTTGAATCTTTTCAGTGTACAGGGACTGACTTAAACATTTTTACACGAAATTTGGAGTGGTTGTCCAAAGCAGAACTAAATCAATGTTTTCTCAGAAAAAAGAGTGACGTGAAACAGAGGATCTCGCTTTCCTTGAACAAGACAAAGTCAGTGGAAGCTGAAATGGTCTGTGACCAGCCTGCCAGTGAGCCTTTCAAAGTCCCTACTAAGCTAAAAATCCAGTGAAAAGTTATAAAAGTATTTCCAGTAAAGGCTGTTGAAATGAGCTGCAGTTCACCTGGGCCATGCCCGGAAGCTTGTGCAGAAACAGGTGGAGAAGCCTTAACTGAATCAGTAATAAATTCTATAACTCAAGGACATGAATATAGAATATAACCATCAGCACAATCAAGAAGCCTGTGCAGTGATTGCCAATTCCTTATCATGAAAGGTCCAAAGTCATCCATATTTCTCCCCCCTGGTGCTGTTTTTACCCCTGCTGAAGGCCTCATCTTCTCAGAGCTCCTATGAGATTGCTGCACAGTTTGTCATTTGATTAGGACCTGCACAGGTCAGAGGCTTGCTGGGGGAGAGAAGCACATGAAATAACCTTTTCTCTAATCCCTTTATCAGACAATGAATGTAATTATGAGGCCTTGGCTTCTGGAAAAGGCCTGGGTTCGATGTTCAGGGTGTTTGATTGCTTGTCCCCTTCCCTGGCAGGAAGCAGAATGTGGCTATGTGATCCTGGTGATGGCAATTCTGTGGTGCACAGAAGCTCTGCCTTTGGCTGTCACAGCTCTCCTGCCCATCCTGCTGTTCCCACTAATGAATATCATGGATTCAACAACAGTAAGGGATCTTGCTCCACGTATTAATTTAAATTAATTTAAATCCTTTTGCTCTGGGGTTATTCCCCAGCTCAGCACCATAATCTTTATAACTGCATTATTGACAGTATTACTGTTTTATCCTTGACTTAATTTTTATTATTGTTATTACTCTCTGTCTCCTCCATGGACTAGAACTTGCACGAGCCCAGAGTGAGCTCTGGGTGGAGCTGCTAATCTGAAATCAAAGCAAATTCCCCATTCAGATGCAAGCCAGGGTTACTCCCTGCTAATGCCTCTGGAATTACCTCCCTCAGAAAAGCATCCTCTGTCCTGTGACTCTTCCCTCTCCCTTCTGCCACCCTCCAGGTCTGTCAGGAATACCTGAAGGACACCAACATGCTCTTTTTGGGGGGGCTGATGATGGCCATCGCCATCGAGAGCTGGAACCTGCACAAGAGGGTGGCTCTGAGGGTCCTGCTCATCACTGGTGTCAGGCCAGCCTTGTGAGTTACACTGCTGGAAGTGCTGTGGGATAAAGGAGTCCGTGGAATTAGATCCCACCTCTGTGGGGATCTGCAAAGCTTTCCCTGCAAATGCTTTCCTACAGCCCCAGTGAGTCAGTGCCTGAGTGAGCCTTGCAAATGGGGATCCTCGGAGTGTTAAACACCTGGTGTGGGGGTTTTGGGTTTTTTTTTTGGAATTCCAAAAGGCTTTAGGTGAAATAGCAATGCTGGAAACATCCAGGCTGGGCCAGGAGCACAGCTTTGGACGATCAGGAAAGACCAGAGCTGGACCACAGAAAACATGGACATTCTGCCTGCTGCTGATGGCAAAGAGAAGAGAAAATATGAGGGTTTGGAAAACAGCAAATGTTTTCCAGACTAGAACTGTAAGCTATGCACAGGCTACATCACTCTGTTTAATCAGTCTCAGCTCATAAGAAGAGGGAATACTGAAGGAAATTACAATGCAATAGAATAAAAATGCCTACAAGATAAACCCCTTTTCATCTGATATATAATCTACATCTCATCTAAAGAATAATTTTGAGACAAATAACAGAGTAATACTGAAACGAGGATTAGAATTTTAGATGAGTTAAGAAGAGAATATTAAATAATAGAGGTGGGATAAAATAACAAGAGGAAAAAAATAAAAAAAAAGAGAGATCATCTTCCTTATGGCTTAAACTGGCTGCCATTTGGGACCAAATTCAGCTTGCAATTCCTCTTCAGAATATAGTATAATGCATTAACATGTTTTATTGAGAAATTCCTGAGAAAGATGTGGAATAAGCAGGATCTGACTGGAAAAACTGCTTGGTCCAATCTACCAGCTTCCCCTTTCCTAGCCACAGGAATGTAAAAAATAAAACCTGGTTGAAAAAGAAAAATCAATATTAAATCTTAACCATGCAGCTCACAAAGCAGACCAGGCTGGGAAGAAGTGCTGGGTGGGGATTGCTGAGCATTTTCCAAACAAAAAAAGGGTTGAGTTCTGACCCAGCTTCTCCAAACCTTCTGGTTGCAGCCTCCTGATGGGTTTCATGGTGGTGACTGCCTTCCTGTCCATGTGGATCAGCAACACAGCCACCACTGCCATGATGGTGCCCATAGCCCAGGCAGTGATGGAGCAGCTGCAAAGGTCAGAATTCAATTCTGCCACCACTGGCCAAGTATCTGAACACTCCAACAGAGCCTTTGAGCTGCAGGAGAAGCCTGCAGGAGAAGATGGCTTCAAGGAACCAGAGGAAAATGGTGAGTGGCTTGTGGGTGGTTTTCTCTTCAGGGTGATGGAGGTGACCTGGTGCCTTCTTCTCCTAGTAAATTCCAAAAAGCACTGGTGAGGCTGTCCCACGAGCCAGACAAAACCACAACGAGCTGCTGGCCTGGCTGAAGTTCAAACAAATACACAAAGAGCTTGTAACTACTCAATAAACCAACAAAAAGTATAAATTCTCCACTAGGGGAAGCCTTTACCTCAGGCTTGCTATTTCCCTGCATATTTATGTTAGTTCAGTTATTATCTACAGTGTAACTTATCACATAATAGGGAATTCCCAAGGGAGAATTCCTGGCCTGTTCCCAGCTGGAAGGTTAGGGATTAAAATGATCTTTCTAATCCAAAGGTAAACAATCAAGCAACAATATCTCTTTACCAGCCGTCTTGTCCTCTCCCCGTCTTTGAGGTGATTCCAGGGTTTCTCAACATAAATCTCAGTGCCAGCAGACAGGTGCTGGTGGAGAACCTTCGTCCCAGCTCCTCCAACTCTGCCATAATTCCCTGAATTCTTGCCTCACTCCCCTCCTGTGCAGCTCCCTCATTCACCAGGAACTGTCAGCAGGAGATTCAAACTTTAGCACACATTTCAAGCTCTCCTCTGAAAAACTTCTCTGTGTCAAGACAACCAGTGAAAATGGGCAGAAGACCAAAGAATTAACAATGCCAGCCTTAAAATGAGGAACTTTGATTCCTCCAGCTTTGAATCCATTGTGTCCTAGCCTTGAAATATCAAATTATGCAGGCACCAGGCCCTTTCCTGTCCAATAAAACTCCTGCATCTCTTTTGTTCCTTGGGTTCTAGGTAATTCTCATGTCCTGACAGTTGAGGAAGAGGAAAAGAGAGATGAACAGACTAGGAAGAAATATTTGCAGCTCTCCAAGGGAATGTCCCTCTGTATTTGTTACTCAGCCAGCATTGGAGGGATTGCCACTCTGACGGGGACAACACCAAACCTGGTGCTGCAAGGACAAGTTAATGAGTAAGTCTGGGATTACAGACCCACCAAACCTCATCATTCTGCTGCAGCACAGAGAAGGAAAACTGTCAGTTTTGTCCCTTTCCCAGGAAGGGAGTTCCTCTTCCTTTATGGGCCCCCCAGAACCTCCCCTTTCCTGACTCATTAACGAAGGACAGAAGAGAATGTGGAATTTTGGGATGCTAACAACCACCTGCATTTTCCAGTATCTTTCCTAGCAACGGTGGCATCATCAACTTTGCCTCATGGTTCTCCTTTGCCTTCCCCACCATGGTGGTGCTGCTGATTTTCGCGTGGATTTGGCTGCAGGTCCTGTACTTGGGCTTTGAGTGAGTACCCTGAGCCCTGCACTGCAGGGGCTGTGATCATGTCCCACCAGTGACCCTGTTCCTGATGAGAAAAATCACAGGTGGCAAAGTCCTCACCTGTGACAGAGACTACACAACACACTTGGTGCCTGTTAAAATTCTGCAAGTTTTTCTTTGAGGAATCTGGTCAAATCCCAGCCAAATGTGCTCTGTGGATGAAAATGAGTGCAGGTGACCTGTTCTGCAGCATTGCTGTCGTGTCCTAAGAGGTTGCCCTGCTCCAAAGCAGGAAATTAATTTCTACAGAGGGCTGGGAAATGCTTTTGTGACCAGGGTGGCTTCAGACCCAGAGGGTTGGTTCTGTGCTAGATCACCCCACAGAACCAGCCTGCATTGCCTGCCTGTTTAACACCCACCCCATCATGTTTATATTATCCCAACTTCCCTTATTTTACATGGAGAGAGTGCTGTAGCACCTGAAACTCTGCTTTCACCTTCAAATTCCTCTTTATAATTCTCATTTTCTGTCATTTTAAAAAGCCTGGCATCTTTTTACTTCCTAGTGAAAAGGAAGTTGTCAAGCACATTAATATTTGTCCTGGTCTAGTGGAAAATGTCCCTGCCCACGGCAGGAATTTGGAATGAAATGGAATTTAAGGTCTCCTCCAACACAAACCATTCTGTGATTCTGTAATTCTTTTCCTCATGTGCTCAGATATATCATTTCTTTATATTTAAATAATGAGCTTTTAGGGGCAGGAATCTTTTTTCTGATCATCTTCTACTCATTGTGGTTGCCAATTATAACATATTTAATTTCAATATTCATATATAAATACATATGAAGACATTATGATTGAGTACGAAATTTGGATTCTTAACTCTGAGGATATCTGGCCATTTTTTCTGATATTTCTCATCCATTTTCTTCCAGTTTTAAGAAGAATTTTGGCTGTGGTGCCAGTCCTGCTGACAAGGCTAAGGAGAAACAGGCCTATGAAATCATCAAGGAAGAGAGCAAGAAACTGGGCAAAATGAAATGTGCAGAAATAGAAGTTTTGATCCTCTTCATTCTCCTGGTACTGCTGTGGTTTACAAGAGAACCTGGGTTCATCCCTGGCTGGGCAACAGTTCTCTTCAACAACGATGAAATCAGGTAGTGCCACTCCTCCTCCTCCTCCTCCTCACTTGGAACAAAACTGAAATAGGCTGGATTTCATCCAGCTGAAAACACAGCTCACTAAATATCTGACTGGTCTATTGCAGCTATGTCACTGATGCTACAGTTGCCCTCTTCATTTCACTTCTGCTCTTCATCCTCCCCTCTGGCTTGCCCAAGATGGAAAGGGATGAGCAGCAAACAGGTGAGCCACCAAAGCACCAAAAATCCACTGTCTGAATAGGTGGAAATTTCAAATATTAAATAACAATTCAAACTGCTCTTCCAGCTGTGTGCTTTAGCTTAGGCAGAGCACATATGGCATAAAAAGTTCTCGGTTTCTCCTCATTTAGCTAATTAGGGAACCCTTATCCCAATTCCTGCCCCTGTCATACACATTCCTGAAGGATTCCCAGGCTGGGATCTTCGGGAGGGAATTCATGACTTTAAAGCAACACACAGAGTTATTGCCACCACTTTTAACTCACCCTTCCCTGCCTCCTCCTGTGCTTCTTGGAGCAGCCACAGATCATTCATTAGAGCTTTTGCAAGGCAAGTTTTAAACCTTTTGTTGATGGTGTTTGCTGGGCGAGGCAATTCCGGAGTCTGCTGGTGGAAAGGGCTCCTGATGCTCAGACCAAACTCCTCTGCCACCGAGAGCTCCTCCTCTCCCTGGAGAGGGCAGCGTGGCTCTACGAGGTCTCTTCTGTGTTGCAGGGGGCAGGAGGAGGTTCCGGGCCCCTCCACCCCTGCTCGAATGGAGACTGATTCACGAGAAGATGCCGTGGAACATCGTGTTCCTGCTGGGAGGAGGCTTTGCCTTGGCCAAAGGCAGTGAGGTAACACATCGCCGGCTCAGCCGGGCTCTGGCTCCTCCTGGGTGCTGTCCCAGGACACAAGAGGGCACACTGGGAGCGTCGAATGCTCCTTTCCCCATTCTGCCTCCTGATCCATCCCTGGATCCTCCTGGGATGGGGACCAACCCTTACTGCTCCCCCTGCACTGGGATGGAGCCTCCAATTCACACTGTGCTTCTCCAAAAGTGGCTGATTAAGGAACTTCCTCCGCATATTAAAGGTTCTTTTGAATAAAATGGGATTGGTGTGGCCAGCATGAGGAGATAACACACCCGAGGAGGGGTCTCCCAAGTGTTTCAGAGCAAGGATTTATGGGAATTGGATTTAAATTAAACTCTTAGAAGAGAAACGTAGAGCTTGCTAGAGAAACTTCAGGAGCAGATAAAAACATCTTCAGGAATCTACCAGGAGTCCAGTGCTTCACGTTATTTTTCAGTAATGATTTAATGCATTTATTAAATTTATAGATAATAAAGAAATTCTAAAAGGCTTCAAGAGCCTGGAAATACTAATTTAGAATTCAAAGATCAAAATTAAAATGCAAAAAGTACATGTTTGGAAAAGGAAATATGTAACATTAATTTATTCTAGAATAAATAATCAAATACATAAAAGCTGTTGCAGAAAGCCCAGAATGACAGGGAGGATGCTGCCACTTTCCAGTGACTGACAAGGATGAAGGGTGTGAAAAGCTTCAGACAGTTATCAATGTGATGAAATGACATTAAATCACTACAGCATCTGATAAGACAAATAGGAAAATATTTGAGGAAGTTAATTCAAATACCTTTGCCTACATTAAAAAAAAACCACAATTAACGATCTGAACAGAGAAATCATTATTTGCTGTCAGCAATGCCCTACAAATGCAGGATCTCCTACTTTCCAGTTCCTTGGAAGGGAAATAACCCTCATTTCTGCTCCCCCTGCTGAACCACGCTGTCTGTGAGCCCTGGTTCTGCCCCTCTGCAGAGAGCAGTTTGCACAAGCCCTGCTCTCAGGAGGGAGGCTTGGACTGACAGAACTGCACCAGGACAGTGGTGTGGCCCTTCCCTGTCCAACCTGGCACCCCCTTTGCTGTGATGCAGGAGTCAGGGCTGTCCCAGTGGCTGGGCAGCAAACTGAGCCCTCTGGAGAACATCCCTCACCCTGCCATTGCCTTCCTGCTGAGTCTGCTCGTCGCCACCTTCACCGAGTGCACCAGCAACGTGGCCACCACCACCCTCTTCCTCCCCATCCTGGCCTCAATGGTGAGTCCCAGCACCTCAAAATGCTCTTGCAGGGAGAGTTTTCCACTCAGTTCTCAAAGCCAAGCACTGGTTCCTGCATCCCATCAGGGGTGCAAGGCTTAAAACAAAAATCTGTGTGTGCATCTGCGAACACACACCGTGCTTGGTTCAACCTTTCCAAAATCATTGCTGCTGAAAAGCAAAGGGATTAAATTCACTGGCATATTAGACTTTGCCTTCTGGCCTAAACATGAGGTCACTGCCAGCTGCACTTGTTTTTTCCAATTTGTTCTGCATGGAGACAGCAGCAGCAGCAGCATTTGCTTCCCTGCAACATTCCAGGAGTGTATTTCACCTCCACCACTGGCCTTCCAAAAGTCTCTGAAGGTGATAGCATGACCTAATTCAGACTTCTGCATTTCCACAGGACATTCCTGCTGCTGGGGTAGGCAGAGTTCTGCAAATGGAAAAGCTGGTTCTGGATAGAAACTGGAATGAGCTCCTCCAAAATGTTTTTGCACAGGCCACAGACCTCTGCCAACCCCTAAACCAAACCTCAGGGCCTTATCTGCCTCCTCTGACAGTTTAATTCTGCTCTTGACCAGTTTGAAGCCAGGGTTTAGAGCTGAACATAACCATTATTTATCCATTTATGCAGCAGCAACACAAAGCCCTCACCACAAAATCAATTCTTGCATTTGCTGCATAAAAACCCTGGAAGTTTCTAGAGCAGCACCCAAATATGAGTGGCTGCAGTGCTTGGGGGAGAACAAGGCTTCTGACCTGGACAGACAGAATCAGTTTTCTGCCCACAAAAAAGGTTTCTGTGCATTTCTGGGTATCAAAAACATCACCTCTGCTCTCTCCTTGTGCACAGGCTCAAGCAATTTGTGTCAACCCTCTCTATGTCATGCTGCCCTGCACTCTCGCTGCATCCCTGGCATTCATGCTCCCCGTGGCAACTCCTTCCAATGCCATTGTCTTCTCCTATGGACAGCTCAAAGTTATTGATATGGTGAGAAAAAACAGCAAAACAAAACATTTTTTTTCCAGAGTTTTCACCCTTAGGTTTGATGTTTCCTTTTTCTAATGCTGGCTCTTCCTGGGGGAGCGTTAGAAAAGTCAGGGCCTGGCTTATGTCAAGTGGAAAAAAGATGTTTGTGCATTAATGAAGAGTCCCACTGCCTCTGATATGCTCTGAGAATCTTTTAAAGGTGCTATTGAGCTTTTAAAGAACAGCCAGGGCCTCTTGAAGATTTTCTAATAACAGCTGTCAATGCCTAACTGCTCGAAAAGCCCAAAAATAGAGCATGAGGGTGTCAAAGAGCCCTGTCACCTGGGCAGTCCTTCTGCAGGGACAGGGAACAGCCTGGCACTTCCCACTGGGTGCCCTGATGCCTCAGGAAATCACTGAAGATGCAAGGACAGCAGTGCCATGTCTCTTGGTAACTTCCCTGGCTTATAATTGATCCAAGAAGAAACCCAAAGTGACATTAGAGAGAATTACCAGGTCAGAAGAGAAGTGGATTAAAAGGATTTCAGGACTTCTAGTTTTATGAGTTTTATCCAATGGAAACCTTTCCCTTTATACAAATTAAATTTGTGAAGAAAACCAACTTAAATATAATCTGATGGAGGTGTGAAAAAGGCCAAAGAGAAAATCAAACCATACAAACCAGCAAGGAAGAGAAAAAAAGCCCTCAGGGCCGCTAACAACCCTTCTCTTTTATAATTCCAGGCCAAAGCTGGGTTTGTCCTCAACATCCTGGGGGTCCTGACCATAACTCTGGCCATCAACACCTGGGCTTCATCCCTGTTCCAGCTGCAAACATTCCCATCGTGGGCCAACCAGACAGGGAGCTGCCAGTGAGGTGGGGGGGACACAGAGCTGTCCCAGCTGCCCTGAGAGCAGGACTGTCACCCCCAGGGGCTCTGCCTGGGCACAGCCTCTCCTCTGGGCAAGGACAAGCCCAACCCTCCTGTTGATGGCGGCCATAAAATTGCCCAGGTGCTGCTCAGTTCTCTCACCCCAGCAGGAGCACGAGGTGATTTTTGGCTTTGCAGCCCTCCCACTTTTACATTTTCTGCCTCTGCAGGGGTGGTTTTTCCCCCCCTTTTTCCAGCGAGTCTGAAATCTGCGGTGAGAAAAAAAGAGAGGTGTGAACAGAGGAAAGGCAGGAGGGAGACTCAGAGCTCCTGATCCCCTGCACAGATCTGTGCTGTCCCAGCTCTCCAGCTGTGTGTGTGTTCAGGGGGTTCATGATTGTTATTTTCTCCGTGGGCACTGACAGCAAGGTGTGTGTTGTGTGATTACAGAGGAATCTCTGTCAGCCTGTCCTGTTTTGAAATATATTTATTTCCAGTCCCCTTGTTAGGAATGTCAAAGATTATTTTCCTCCCAGAATGTCTGCCCTGTTGTTATTTATGTCATAAATAAGGTCATAATAAGACCTTTCCTTGAGAAGGAGAGAATCCCTGTGTCCTAACACATATATGATTGAATTAAAGATTTTTTTTTCATGCACCTCTGTGTTCTGGAGTTACTTTTTTTTTAAATTATATATCACTGCTTCTGTCTGCCATGTATCAACTGCTTGTCTGTGTGCTCACTTGCAATATCTTTAAATAATCAGAGAAATCAGCACGGTTGATTTTCTCTTATCTTTAAAGTAGTAATTATGTTGTTATTATGGCTGAGTCCAATCTTCTTGGAATGTCCAGCCCAAAGATTTTCCTTTTTAAAAGCCTGTTATGTAATCCTGTTACATTTCTAATCCCTATTCTGCTGGAGCTGACTTTTGCTAGCAGATAAATTCCTGGTGCCCAAAGTGACAAAGGAAGACCCAAAGGCACTTTGCCAGAACCATTTCCCAGTGCCATAAAGGAGGTTGGGCTCAGATAGAGCAGTTACTCTGAAGTTTGGGGACATCTTGGACAGCTTGAGGACACACCTGGGGACAGTCAAGGGGGGGTTGGGGACACACCTGGGGGAGTTGGGGACATATCTGGAGGGGTCCAAGGAGTTGGGGACACTCTGGGAGGGGCTGGGGACACCCAGGGGGCTGTTGGGGACACCAGGTGACGACTGGTGACACCCCAGTGGTCACTGGTGACACCTGGTGATTGTTGGTGACATTCCAGTGGTCACTGGAGACACTGCAGTGACCACTGGGGACATTCCAGGGGTCATTGGTGACATCCCAGGGACCATTGGTGACACCAGGTGCCCTCAGATGGAGATGCTCTCCTGGACGTGGGTCGCGTCCAGGTGTGCCCAGGTGCCCTCAGACGGAGATGCTCTCCTGGACGTGGGTCGCGTCCAGGTGTGCCCAGGTGCCCTCAGACGGAGATGCTCTCCTGGACGTGGGTCGCGTCCAGGTGTGCCCAGGTGCCCTCAGACGGAGATGCTCTCCTGGACGTGGGTCGCGTCCAGGTGTGCCCAGGTGCCCTCAGACGGAGATGCTCTCCTGGACGTGGGTCGCGTCCAGGTGTGCCCAGGTGCCCTCAGACGGAGATGCTCTCCTGGACGTGGGTCGGGTCCAGGTGTGCCCAGGTGACCCCAGGTGCCCTCAGGTGTCCCCAGGTGCCCTCAGATGGAGATGCTCTCCTGGACGTGGGTCGCGTCCAGGTG
>VZRX01009727.1:107-37043 GCA_013398075.1 Notiomystis cincta | reverse complement strand
CTTTTTTCCTTTTTTTCTTCTTTTCCTGCAAGGTATCTTCAGGCTGTTTTCTGGGTGATTCACTGGTCACCTGAGTTATTAAGGTTATAATCCCAAGCAACATGGAAGTGAGAATGGAACTGGGATATTTATTTTAAAATTGTGAATTTCATTATTCTTCAGAAATACTCATCAGGAAGAAATTTATCATGGAAAATGTTGTTAAGCACCTCAGCTACCTAGGGTAGTGGAGGAGTCACCACCCCTGGAGGTGTTCAAGGAAGAGCTGGACATGGCACTTGGTGCCATGGTCTGTCTGACCAGGTGGTGATCAGTCAAGGGTTGGACCCGATTATCTTGGAGGTGTATTCCAATCCTGATGATCCTTTGATTCTGTGATTAACAGAGTTTCATTAGGTAAATGGCAGTGTGTATGTTAGAAATAAATTTTTATTTATGTGCAACATTTTTGAATTCATCATTCAAATTAATTTTAGAGGAAAAGAAACATTGTGGAACCTCGTATTACTGCAAGGCAACAGCTTAGTTGCACGTTTGCACATGCAATTATATCTTCAAAGATTCCTGCTTCATAACCTTTTCAACAGACTGGGGGCTAATTAATTCTTAAGGAATAGTTCTCTGATCATAGTTGAAGGTGATCTGTCTTTTTTTGTACTTCAGACTGACTTGTGGCATTATGAAGCACTGTATCTGGTTCTTAATAGTCATGTCATACTGCATTAAGTCATACAATGCTATCCTGAAAAGACTGATGCAATGATTTATCTCATGTCATATCTTGATGCGTCAGTCAAGGAAGTAGAGCATATACAGATGGGTCTTATCTGTAAAAATGGCTTGTATATATGGAGTTTTAAGAAAAAAAGGAAGAAAACCACAGAACATGAGAAGAACTGCTTTTGTACTAAGTGTAACGTTTAGAATTATCTGTTAGACTGCCATATCTTTGATAAGATATGATAAATTTGTTTAAATCAGGATAGAAGGATCTATATGACAAATAAAGAATTCTTGCTGTATGAAAGAACTGATAGGGATCCATTTTGAGCAGAACACAACAGGAATCTTCATAGAAACCTTTGATGCCCTATTAGAGTCTAACATCTTAAAATTTAGGAAACAAATGCACTTTATGTGGGGAATATTCTTGCCAAAACTGTCTTTTGGTATGTTTCTTCTTGTTTGGTATTCCTGGTATCAATACAAAAAATGTATTCATAAAAAAAAAAAGGGGGAGGGGGCAAAGCCTGAAATCTTTCTTTTAAAATTTCATCTATAAGATAAGCAGTAGACAAAGTTACCTGAGCACAGAACAAATAGCAACTGCCTGTTAGGTCCTAGCTACTTTAAATATATAAAATTTCCTTTTTTGTTGGTAGATAATAAAGTTTTAGATCCATTTTCATGGCTAATCAACTGTTTCTTCAATGTGCTTAAGTATGTGAGCAATAAAGACCAAAGGCATTTTGGGTAAGGATAGTGGGCATCTATGGGTTTGTCTTTGGCTCCTAAGCTGAAAGATTTTATGGTAAAGATTCAGTGATATGGGTTATGTACAGCTTTTGATGGTGTCCATGACTTCCAGCTCCACTAAGAACTTTTGAGGTCTCAAGAAGCTACAGTTTAATGCAAATATGTAAATTTGTATTTTTTACAAATATGGCTGGAAGATACTAAAGATAAAATTAGCTACTAACTTTAACATCATGTCCTAGATTTTTGAAAGACATTGCTCAGAATGATGTCTTATTTCCATGTTCTAGTTATATTTCAGTTTTTCTGTCACTAGTGTTTGTTAGAGAATAGTAACAGCTTCTTGTGTTCAATGTAAACATATTTTTAATTGTATATTTTTTAGCAGATATTCTGAAGACAATAATGGCTGAAGGCAATGATGTTGATGCATCTGCTGGTTAATGTGCCAATCTACTAATTAATTTAGCTACATCATGGTAATTTAGAAGGAGCTGGTTATAAATGACTTACATTACAGATAAAAATCATGGAATTAATAAGAGGAGACTATTTCCAAGATTTTAGTCCTTTGTAGGAAAACAAACTATCATTGATAGTAAAAGGGGAATTTGCACATTAGCGAGTGTTAATTTTTATGTACTCCTATAGAAGTAATGTGGCAATAGCACATTTTTTATATTTTCTGTCCCAGTTATTTTCCTACCCTGGATTTTATGGATACCATATAATTAGAAGATCACCCTTGTTTCCACGTTCTATTTTTACATCAAATGTTAATCAATTTCTATTGCTGAAAGAAAATTAGAAACAATGGTTTAGAATATCTCAGCTACAGTAAGAAATGTGTTTTTAAAATACCTCAAGCTTTTTGATTTATTAATAAAAAGTAAAAGTCACAGTGGTTGATTTCTTGAAAAAAAGACACATATCCTCTCCCTGCTCTTTTACATCTGTACCTTTTAAATTTTCTCTGTCTACTATGGCCAGAAAATATTAAACAGATAAATATGTTGTTTAATGTAGAAATCACCAACTTTGTTTTACTGTTAATTAAATTTACATCTCCCTGTGGAAATTGCAGAGTTATATATACTTTTGGCCCATATTAAGTCTTTAGAATGACCAATGCATGGAGATTTTGTAATGCCATAAAATCAAGATGCCTTCAAGAAACACAGGAGTCAGTCAATAATAATGAGACCAGAGGCCTAAGAAAGTAATAAATATTAAACTAACACAGAACCAAATAAATAAATGGAAATATTGTCCATACTCACTCAGTTCTTCAGAAATCCATAGCAGGTGGGCAGTAATATAGGAACATCTCTGTGTAGCAGAGGTTGGATGGGGCTCCTGTTCAACATCAGAATGAGGACAGTAAAAAGAACTTCTGAAACTGACATAAAAGAATTACTACTTTATTCTGGCTTTCTTATAGTGGGCCTTCATTTTTTTCACAGAATAAACATATAAGACTTAATAACTTTTTTTACCACATACTGTGACACATCAAGTTTGTAATAGCAAAAGCTAAAAGTGATTATCTTTATGTGATTTAATGTTTTCCCTTGTTTATTTGGTATGACTTTGATAATGAAGTTTATGAACTCCATTGTCTCTTGAGATTCCTACCAGGAAAATCTTCTTGCCAGGTAACTAAATCTTATATTCTACCCTAAAAGCTGTTACATGATCTATGTGTTTGGTTTTTTTTTAAACAAAGATCTCCAAAAGATCTCCAAAACACTAGTTTTTATAATCCTATTAACACTGAGTTGCACTTTCCTAGAATTTACCTCAAGAGATGCAATGTTTCATAGCTCTCTCAGTTTATCTTTTTTGACTTTGTACTCAAATAAGAATGTGTCACAGTAGCAAATAACAAGTAACAGCAATGGAGGAATTTTAAACTTGCTTTGGTTTGGGTTGGGTTGAGTGGTTTATTTTTAATACTTCTATAGCAAGTTTAACTCCATTTCAGTCTTCTATTTGATGACAGAAAAGCCAATGTAGTGTATGGAAAGCTTGAGAAAAATTGCTGTACTCTCTTTACTACTTCTCCTTGGAAGGCCTTTTGACAAAATTTAAGAATAATAATATGTAACTCTTTATGTATAAAGAAGAATAGCATATAAAGCCAAGAGGTCTGGTCATAAAGGTCCAAGAATCTTGTTGCCTCCAGTCACGTTTGTTGAACTCAGGATTCTATTGCCCAACTAATAAAAAAGGTGTAATATTAGAAAAAATTGTGTTTTCTGGATAAGTGTAACAATTTAACTTGCATGGTTATGGGAGCAAAGATGAAAAAATTGGAAAATAAGGAATAATCCCTTAACCCTTGCAGTATGTATATGGCAAGAGACAAACATTATAGCTCAATGCCAATTAGTCTTCAGTTTAACATCTGATCACTTAAGTGGAAGTTAATTTCTAATTGTAATTGTAATTTGTAATTTGTAAATTTTCAATTTGTAAAGTGTAATTGTAAATTCTAATTTGCTTGATTATGAAGGAAATATCTTGCAAGAAAGGGAGTACCATGACAATTTTGACCACTTATTGTTCTTGTTTCAGTTGAAATTTTAAGCAGGATTTGCCACTGTAACTGGCACTAAAATATTCTTTGATTCTGTACGGCTTAGAGACTCTGATCTCTGAGCTTCAGAGGATAACAATGATTTTAATAAGTCTTGCAGACTAATTTATCCTATTCAAAGTCAAGTAGATCAGAATATTAAGTTTCCTCACCTCTCTGACACCGACAGTTGCATTAGCTAGTTGTTTGTTTGCAGTTGCAGTGAGAGCCTTTGCAAAAAAAAGGGCAGTAAAATATCTGCTGTTTGAAATTTCAAACTACTTGCCATTCTAATATGTGGAATATTAGCTTTTCTTGGCAAGTGTCGAAAAAAAGATAATAGAAAAATATATACAATGTAACAATTACAATAACTCCATTTTTAAATTACTTTGGATGAAAATTTTTTATACTACTCTGAATTAGGAAGATCAAATTCAGTCTCTTCCTGTCTAAAGTAGAAAACTCTGCTTAAGGGACTGTAATATATATGTGACCAAACCTATATATGACACATATATTATCTTACTATATTCTCCCTATGAACAATTCAAACTCCACTAGTAACTAAACTGTGATTGTAAAGCATGAGTGTTTGGTCCTTTTTGCTTTTTAAATTTCATAACCAAAAAAAAATCCCTCTGTCTCTATCTTAAGTAAACTAAATTGCATATCAGTCTATTAGATTTTTCTTTGTAAATTTGGAATCTGAGTTTTCAAACTCAAGGATTTGTAAAATGTCACTTATTAAATGTTTTATAGAATTTGAAGTCGCAAAATGCATAATTTCTCAAGAAGCTTCTACATTTCTTCTTTCTTAGTTTGTCTTTTTTTTGTTCTTTTGCCCAGTCTTCTATTTAACACTTAGGTATAGAATCCCATCGTGATTTTTACATAATATCAGCATTAGGTTCTGGAAATAAACAATTGCATGGCAGCTCTGAATGTTCACAACTCTTTTTGAGGAAAGCTACCCAGTGAGCGGAATAAAGAGGCAACAAGTCAGTGAAGATACACAAGAATTGCCTGTAGGCTTCCAATATGCTTTTTAGATGATATTCTTACCTTTTTACTGTGATCTGACTAAAATACTAGCAAGTTTGTCTCTTGTGTTGTGTTAAATTTAGCCTGAAACCTTTCTACTAAGATCTTGAAGCCATATGGTCTTGTTAGTATTTAAATAAGAGACTTCCCAAGAAAACTCTGATGCGACAGCATAAGGCTGTTTCAGCTTCATTCCCTTCTGTTTTTCTCAAATTAATCCTTGTTTTGAACAGAGGTACTGGCACTATTTCCTTTAATAATATTTCAATGGAATTTCAAATAATTTGAGACCTAGACCTGTAGTAAGGTAATTTGTAACCTCAGTGTTATTTCTTTCACTTACTGAGAAGTGACTGATTTTCATTAAAATGGTGATGTTTCCTTGATCTTGTGAATTTTTATTTGTTTGCTAATGACCTTAAATCCATGTTGATGATTGCAATGTATAGGTGTTGATGGAGTATTTATCTTTTAGTCATTGTTCTTCGGCAAAATGCTTGTCTGAATGTCGAGAGGAGACCATAGATGGATGAAAAACTTTCATGAATTAGGTAAAAATTATTGTCATTATTTTCTAAACAATTAGGTAAAATATATTTACATATTATATGTATTTACAGCCATTTTTGGTAAATGATTAATAATTGCATATTAATATTTAAAAGATAAAATCTGGCCTCAGCAAAATCCTAATTGTCAACAGATTCTCTATTTGCTAGCCTAGTTTATAGAACTTTTCAAAACATTATGATAAAATGGACAAACCAAATCAAAAAGACCATAAATTATGGTGAGGGGCAGTGAAAAAGGAGGCAGTTGTACCTGTAAAATCTGTATCAATTTCAATCTTCTTTTGTTGATGTCTACTAATGACAGACTGATTTGGATGACACTTGGATCTGAGAATTTGAAATTTGGCTTTAGGTGTTGCACTTTTTGGCCTGAGTATCATTGGTGATACCAAAAAAGGAACGGAGCATCTGTTTAGAGTAAAACTGCCAAGTCCCTTAGCTCCTGTAGATTAAAGACTCCTTTGAAATGTTGCTGAATTCTACTTTTCCAATAAATAAAGAGATATTCAAAGAACTGGATTTGGGTTTCTGTTTTTAAGACTGGCACAAAATTATTTCTTAGTGGGAAAATCATAGCTAGAAAGTATCGAAGAAATATTAGGATTACTAAAGGGCTTAATATTTTGCATTTTAGAAATCATCAGTTATTTCAATCAAACATTAATGATTGCAGGGCATGGAAAGAAAGCTGAAGGAGATGTTTTGATCCTGCAGTTTAAAGATTTCAAGTTATTTTATGCTGATGACATTAAATATCTTAATCCTGTCTTAAAATAGAAATGCATTTTTCAACCACGTTGTAATTAGATTAACTGAGGCTGCTTTGTTTTCTCTGCCAATTTCCAGTGAAAATAAAAGCTATTAACTGTGATCTCTAAGATTTATATGGAATATTTGCACACTGTGCAACAAATTGAAAAATCCCTGGACTTCAAAGAGATCCATTTAAATGAGTAAGTGATTCAACTTCTGAACTAGGTAAGAAGATTGATCTATTTTTCCAAAGGTCAAACTTTCAAATTATCTGCCTCAGCTTTATTGCCTATAGGAGGTTGGATTCTTCTACACTTTATGAATGAACAGAAGTCTACAAATCATAAAAGAATTCTATAACTTTGCTTTTATCTCCTATTACAGATGCTATTTGCTACCTAATGACTGGTAGCCCCCATTATTTAATTTGTTGAAGGTATTTTTAAAACAACGTGAAAGGGAAGAGGGGTGAAGATTCCTTCAGGGAGGTGAAAAAACAGAAGAACAGGAAAGTAGCTGGAGGCAGTATCAATACAGGGAACAGAGGAAAGAAATGACAGAAGTAGGAGCTGTGTTCTACCTGTGAGCTGTGTCTTGGGCTATGGAGGTGGTGAAGGGTCAGGAGGTGAAGCTGTCTGAGGAGCAGTGGAGGTCACTTGATCTGTTCAGCCTGGAGAAGGGGAGGCTGAGGGGGGAATCTCACTGGAGTTACAACTTCCTCATGAGGGGAAGAGGAGGGGCTGCCCACTCAGCTGCTTTCTTATTCCCTGTGCTCAGCAGAGCGGGAGAAGAGATTAAGATGGAAAAGCTTGTGGACAGAGATAAAGAGGGGATCACTGATCAGTTCTCATTGTGAATAAAACAGACTCATCTTGGGGAAAATTAATTTAATTTATTGCCAATTAAATTAGATTTAGATGGTGAGGAACAAATACAAAACCTAAAACAATTTTCAATTACTTCCTCCTCTTCCCAAGACTAATTTCAGTCCCTCATTCCCAACTCTTTTACCTTCTTCCCTTGAGTGGTGCAGGGGGATGGAGAATGTTGTGGTCAGGTTATGAGAGGTTTTCTCTGCCTTTCCTTCCTCTGCAGACTTTCCTCTTGCTCTGGCATAAGTCCTTGCCATGGGATGCAGTTTCCCTGAGGACATCTCCACCGACACCCTGCACAGGCTCCATCACTGACCTCTCCTTGGGTCACACTGCAATACCTGCTCCTCCTTGGTCTCTCCAGGGGTTTGAGGGGAACTCTGCCTGGCACCTGGAGCACTTCTCCTCCTCCTCCTTCTCTCACCTCGTTTTGGTTTTGTTTTATTTTTTTCTTCACAATGAGCAAATAATCTCCTTAGTTTCTTTCAATAATTTCATGATAAATTAGGACCAAAAGATATAATATAAAATTCATCTTCCCATATAAGAAAATCAGAAAGTCTGGAATCTTCACCAGTGATATAGCTGTATGATCTTTGAAAACTGAAAATACATAAAATCATAAAAAACATAGTAACACCATCAAGTGAGAAGTAATTTACAATTTATTTAGATTTGTCATTTATTTAAGGATCCAGACATTTTGGCACTACTCCTGGCTCTCTGAAGAGATTTCCAGAAATTATTTTGCTCATAGAACTGTGGCAGGTGAAAAAGTGAAGCCTTGTCTATCAGATTTGACATTTCATGCAATTACTCTATTAAATGCCATCTTTCCATAAAAAGCATTTCCCAGTTTCTATTTGTGCTGTGTCTACATTGTTTTTGAAAGGCATCCTATGCTCTTGTCTAATTTTTGCAAGGGTGATTGGCAGGGAGGCCAGGATATGCCCCCAGTGGTCACTGACCTCCATGTGATGGATAAGGATTGGCAAGTCAGCAGCTGCCTGCAGAGAGTTGTCTTGGAAGGATTTGGAACACAAGCATCAACTCAGCTTCAGTGTTCTGGTTTTTTAGTGTCCTCTTCTGCCCTCCTTGGCCCCTCCCAGGGGAAAGATGTGGGGTACTCTCTCTCCAGCTGACTCTTGCCAAATGATGTGCACATTTCTGAAGTCTCTACAATTTTCTGAGATGAATATTCTCTCTACCCTATTCTTTCTCAAATCAGCCATGTAAGTAAGAAGCCTAACCCTAATTAAATAATTAGATCATGTGCATGAGGTTCATTTTCTCTTTGATTAGTATTTTCCCAGTTTTGAGGGGTTTCAATTGTAAGTCTGTGTAAGCAATAAGATTTGTCAAATGCTTTCTTTTACCTTCTCACCAATCATTACTAGGATCAAAATAAAGCAAAAAGCAAAAAAAAAAAAACCTTAAAAGAGTGAGTAAATAGGACATCCTAATTATTGATGTTTACTCAATTACTGCCTCTAATATTTAAAGTGTCTTAGAACTAGTTTATGGATCTAAAAAATTATAAAATTCTAGTCTGTCTGCCATAAATTTATATCTTTCTAAATAATCAAATGCTCTAAAAAAATTTAAATTAATAATATATTTTTCATTTGGTGGTGTTAGTATAACTTTTATGTATTTAATCTTGAAACAACTTAATTATATTACTCCTTAAATATTAAATTGAATAAGAATTAATAATAGTAAACAGTGAAAAATCATTATAGGGGTGTGAAAAAAGGAAATAAAAAGTATAATAATCTCTCAGTCTATATTTGAAAAATAGACAAGACACAGTAGACCTTCAAAAGAAAAAAAAGTACACAAAGGACTTGAGATAATTTTCAGCTTCAGGTTGAGATTTTTAGCAGCCATAGATCCTCTGCCCACATTAATTACTTTGCTAATGTCAGCTCCTGTGTTTGCCCCTGGGTCTCTGAATGATATTCCACAAGGTATTTCTCTTTTTCCTGCATGTCTGCAAGTGGCAATGGTACTCTTTAGAAAACTGCACCACATCTTCACATCCAAAGCTCTTTGGCCACCTTTATAGATTTCCCATTTGCAGTATCTGAGACGTTAGAATTGTGATGAGTTCAGAGATCCTTTTCAAAACAAAATAGTAACCTGTCAGAACATAAATACAGAGGAAAACTGATGAAGCAACATCAGTCAAAAAAGTGTGTGTGCTTTTCACATTTTACTTTTACTAGACTTCCACAAGAGTGAACTTTTTGTATTTAAACTTCTTTCTTTAAAACTTTGCTCTTCTTTCTCACTATCTAATGTTTTATGTCTCCTCACCAATAAAAGACTGTTCTCACTGACTTTTGTATCAGAGCTATTGGACCTACTTATTCTGCTGCTATGCCCTCTGCCATGATTGTATTCTGGAATATCTGGCATGAGAATAGGAAAACATTTCCCAACGTGTGCTGTCTGTTAAAAACTTTGGAAAAATCACATCTTTTTTTACATGTGCCTAACGTGATTCAAATATATTGAGATTCAAATCATTGAAATGCTAAAATGGCATACATGATAACAGAGGAATTTAAAATAATGTATCCATTGGAAAGTAGTGGGAAGTAATTGAATTTTTAAAATATTTGCTCTCACTGTCACTTTATTCACATGATAGTGTTGTGTATTGCATGGGAAAAGGACAAAGCAATTTATGTCCTTATGTTTAACCAAATACCTTTATTACAGATAAAAGAAGGCTTTTCCAACCTTAAACATAGGGGCTTCTTTTAATCTTTTTTTAGAATACATTACTAATTTTGGTAAATGTTATTCCAGTGAAATTGTAGGGTAAGGTACTTTTCTGGTTGTATTAGAAAATGGAAGATGATTCTTACCCTAAACAGAAACAAACCATAATTCTTAGGGGGAAACCATTCATGTCAACATTCAAAATAAATGAGCAGAGCTTCCACTTCTGTAGAGCTGTGTGAAAACACTTTTAGAATATTAGCTTCCAACTTCCCACGGTCTGATTCATTGCCTTAATTTCAGCTTTAAACTCAACGCTGGAAGTGTTCAGATTCTTTTCTCACAGGACTTTTCAAAAGTATTAATTAAAATATAATAAAATAAAGTGAGTGGTTGAATGGTTTTCAGCAGTGCTTTGAATTTTACCACAGAGAGAAGCCTGGCAGGGCGCACACGGTGCGTTCCAGGGAAGCAGCCGCGGCGTCGGGCAGCTCTGCAGACCGTGTTAATTCATTTAGCTCCAGGAAGCCATACATCAGAAGCTGTGTCGCTGGAGAAATTTGCCAAAATGATGATTGCTTCTTCTAGAGACAAGGGAGTCCAAATCACTTCAAAAACTTTTTCACAAAATACGTAGCACTGCGGGGTTTAAACCCAGGAGGCCACGTTGTGCACTATGACATCTAGTCGCCAGTGATGGGGGACTTGAAAAAGTGGCAGCTTTCTCCTCTGGAATCATAAATTTAAGATGTCCAAAACTGTATAACTTCTCAAAAAAGTTATATATCCCTGGCTTATATTGGCAAATTTCTGTGGAAAGCAGGAAAAATATGATTTACTTAACTCAAGCAAGGGTCTGGCCTGCTATTGCAGGCCTCATTCAAGCAACTACTTTTATTTTATCAAAAGTTATATTAACAAAGAGTTGCATTCCTCAGATCGAAAACTGAAATACTTTAGATAACTGGTTAAAACACCTGTTAAAAAAGCTGTACCTCATGAATATAAGGATCAAGCTAACTCATTATCCTGTTTCTGGGTATGCACTACAGAGGCGCAGGAAAGTAAATCAATATATAGTGTGAGGTTTTAATGACTTTTTTCCTTGCAAATTATTCCAGTTTCTGACAAGACTCAGGGTCAAGATTCTATCAACAAACATCTCAGAAAAATAAAACCAGAAGTGGTTGAAATTAGTATTTTCTGGTTTTAATAGAGAGAGAGAATAGAAAAGGGCAAAGATTGTCAAAAAGATTTAGGGAAATTTTGGAAGAGTCCTCAATAAATCTGTCTTGTTCTTTTTTGAACATATTTATATTTCTAATTTTCACATTTTTTGATAATAGGTTCAATGTTTACCTGTGTAGTGCCTGGGGAAAAATGTTCTTCTGGCTGGTAGTTTAGAATTACTGCCTGATTGTTTAACTGGGCATTATTTGCTCCTTGCCTTGGGATCCAGTTCATTAGAAACAATTACCTACAGTTTTTCATAGCAACTGTGATGTTCTCTGCAGAGGAAACTATTTTGGATATGTACTGGATTTCTTTCCATGAGATTTTGGGATTTGTTTTTTTTCCTGGGTGCTCTATTCAATTCCCACTCTTCTGAGAATTGTTACTAAACTATATTTTGGAAAGAACAGGGGAAAATATGATTATTGTCTAAGAAGTCCAAGTGTTTGTGTTTTGTTTTTTTTTTTTCTAACTGGTTCAAATTTCACTATTTTTCCTTTTAGACTGAGCTGTGCCTGTCTCCCAGAAAATCTCACTAATGGCATACATTAGACTATTCACTTATCTTGAAGAATATTACATTGTATGTGATACATTGAGGAAGATTCTTTTATCCTATATGCTTAATTTTTCTCCTTTTCTGTTTTATTCCCTGTGGAGCAGTCTGGTGATTTCTCCCTCAAGATGTTAAAATGTAAGATTTTTGTTATAGTTCTGTTATATTCTGGATAAATCTCTGAAGAAAAACAAGAGCCCCTTCAGCAAGGCTATCTCAGGTAACAAAGAGGTGCTGGAAAAGCATTCCATATGCACACAGATGTATTTAAGCACAAAATTGCATGTTTGATAAGTTTTTGTTGTATTTTATTTTGTTTGCTTTTTGAAGATACTGAGTTTCACCTCAACTCAGGAATAGATCATGAATACAAAAATAACATTTTTCGTCTAGGAAGTAAGAGGCCTATAAAAACTCAGACAGCCAGAGGATAATGTTAGATGTCTTCTTTTATTTTTCTTAATTTATTTGCATCAAAAACTTACTGTAATCTGAGCCAATCTTTTGTCTTTCCCTTTTTCTGTTATCCTTAACAAAGAAACATAGTTGTTTTCCAGTTGCTTTTCTCTATTTTCAACAGCAGGTCTTCTTTAAAAAAGAGTTTATTTTAATTCATATAACTTAAGAATTAATTTTGATATCTTCTTAATACTTCTATCAGTTTCTTTTAGAAACTTAGATTTACTTTAGATAAACTAAATCTTCTAACATTCTGGAGCAAGAGAGACCAACCTAAAAATATATCCAGCATTTTGTCTTGATTTTTTTCTAGCAGTTTTAAAAAGAAACAATATATAACCTAGGGAAGTTATCCATGTGCTGAATTGCTGTAGGAGATTCTCTTTTATCACTTAAAGTGCTCAGTGAATTTTACTTCATGCTGCAGTTAAGGACTGTGGCACAGGGTTCTGAGTCATCTTTGAAGATAATTTCTCATTTTCTGTCTCATAAAGGGAGGAATGACTCTTTCTTTGACCCTTACTTGGTATGTTTAAAGCTCAGTCATAGAAGAGTTTGCAGAGGGGGTTTCGTGTTGTTTTTTGAAGTGGGCAAGTAGCAATGTCAGTAGTGATATCCAAAAAAAGCAGGTGATTTTGTAATATCCACTGTACTGCAGTAAGTCAAATGTAAATTAGCATAATGTAAATATCTCCATTTGGAGATAACAGTGTGGAAGAAACCAAACTTCTAACAATGGAATTTTTCTTCCTTGTCCTACCTATCTTTGACCTGACAGTATTGATAGATACCTTTAACATCCTACTTCTTTAATGGTGTAGGATAATTCACATATGACTCTCCTTTTAATGAACTGAGATAAATCATTCACTCTTTCATCTTCTTTTTCCTGTTTTTGCACTCTCCTTCCCCTTCCTTCCCCATTCTGATCTTATTCTCAGAAAAACAAAATCTCTTGGTAATAAAGTACACAATTATTATTTTCTACCTATTCAATAGAAGTTATTTTTCCTGAAACAAGCTTTTCTTAGCCAGGGGCATCTTTAACTGACCCTTTGTCATGGTTTCAGCTGGCATAGAGTTAATTTTTGGGAGGGGATCTTATCAATGCCTACAAATATTTCAAGGGCAGGTGTCAAGAGGACAGGGACACACTTTTTTCAGTGGTGCCCAGTGACTGGACAAGAGGCAACAGGCACAAATTTAACCACAGGAAATTCCATCCAAATATGAGGAAAACTTCTTTACTTAGAGGGTGACAGGACACTAGAACAGATTGCCCAGAGACATCTCTGGAGATATTCCAAGCCTCACTGGTCACAGTCTTGTGTAAACTGATCTAAATCAACCTACTTCAGTAGGGGGATTGGACTAGATGGTCTCCAGAAGTCCTTTCCAACACCAAATATTTTGTGATAATATGTAGATTTCTTTCTTTATTTAAATTATTAAACTGTTTTTATTTCAGCCCACAAAGTTTTGTTACTTTTAGCCTTCCAATTCTCTTTTTCCCATCTACTGAGGGCAGGAGTGAGTGAGTGGCTATGTGGGGCTTAGTTGCTCTCTGGGGTTAAACCACAACAGAAGCCACAGATCATGAAGAATATTTCTTTAGAAAAGGAAGATTTAGTTGTAAGAATGGAAAAAACTTGTGGGTAGAAGATGAGAATACAAGTGATAGACGAGGTGATAAAGCAGGGCACAGGAGAGATTAACAGGTTTAGTTCTCTTCAATAGATAGCAAATTCATAAAATGTCTCCATTTCTTGTCAAAACAAACCCTCAACTCCTAACAGTCTTTTTCAGTTGGCAACACTGAATCTTCTCATCAATGTGGTTAAGAAATTGTAAATAAGAAAGAAAATAAAGAAGATTAAAAAGAAAGATTCATTCTGCCGAAATTTTTCTTTTATGTGTCTTCATAATTTAACCATTGTTTCTTCTGTTTATTTCTTGTTCCCACATTCATAAAAATGCAGCTCTTTTAACAGTTGTTAGTTACTCTTGATGTAAGGAAATTACACATTCCCAGTATTTTTTTTCTCATTTTACTCACCAAGATTTGGCATTTACAGCTGCTCTGACAGTTCCCAGGAGCATTGTGAAGAAAAACCTGACAATGCCATACTCAGGAACAGATTGGCACAAGGGCAAAGTCCTGGTGTCAACTCTCTACTAATTAGGTAAATGTACACTAGAGGTTACATTTGCAGTATCTTTTTCATCAATATCTCAGATTTAATAGTCACTATGTCTCATAGCTACTTTGAAAGCAATTATTTTGACAATTATTTGGAGACATTATAAATAATTCAGGATATAATAATGCAAAATAAATCCATTAAGACAAAAGCCCTAGGGCAGAAAGCCTAGCTCTCCTGAAGTCATGAAGAAAACACTTTTCCTGAAGTCCAAGTTTCCTGCTATATAACTGTGTATAAAATAGCCAAAATAGGTTACAAAATGTGTAACACTATAATTCTAACATTGTAATTCCCACACTTACTTAGCACTTACCTAATGCAAATAAGGGAACTGAGATTCCATCAGCTAAAAATAACAGAAATATTCTCTTGAAAAAGGTGAGAGAAATTTGACAGTGTTACCATATCAAGACTGAAGACTCTGCAAAGATGATAGGAAGGGCTGAAGGAGGAGCTGGGTTACCCTCAGAACAGGGATGCTCAGTGTGCTAGAAGCAGAGACCTCAGTCTGCTCCATAATCGTAGCAGAGTGACAGGTTCCTGTATATATGTGGAGAGACCATTTAAATATTTTTTTTTAAGTTCCTTTAGGCTGTTGATTTTTAAATCCTCAAATAAAGATAATGAAGCTCAGGAGGACAGCAGCACCTTCAAAGCATCCCTCTGCTTACTGCATTGCTTTCTTTCAAAGCATTTTATGTGGTGATCACATCAGGCTGTATTTAGTTCATGATTTGTAATGATTCTTGGTAAAACACTAAAGTTGTGTGCAATACACCACACAAGAAAACTATTCTAAGTGGAATCTGGTTTGCTAATAATAAATAAACAGCATGATTGTTTACATGTTTTAGGAAGCTTTATTTGGTAAATAAAGCTGAGTAATGCACTCAAAATAAATTTTAATTGTTTGAAAAATCATCTGATTAATATAGTAGCCAAGGCTTAATGATATGTATAAAATGCACAGTTGTTTCCATGATGCCTGCAAAATCCTTGTAGCCAAAATATTATCATATGCTTTTCTTTCCTTTCCTATTTTATGAATAAGCTTGTGCTGTTGCAATCCATCTGTTCCTCTTGGATCTTATCCAAAGGCTGTCCATGCTCCATTGCCAGTACCTATATGTCCTATTATAGAATTAAATAAGTGGACACATACAGGCACTTTTAATATGTGACATTCTTCCATTAAAATTTTATGTTGAAGAAATAAATCATCAAAGATTGGCAAGGTATAGTTTCTGAAAAAAAAAAAAAAAAAAAAAGCAAAACAACCTACTAAAACAATTTGTCCTGCTTTAAGGTATAAAAATAATTAATACAAGACTTTCTAGAGAGATATTTAAAAGACTGACTTTATTACAATTTGTCAGTTTTGTATTGTCAAAAGGAGATGAAAAGTTCTGAGCAATTCTGATCAAGAATGATTAATTTAGTAGTATTTAATTGTACATTAAGAATGGAGTTGCTAATTGGATTATTTGACTTTCTCAGCTTCAGTACTCATCATCAATTCTGCAGGCTGAATGTTAAATATCGGGTAAATCATTTGATCCTCTCTGCCACAAAAGAAAAGGTGAAAATTAATATTTTTGAATTTCATGTCATCAACAGTGTAAGAGAGATGTGTATCTTTGTTCATAACTGCTAATACTTAGCATCTCATAGCTGGACACATTTTTTTTTTCTCCAGACACAGGAAGGACAAGAAGGTGGCTGAGTACTGCCAGGTGGATTTATTAAAATTTAATTGTGTCAGGACAATCCAGTTCCCTGTTTTAGTGAGATGACTGGTTTTGTGGATAAGGACATAGTGGGTTGACCCTGACTGGATTGAAGGCACCCATCAAAGCTGCTCTAACACTCACTTCTGCAGCTGGACATGGGAGAGAAAATAAGATAAAAGGCTCATGAGTTTAGATAAGTTTAGAGAGAGATCACTCAGCAAATACTCTCATGGACAAAACAGGCTCAACTTTGGGATATCGATTGACTTTATCACGAACAAAATCAGAGCAGGACAATAAGAAATTAAACAAATCTCTTCCCCACCTCTACCTCCTTCCCAGGCTCAGCTTCCTCCTCTGTATCACAAATTTGATACTATCATTCCTGATTGGCTCAGTGGTGGTTCCATCCTGGAAACATCTGGCATTGACTCTGCTGGACATGGGGGCAGCATCTCAGAGAAACCACCCCTGTAGCCCCTCCAACACCAACATCTGGCCACACAAACCAAACACATATGTCTTGACTTCATCAAGACCATCAGTGAAGCCTCCTATAGAATTCCTGTAGACAAATTGGAGTCACTGCATAGGTGGACAGTACGATGTGTGGAAAAGGGGCTGGACCATCAGGTATAAAGGATCAGGTCACTGGCACAACATCCAGCTGGCAGTCTGTGACAAGTGGTGTCTCTCTCAGATATGGAAATAGGAGGCAAGTTGCCCACTTAGCCAGTCTGTGAGCAGTGCCAAACAGAGGTGGAAGACTTTCTGCTCAGGGGGTGACCAGGAGACTGGAGAAATGGGCTGAAGAAAACCATGTGAAACTGAAAAAAGCAAAGGTAAACTCCTGTAGATGGGATGCACTAAGGTCATTTTACATAGGATCAGGGAGCCAACACAGTACTCTGTCCAGTTCTCATTACAAGAAAGAAGTGGACATACAGGAACAAGTCATTTGGACTGCTAAGATTGTTAGAGGGCTGGAGCACATGGAGTATGTGGAGATGCTAAAATAGTTGAGATTTTCCATTCTCAAGTAAAGACAATGAAATAATTGCTGTATTTGTGCTGTCTAATGGAAAGAGAGAAAATTAATTCAGTTTTATTAGAAAATTCAACTAAAGACAGGTAAAACTTGGTCACCATGGGTGTTTATATTGTATTATCAAGAGAGATTATGAGATCTCTGTACTTGGAGATTTTTAAAATATGACCTATAATTGGACCAGATAACGTCAGAAAGGCCATTTTAGTTTTCATGATTTTCACAGTTTTCAGAGCACGTTCTGAGTTCTTCAGGGCCCTTTAGGCCCATTAATTAGGCTCATTTAGACCCTTTGTTCTGTGGTTGTACTGTTCTAGAAGGCAGAATCCAGAAATGTATGAAAACACTATTTCCCTAAGCTTTGTTAACAATATGAAATAGCTAAGACACTCAAAATTCTTAATGTCAACCTTAATGCCTGTGTTCATCATACTGCTGACCTTGGAAAGTCTTGCTTACTTGGTAGGCAGCTAAGAGGGCTGTTTCATTTAGTCTGTTGCAATAGTTGCAACTACAACACTAAATGATAAGAAACTGTACTTTACAAATGATAGATTGCATACTGTTTACAATTATTTTTAGCATATTTATCAAAATCTTTGTCAAGATTCCAGTAGACATCATTCACTGGAATTCATATCTGGCATCACTTACACACAATAGCTCTCAAACCTGTATTCTTTATTCCTTTGTTATATCCAATCAGGAATTTTTGTAGGCAATGTTAAGAATTTTAATTATTGTTAATATAACAATAATTAACACTTAGCAGTTTGGGAAGACCAGTTTGTTCCATGTGCTGCTATTAAGTATTCAATGATATTTCAAAATCAGGATTTAAGTTGTTCTGTAAGGCCCAGACCTTTCTAATGTCTACATAGAAAAACTTGCATTTTGTTTATAACTATGTAATTAATATAATAGTCTAAATTAAAATTTTAAAGATAAATTTGTTCTAACTTTGAAGAAAATAACACTGGAAGAGAAACAAAGTAATCCTGTACTGTTTAAAAATCTCCATATTCCAGCAAATATCTGAATCAGTAGTCAAAGATCTATTAAAATTAACAGGATTCATCTAATGGTCTTTTATTCATTTAAACTGTTATTAATCCAAATTAAACTTGATTCTGGAGAGATTTTTAAGGGAAATAAATTTTCTTATGTCTCATTTAATCATAGAAGGGTATGAGTTATACACACATAACTGTTACAAAGGCAAATAGATATGTACTGCTAAATTTAAGGGACCTGAGCTTTTATTTCTCTGGACTCAAATATTCTATTTTGGTTGGAAAAAAAGAGCCTCACAACTGTCCAGCAGATCTCAGAGGGTTAGTTTAGAAACATTAAAAAATACTTTCATTTAAATTCATGATCTGGGCTTATTCAACCTATTCTTGAACACTTGTTCATCCTTAGCCTCATAAGAATTTTTTGTAGGAACATTTTCTCAGTTGGTAGGCTTTAGCAAATCAAAAATACCTTTACAACTTCAGGAAAAAATATCTCATGAGCTATGAAGGAACAACCTACAGAGAAGCTATATTTTTTAATTTTTTAAGCAAATGAAAAAAATTTAAGAAAGTTTTTTTTTATTATTTTGGTAATAATTGGAAAAAAAGTAAATTCTTTCCATAACATTTTTTTTCCCTTGTGAATAAGTGTCAAAATGAAACTGAATTGGGGGCCTTTCTCACAAATAAATAGAGCTGAAAACTGACTAAGTTTACATTTTTAAATTGGTTCACAAAAAACTCTTAACTAAAGAGATTTCTTGGATGTGTTTAAATGGGGGGTGTGTGTGCAAAATTGACACACAAGATTTTACAGCTGCATGCTGCTCTGATGCTGAGATGGATTTCTGCATGTACAGTAGCATCATGAACAACAAGTGAGCTTGGTTTTCCTCTCATGGAAATGATGTTTGTTCTTAATCCTGCTGTGAAGATGGCAAATCACTTAATTTACATAGGTATACAATGATGAAAGTGACCTCAGCAATTAATATTTTTCCTAACTAGATATTCATTAAGTCAAGAGATACTTTGCCATTAACACAAATAGGTGCTGGACTTTGAGCCCTGAAGAAAGCTTTGTATTTGATATAGAATTTATGCTGCTATAAATCTGGAAAACAGAAAGTGACTGTATATCATATGCATTCAAACAGTAACTTCAAATAAAGCTTGAAGCATTACTTTATTTATTGCTGCTGATAAAGTGTTTCTGCAAGAAACTGGCATTTATTTGCATGTTTCTTAGCAGCATGAGCAAGTTCCAAAATTATGAATTAAAATTCATGTCAACCTGTATTCATGCATTGCAAAAGATTAAGGGGAAAACATATTTAAATTTGGCTAGACTAGGTCAAGTACTGAACTGAGTGTGTGTAATGCCATTTGCAATGCAAGTGATAAATAGGAATTGGACACTGAAAAAACTCTTCAGTCAGTTATGGCTGCAAAATTTGTATTTGCATTTCTGATTTTAAATTGTCCATATTTGTTGGTATCTAAAATGGGGAAAAAATGGAGCATTATGCCAGAAAGGATCTTATCGACGCCCAGTCTGAATTTTCATTAATTTAATCTAAAGGTTTATTTGATTTCTGTAATAAAACCTCTGATGAGAACTTTAATTGCTCAGTAATTACACAAAGAGACTCAGGCCTCTGGGTTTCCTGGAGTTTCTGCTCATGTCCATACTGGGACGTTGCTCAGGCAATGGGATGCCCGCTCCATTTTCCCAACTCCCAGCTCAGAGCTTGATGAAGACATTGCATTATAAATGTGGCATCCCACAGGGGCTGGTGCTGAACATCAGACACAAGAATGCTGTTCGTCCTGAGCACCACTTCCAATAACCCCTTACTTACAGAGAAGGGAGTCAGTCTCCATTGCTCTCTTGAGCTTTGCTATTTCTGACTTTCTGTAGTCAATGAGCAACTGGGTTTGGGTCTTCAAGACCATGGTAGAAAGACAGGAGTAGCCACCAGATAAGTGACAGCAGGGTTATTGATCCGCAGTGAGTTATCAGCAATATTTATTAGCCCCTAGCTGTCTTTGTTTATTGCAGCCTCACAAAGTGTGTCAGAGCATTTGCTGCAATTTGAACACTTTCAGAGTCCTCTGTGAGAGCAGCAGTTCTCACTGCTGTCCATGAAATGCCAAGGACACAGAACACCAACCGTGTGATTGTTGTCATTGAGTGCCTCTGTCCTCCCCGAGAAACACAGAAGAGCATCCTGCTCCTGACCATGGGTGTCCAAGTCCACTTCCCTTGTGAAAGTGCCACTTCCCAGTTGCAACCTTGATTAAAATCAGGGCAGCATCCTTCCTTCTGCTGGCCCCTTCAGGATGGCATTGAAAACTGGATTAAGCTGTAATCATGTCACCCCTCCTCAAGGGGCAGTCTTGGAGTGTGATCTCCTGCAGCGCCATAAATTCCTCATTTGAGGATATTGGTGAGAAATGTAAAACTTATGTGTCTTTTATTTCACACCAAATTTGACTTTCCAGCTCTCTTTTTATCTGCCAGAATTAATTCAGTCTAAGCAATCTTTTATTTAAAACAAATGGTCCTAAACATTTCCTATCATGTGAGACATTTTCAGTGATTTCTAAAGTTAAACCTTACAAGAGTGGGCATTTGGCCAAGGTCTGCATATGTAAATGTGTAAAACACTGAGGAACTTGGAAATTTAAATAACCAGTCCTGTTCTAGCCAGGTGATGAGACCAGAAAAGCAGAGAAATACCTTGCCCTTTGTTATTACTTTATGAATCACTTTTAGGATCTTAAATCCCTTTACATTTAAGTTGTGCTTATAAAAAGTATATTTTGTAAAAGAGCTCATTGCCAGCTGCAATTTAAAATGAGTATTAGAAACCTATAAGAATTTAAAATGAGTATTAGAAACTTATAAGAAAGTACTAACAATAAGCAGGAATAAAACATTTGGGAGGTTTAAAAAAAATGCAATTTTACATGGAGCACTTCATAAAAAGCTACTCTTGTGGCAGCAAAACTATTCAATTAAAAAAAACCAAACAACTAATTGATATTTCTCAGAACTTATGTTCTACAAATTTTCAGTAAAATTACTGTGAAAAGAAAATATCAAATATTGGTTTAAAATAGTTGCTAAGAATAAGAGACAGAACTGCAAAGAAAACAGAAATCTGACAGTTATTAAAATTTTTTTGTCTGTGAGCCTCTGTACTTCAACAACAGTGAATTTTTTACCAGTCATATATGTTTCACTCTTAAAGATCCCAGAAAATGGCATTTTGATATGAAGCTGACAATTTCAATTGGCAACTCTTAAATTCAGAACATATTGTATTAAGTAACTTTTTCCTTTGCATTTATATATTTAGAACTTATGTGCATTTACAAATCATTAAATTACAGCACATAAAAACATAAATTAAAGCAGATATTTATGGTTTATTGGAAGATGAAAAACTCCACATCCTGTGTATATGAGAGGACTTGAACTTCTGATGCTGTAGTAAGGAATATTTTAAAATGTATCCTAGATTAATTTTAAAATGCATCCTAGATTAATTTTAAAATTTCGGAAAATTAAAAGCAGATAAACACTGTCTTTCCAGAAGATGTAGAAATTTGTTTTCTAAAATAATTAAAAAAAAAAAAAAGAAAAAAAAAGAAGAAAAAAAAAAAGAAGGTAGGAGAAAACTAGTGAAGAATATGCACTTTCTAAACAATCTGAATAATGTAGACTTTTTCAAAATTATTACATTCCTGGCTTATTCAGCATTAACATGACAAAGAAATTTTTCCAAGGCAGGTTTAGATTGGATACTAGAAAAATTTTCTTCAGCAAAAGGACTGTCAAACAGGCTGCCCAGACAATTGCTGGAATTATCATCACTGAAAGTATTTAAAGACATTGAGATGTGGCACTGAGGGACAGGGTTTAGTGGTGCACTTGACAGTGCTGGGTTAATGGTTGGACTCAATGATCCTAAAGGTCTTTTCCAAATAAAATATTCTATGACTTTTTGATTCTATGATTTTAAAAATACCTGATCTCAGCCTGTCTGTGAATTCCAGAGTTCAGGTGCTAAATTCAGAACATATTGATTTGGCTTTCCCACAATGTCCATTAACAAACCTCCTTTTGTATTTAAAAAAAAAAAGAGAAAAAGGCAAAAGCATCTATAATTCTATATTGTTATTATTATTCTTCTATAACATCCCACAATGCTGTTTTTCTTTTGTTCCAGGGTTAGCTTTTGCTTTTGTTTCTTTGTTTTTCTTTTCTTCTATCTTTGTTACACATCTAACTAAAATTTAATTCTAGGTAGGTTAATTTCTTTCATTTTGGAAGTCAGCTTCAGTGCATACCATATCAGACTATTAAGGAATTCTCATCAAAAGTGAGAATAGGAATTCTGCAGAAAATTTTGGGTATATTATAATGAAAATGTTAATGAGTAGTACCTGCTGTCTTCAGAAAATATCTTATTTTTGGCATTGCAAAGAAAAGACTTCCAACAAAAATTGTTTCTCAAATAAATTATTTTGAATTACAAAGGCTTCCTATGAATTGCAATTCAATTGCCTTAATATATGTTTTTTTTCTTTGGGCTCATTTGTCAACCTGGACAACACTTTCTGTAGTGTATCATTCTGATAATTCACTACAAGCTTCTTTCCAGGATAAAATCTGAGAGCACTCTTTGGGAAATAGAATAAAATTTGAGAATTTGGCCTGAAGAGGAATGTGAAAACAAAGCTAATCAAACTGCAATCCTCATAAGGCACAATAGAATCTTTTACTCTTTTTTATTGTTATTAAAATAATTTCCTGTATGTCATTTAGCTGAAATAAACTGGGATTTCTGAGGTATAATTAGACAAAAATATGATTTAGTTTTCTTAAAAAGGATATAATTCTACTTGTCCATAGACATTTTCTGAAGGAAACAAACTCTATTAATTTAAACAGAACAGGGAATCACAAACTATTGCTTTGAAAAGCTTAGAGAAAACGCAGAAAAATATTCTTTTATTCCAGATATGCACAAAAAAAGGATAGGAAAACTGAAGCATTCCTGTTGTCTACTCATTTTTTTCCTTGGTGTATAATACACAGAGGACTTATGTCAACTACAGACATGCCCAGAGGGATGATGTGAGTCTAGACAGCAAAAATCCTGCCCTGGGAATTTCAGTGCCACAAAAGTATTTGACATCTCCCAGATTTTCTAATGCAGTAGACTATCAGATATTTAACTAAATTAAATAATTATTTTTGTAGTATTTTGGAGGTTTGTTCATTTGCTTGATGAAATATTTTCTCCTGAAGAATAAAAGGAATTAAATCTTTCTTTTTTTGTTTGTTTGCTTGTTTTTGCTTAACTTGTTTTTTTGGTGTGGATGTTAAAACTTTTCTTCAATCGAATGAAAACATATTTTTGTGTCAGTTTCCATTAAAACTATTAAAAAAATGATAATTGTATTTATCAGAATGGTTTGAATTTGCCATGTAATCTTTCCATGAAATTCAGAACACCACGTTATTGAATCCTGTAAGTGTATGGGGACTACATTTAGTCATCCACATTCACTGGATTGCTAGTGGTTGCAAATGGGAAGGAAAGACCACAGCTGGATGAAGGCTGAGTCAGGTTTAAATTGCCTTTACATTTTCTGTTATTGAGGCAGTAAAAACTCTTAGTATTCAACTCTACAGAAATATTTAAGAAAAATATTTTCTCACACCAGAAACATACTATACTTGTATAAATATATTTGGATAAATATATTTGTAAAGTCAAGTCATTTTTTTTTTAGCCTGTAAATGTTATTCCATTTAAATAGGGATAAAACCTCTGTTTGAGGTAGCCTGCCATAGCAATGCTATCTCATACCTTACTGATTTTTATAAAGAAATAAAAAACTGCACTAAGAGTTGATGAGTCACTGCCTGGGTTACTGTGTTTGGTGTTCCATTGGCTTAGATTTAATGGGAGAATGGGGAAAGAAGGTAAACACATCAACTGAGGCTTCAGTCGGAAAATATAACTACTTACGTATATTTTCAATTAGTTTTCAGAAGCGAGGTTCTATTCTGTATAAATGTATGTGTTCTGAAGTACATAAGGAGTATTTAATTATGTATCACTCAATATTTTTCTCAAACACATTTCACAGAGCCTTTAGCAGTGCTTCACTTTTTTTCCTTTAAGACTGCTTTTGAGCATTTTTATCCCTCTTTGTATCACACCAGATTCTTTTCCTCTGTGCTCTAACTGGACTGTCAAACTGTTCAAATGATCCAAATGAGTGCAGAAAACTCCAGTAAACAAATGATTGAACTGGATTTTGACATAAGATCAAGCAAAATTCCAGGAATTGTGTTTTTAAACAGTGTGTTCTGTTGTGTAAGAGCAACAATTTTTTGTTTTAAGGAAACTGAGAAACTTGCAATTCTTCTTGTTATAATTTTTTCTGGTGAAAACAAGGATTAACACTTTCAGAGGGGGATATCTCTGGAGAAAATATTCAAGGCATCAGAAGAAAATGACTCATGAATATAAGAAGTGTGCATTGTGCACAGTGTTGGTCATGGGTCTCCTGAGCTTTCCTAAAGCACACGCATATTATAAAACCCTTTACAGTTCATTCACTAAATTTATAGCAATAATGCAAAATTCAAACAAAGCAGTAAGCTTTAGAGAACACACTGTGTCTTCAAGATGGTTATTTATAGTGTGACCTCACCCAAGCAGGCCTCAATAATAAATCTTGTTTGATTTTGTTATTAAAAGTGTGTGTGTGGGGAGGTTGTCTGCCTTTTTCATTGCTTTTGGGTTTGCATAATTTTAATTTTTTTATTTGTGTATTTTCATATCTGAATCCAGGCATTTAAATCCTGCATAATTAGAATAGCTGCACTATTAATTTCTTTTCCCTTAATGTCACTTACTGGAGTTGCTGTGCTTGCAGGACACGTCAGACTTCTTTGAAGCTATATTTTTATTGTTTTAAGAGATTTTATTATTTCCACCATACAATGGAAATTTAATACCATAACAATAACAGTAGTAGTAATCATTTAGTGTAATTTGTTTTACATTATGGCTCTTGCAAGTAAAGTATGTCAGAGGTCATAATAATCCAATAATTGGGAATCTAATATGCCATGAGGGGGGAAGGACTTCTGTTTTTCCTTTAAGACCATTACAATACTCCTATTCTCCTAGACTTCTAAATTTCCTATTTTTTATCTTATTAACATAATTTACAAATGTGACTGATATAATTGATTGACGAAATGTGACCTACAAATAACTTTTCTGGAGCTGGCTTAGAAATATCCATGTATCTTTTCTGTTACTATTGGAAAATTTTATTGAGTATTATTTTGGAGGAGCGATGTTTAGAAAAACACCTTAATTTTTATAACATTTTAAGGACAAAACTCCCAAATTATTTCATATTTAAAAATTCAACTTTGAACCTTTCAAGATAAAACCAATTTTTTCCACTTTTTCAAGTTTGCTTTACATAGGGCATACCTCAATACAAAAGATATTTCTGATTTGGTACATGGTAAATTTCAACTTTAAAAATGTTGATGTTTCTAATATTTTTTTAAAATTTGCTAAAGATAAGTTTTTATGAGATTTTATTGTTTAAAGAACTTTTGCTTTTTTCATACTTCTTAAAAAAAACCCCAGAATTTCCTAAAAATTAATTATTATCTAAGTTTTGCACAGAAACTGTAGAGAGCTTATAACAAATAGATAAATTCCCTTTAAGATCTTGTCACCTTTTAATGAATCTGTCCAGTAATCTTTCTGAGTTTTAAAAGAAAAAATCCTGAACTGAAATTAGAAGACAAAAATGTGAAAATGTTTTCCAGGAAAGAGCGCTTTGAAACTCTCAAGCATCTCAAAGATTTTTATTCTTTATATACACTTTCAAATTGAAAAATATCTACAAGGCAAAGATTAGATTGTTTCTTAATCCTTTTCTAACTTAAAATCTCTTGGAACTATTATATATGAATTACACTAAGTTTAGAAACTATTTCCCTATGGAAAATTTTCTTGATAATTTTTCAGTTATTACCATTTTCACACTTCCCCTACAAGTAATTCTTAACTTACATTAGTTTTAAATTATTTTGCTATTACTGTACTTAAAGAAAAACCCAAACAACAAATAAGAAACCTTTCTTACCTTTTTACGGTTTTGATTGTTCTTTTGTATTCTTGGTCCTACACTTTATGTCCTTCCGGTCCAAAGATATACTACTTGCTTTTTTCTTATTAGACAGATTATCTAATTATTATTTTCCATAAATAATTATTAAACTTTAAACCTGTGTTCACCTTGATAAGGTTGACAGAACATACACAAATTACAAACTCATGGTAAGGTATGGAATATTTGCTGGACTATTTTGTTTCTGCAAGACAGCCAAGTGTTTTAGAGATTAGTTTTTTTCACATTATTTCAGTAGTCTATGGTTGTCTCTTACTGTCTCTATTGACACTATTAAAAGCCAAATAAGGAGGTTATAATAGAGTATTTGACTGTTGACATATGGTAGATGATGATCTGGGAGCTGATCTAATGCCTAACATCCTCAACTCAGTCCAAACACACATTAAAAACCATAAAACCCATTTGCTCAGTCACTTGTCACAGAAAGAATGGGATAATAATTAGAGCACTAGCCATGAATTTATGAAAATAGGATTCAATTAAATACATTGCCATTTGTGTATGACCTTAGATAAATTACTTGAGTTAGATTTTCAACAGTATTTGGTAGTCAATGTGGAATTCATCTCACTTGAATTTAACTGTCAAAAATGGAAGTATTTAACCTATGTAGTTGTATCAGGTCTCTTTGCAGGCAATGAAGGAGGAAGAGATGTCCCTCTAGAGAAAATGTCATCCCACTTCTTTTTTTCTGCCTCAGAGAGAACCTATCTAATTGGCTTCAACTAAATGCTTTGCTCTTATAACTTTGTCCAAAAAGAGATGATAATTTCTGTGACTAAATGGTTCCTTCCCTACACCAGCAACAACCTGAGGGAAACTGAATTTTGTGAGGTGGGTCAATGCATTTGAAAGAGTGATATGGTTGTCCTGAGAGAAAACTGAACTCTTAATGTTAAAGTCTGAGAGACACCTACAACATTCTGAAACTGGGCAAGTGATAGTCCCCTGCAAGTGCACAAAGTCACCTTTGGGGACAGATGGTTATGTGTGTAATATGCATTTATGGAAATGATGACCCACATATTTACATGCAATGTACATATTTACACAAAAGAATGTGAACTAATGTAATACCTGTGCACTCATTTTCATCTTGAACACTGGCTGCATTTGCCTTCAGCTTTGCCATTGCAGGAGAAAATCACCACAAAATGTTGTACCTTAAGGATGTAGCAAGACACTCTGAAAGTTCAGTCTAAACATGGACTTTAAAGCAAACATTTTAGATATTCAGAATAAGCACAATAGAACTAACAACTATGTCAGGGGAGGAGGAAGAATAGGAACTTTGGAGCCTTGTACAACATAATTTGGCACTTGACAAATTATATGTTAAGGATTTAATTATGCAAATAAAAACTCAGAAAGAACAAGATCAAGGACTCCCCAGAGTGCACAACAGAAAATGAAGAAAAGCACAATTAGAAATTCAATATTTATGCCCCTTACTATCAGAAATGGATCTTTTTTTCTGTCATTGAATTTTATTTTTTTTCACTCAGTAAAATCATTTTCATGTACATATGCCAGTATTATTTCTTTATTTATCTGCGAGTCCTACTACTATATTTCTCTTTGTATTCTGGGGGTTCTGTGGTGATTTTATTTGCTTCAGAATTAGTTTTTATTCACTCCCTTCAGTCAAGTTAAATATGATGGGAAGATTTAAAGTATAACAGAAAAATAAATTGGTTCAATATTTATTACAGAACTTTTTAGATTATTAAAAGACAGTATTTTGAGCTCTGCTTGATTTTGGCAAGTAGCCTCTTCTCATCTTTACTTGAACATGCAAGTATGTAAAATATGTGTCTTGCAAAAATATCTTAAGTGTTTACAGCATAGTAGAAAATATGCTCAGCTTTTAATTTCCCTGGGAATGAGATTCTTATATCTGAAAGTTCCTTAATGAAAGTCTGAAAACACAACTCTGGGAGGCAATTTCTTTATATCCTTCATTTTTTGTTTATTCAGTGGGGAAAATATCACTCAACTTGTGTCAAGGATCTCTGACTCCTTGTTTTTATCCATTTTGATATCCTTTAATTGGTCTGTAGAGCTGAATATATTATGTGAAGCTTAGTTAAACCTGTTGCAGCAGTGAAAGACCCTTTCAGCACAGGAGGATGAAGAACTAGAGGATGTTTGATCTAATGAAACAGAAGAATGAGATACAGATTATAGAAATCCCAAGTATTAATGCTCAATTCTAAATTTCAGCAGGTGAAGGTAAACCAAAAGAGGAAGTCAAGAAGTCACAAGCCTTCCAGATGTGCAGCACCTGAGTAAATATGGCTTTCCATTAGCTGTTGACAGGCCATGTTGGGTCCCAGGGGTGTCTGGGCTGCCCTTGCCCTGAGCTGGGTTCCCCATTGCCCAGCCTTTCTGAGCTCCAGCCCTGGGAATGGCTCCAGGGAAAGGAATGGCAGACCCTGGCAGCTCCAGCCAGGCAAACAGCCCCTGGAAGTGCTGGGGAGTCGTGGGGCAGCTGTCACCTCTTCCCTGAGAGCAGGAGGACAGGAGCAACCTGGGGAAAAACAACTGTGTAAAAACATCCCCAAGCAGAGTGAGGAGGAATACTCTCCCTCCCTCAGGAATGTCACATTCCTCCTGGCAAAGACAGGATGCTGAGTGCCAGTCTTGCTTTTCTCAAGAAAGACTGAAACAGCCAACTGAAAGTGCCCAAGATTTGTTCTGGAAGACTGAGAGTAAAACTAGTAAAAATAAATGTAGAAAAGTATGGAGGTTTCATGTAAAAATTGTATAACAATCTATAACTCTACTGTCAATGAAGGCTTTTTTCTTATTTAATTAGGTGATTTGGACTGTAAAACTATTAAAACATTAGTTGGATTGCCAGTAAATTCCTGGATCTGTGGCTTTTGTGGTTTAACCTCAGGTGTCAACTCAGTACTGTGGAGGTACTCACTCTCTCCCCACCACTTTCCACCTCCCACATGAGGAGGGGAATTGGAAAGGAAAGGTAAAACTCATGGTTTGAGATAAGAACAATCTAATAATTGAAATATTAGTAATAATAATAGAAATAGCAATAATAGCAAACAGAATCAATATATTAGTAATCCTAATGATAATAAATATGCTGATAATCATATTGTTAATTGTAATAATTTTAATGATAAGAACAGAGAGACAGATTAACTGAACCCAATATAATCATGCAGTAGCCACTGACTGATGCCCAGCCTGTCTCTGAATAGAGATCAGCCCCCTTCCAGGTAACTCTCCCCAGTTTATCTGTTTGGCATGATGTTCTATGGTGTGGAACATTCCTTTGGCCAGTTCAGGTTGTCCATCCTGCCCACATTTCTTCCCAGCTTTTTGTGCACTTCCTTACTGGCACAGATAGGAAACCAAAAAGTCCTTAGGGTAAGCACAATTTGGCAACATCCAAATAATCCATGTGTCATCAACCTCTTTCTCATGCTGAATCCAAAGCACAGCACTTTACCAGCTACTACCAAAAAAATTAATTCTGTCCCAGCCAAAACCAGGACAGTGACATGCTCATTTTTCCCCAACAAGACCTTAAGCAAAATTACATTTAAATACAAGTTCAATAGTAAGTGATATATGTTATTTCTTGCACATATCTTTCTGCTTTTATTCAGCACTCCACTGTTGGCAGAAAACTAATATTTTTTTTAGTAAAATCTTAATTAAGCATCTTCTTAGTACCAGAAATTCAAGACATAACTAATAGACTATAAATACAATAGTAGGGTTTTCCTGTGTTGGTGCTCAGTTCACAAAAACATTAAAATAGTGTAAAACCACTTCACATGTTAAAAGGTGCACTTCCTTCAAACGCTGCATTCAGACACCACTGCAATGAAGGTGGATATTACTCCTCTGCTACTAACATTTTCTTAATAAAAAATAGTACATTGACTATGAAAAAGATATTAATATTTCACTTAACATAAAATCTTATTTAAATTCCAAGTTCAAAATTTCACCAAAAATTTTGATTGTCAGTGCTGAGTTCTGCAGGTCCCAGAATTAAAATATGTTTGCTTTTTAGCATCTTTGAATTCAATAAGTATTAAAATTGCTATAAAATACTTCCTGTAAATGCATTTTGGTGAGTTCCACTGCAAAATATTCTGTCACAGTTTGTTTAACTACAGAAGAGAGATTTGCCCCTTCCCTCTTCTAAAAAGCCACAGACATAAAAGTTTTGTTTTGGTTTTAGTTAAATGATGCAAAGGGCCTGGAGCACAAGGCTGGTGACGCGCATCTGAGGGAGCTGGGTGGGCTCAAGCTTTAGAAAAGGGAGCTGAAGAAGGCTCAAGGAGGAACCTTGTGCTCTACAACTCCCTGAAAGGAGGATGCAGCCAGGTGTGGGTCAGGGTTTTCTCCCAGGCAGCAAGTGATAGAAGAGAATCAGCCTCCAGTTGCTCTAGAGGAGGTTTAGATTGGATTAAAAAAAAATATTCATGCAAATCTTAGGCAGACATCGTAACATACTGCCCAGAAAAGTGGTAGAGTCAGCATATCTGGAGGTATTTAAAAGAGGTGCAGATGTAGCAACTGGGGACATGCTGTATGCTTGGCTTGACAGTGCCAGGTTAACAGTTGGATTACTTGATCTCAAAGGTCTTTTTCAACCTAATTCTATGATTCAATGTGTTGGGGATTGGGATTTTTTGGGGGGTGTGGGGGAGATTGGTTTGGTTTGGTTTGGATTGGTTTGGTTTGGTTTGGTTTGGTTTGGTTTGGTTTGGTTTGGTTTGGTTTGGTTTGGTTTGGTTNGCTGGTGACGCGCATCTGAGGGAGCTGGGTGGGCTCAAGCTTTAGAAAAGGGAGCTGAAGAAGGCTCAAGGAGGAACCTTGTGCTCTACAACTCCCTGAAAGGAGGATGCAGCCAGGTGTGGGTCAGGGTTTTCTCCCAGGCAGCAAGTGATAGAAGAGAATCAGCCTCCAGTTGCTCTAGAGGAGGTTTAGATTGGATTAAAAAAAAATATTCATGCAAATCTTAGGCAGACATCGTAACATACTGCCCAGAAAAGTGGTAGAGTCAGCATATCTGGAGGTATTTAAAAGAGGTGCAGATGTAGCAACTGGGGACATGCTGTATGCTTGGCTTGACAGTGCCAGGTTAACAGTTGGATTACTTGATCTCAAAGGTCTTTTTCAACCTAATTCTATGATTCAATGTGTTGGGGATTGGGATTTTTTGGGGGGTGTGGTGGAGATTGGTTTGGTTTGGTTTGGATTGGTTTGGTTTGGTTTGGTTTGGTTTGGTTTGGTTTGGTTTGGTTTGGTTTGGTTTGGTTTGGTTTGGTTTGGTTTGGTTTCCCTCCCATATTTCAAGTATCAAATATTTTAAAATGTAAGAAAAGAACAGGCAAAGATGGCAAAACTTCAGTTATTTCTTTCAAAGAAATATTCAGAGAGGATTTCAAAAAGTACAGTACAGTTCTTGCTGGCATAAGTCCTTTTCCAAGTTCACCTCTAATTCTTATGGCTATTATTTATTATTCCTTCCTTTAAGGATCTGAACACTTATTAACTTTGTGATCAAAGCAGTGCAGTTTTAGGATGTGTCATAAAAATCTTTTAAAAAATTCTGCATTTTTGACACATGCTGTTTCAGTGGATAGAACTGCAATTTTTTATCATTATTAGCTAAAATTCACTTATTAAACAACAGACTTTGGTTCAGTGATGAAAATAGTCTCTTTTTTATCTTTTACTTGTTAGTGCGTCTATTGTTATAACTCATGCTGTGCAACTGAGTGTCACATCAATAGTCTCAAGATGATTCAGTGAAAAACTTTGAGGTTGCTTTGAATTTAACTCCATAGGAGAAATACTAAAGATTTATAGTTGCATTTTTACAGAGAGTGCAAACAGGCTTTTGTTGTGTTATTATTTGTGTAGGAGTGTATGTGTAGCCAGCATGTTTCCTCTTACCAGCATGACTGACCAATGCACCCCCACAAGAGAAGAAGGCTCAGAGAAGGGCACAAGTGACGTGCTGGTGAATTTTCCCATTTTGGAATGTTCTTGGAATTCCTGAGTCAGCTGATGCAACACAGTTTTGTCTCAGTCATTTGATTTAGGTCCCTGTATCTTGAGGCGAAATGTAGGTGCAGTTTGTCGGAGAGAGTTGTATTTCCTTTCTTTGGGTGTTGCTCTGTTGCCTTGTAGAGAGCCAAGGAGAATACACTCCTGCCCTTCTTGTCCTCCCCAAATAAATTTCTGTGGTGTATTTCATCTCTCACTTGAAATATAAACTCTTCGTCCTAGATAGGCAGTTGTCACTTGGTTCACAAATTTATGTTTCTTTGGTAGGAAAGAGCCCCAGGCTCTAAAAAGTCTTTGGACGATGCTGTAATTAAAATAAAAGATCTATTTATAGTGTTCAGTATTCTTAATAATTAATTTCAAGATACACAGTTCTTAGTGACCCTCAAAGGGGTTTTAAAGTGGCAGTTTTACATATACATAAATGATTAAATTGGCCATTATACATTAAAGTGTCTAAGTTCCTTTCTTGCTTTCTCATCTTTTCTTTTACATGATTCTACTTTCAGTCTTACATTCTCTGTCATCTTGGCTTTTTAAACATTGTTTCTTGCAAGGACTGCAGAAAAGAAATTTAGATTATGTCCTCCTAACAGCAGGTAGGAGAATACATGTGGATAGATAGTTGTTTGAAAGCTTCTGAGCTCATTTGAGCAACTCTGAGAGCCCACCTGCCTCTCCTGCCTTCAGCTTTTGGAAAGTAGGACAGAACTTCTGAAAGCACTTGTCCTCTCCACTAGAGGAGCAGTCTCAGCCAGTCAGGTGATTCATGCATTCTTCTGGAATCATTGAATTATTTGAGTTGTTTGGGCTTCACTTTTGCTCATGTGTGTCTACTACTACTCTTAGAATCATACTTAATAATTTTATTTAATGATTCTCTTTTCAAGCTTGCTATACACCTACAGACTTTAATAAGGGCTGGAGAGATGAACACTAGGACAGAAAAGCTGAAAACATTGAGAAGAGAACTTTTTCCTTTGGGTTTGCACTTATTCTGTAGTGGCTGAGAACAGAAGACCTTAAATCAACTTCTTTTCCATTACCTTGCAATGTGTTTTCATATTTAGATTGTTTCCTTTCAATTATTATTAGCTAGTGAAAGAACAATTTCCTCCTCCATTAAGAAAATACAATCATAACCTGACAGCATATTGAGATTTATTAAAGAATATTTTTCTTTTACATATTTAGCCTTGACAACTTATTGGGGGATGGGGGGGTAAGTAAGTGTGGTGTACTTTAGGGAAATAAAATTGTTCTCCTACACTGAAAAAAAAATCAATGGATAGAGGATGATCTGAAGATTGCTATCATATAATATTGGATTTGTTTATATAGATATACATTATTCCTTAAAGGATGTCTTCACTAGTCTTTCTAAAGTTCCTCACATCCTGTAAATTCACTTAATCTCTGAACAAACAGTACCTGTGATTTTCAGGTGGAATCTAGATAATTCTTGACTTTTTCTGCAAAATGAAATGTTTTCTACTTCCTTTTGCAGTGTGATCATATCATAGAATCATTAAGGTTGAAAAGGAAGTCCAAAATCATCATGTCCAACCAATCATATATTCAACCTGTGTAACTTGGAATTGTTTCTAAATGTGTGAAAGAGTGTATAAAAAATAATAATAAAAAACCATAAAGCAAATAAATTTAAAACGGTGTTTATTGACTGAAAAAAATTTAAAAGTTGCTTTTAAGGTAAATCAACGGGAACTTCCCCATCTGAGAATTATTAGTAACTTTTAGCTCTTCAGTGGTATTCATCTGCTTTCTATTAATCAAATTTTATATGATTAATCATGAATATCTTTTGAAATTCTTTTACCTTCACATATAGGAGAGGCCAAGAATTTTTTATAATAATAAACTGTTCTGATTAGTTATGCCCGAGTTTAAATTTAGGGTATCACCTGATGACTGTTGTTATATTATATACTTGAGAAAACTGGGTTTCTTTTCCGAATCTTTCTAGAGAGAAGCAGCACGAGCTGTAAATGCAATGTCATGTAGACATTTTAATATATGTGTTTCAAGATCTGTTGATAGTTTGATTTATCCTGATAAAAGCAAATGAGTATTTCTCATTTTAAAATCTCTTACTTGTTCCTTCTTACTTTTCTTTTTTAATTAAATGTAGTTTTTCTTGCTTCAATTAGGATAATCAAATATTGTTTAATTAGATCCTGTAGACAGCAAATCAACCACATGGTACATGGATAAATCATTCTCCTATCCTTTAGGAGGAGTATGAAATGAATTTCTGTTTATTACTGTCTTAATCAGATCAAGATTAGTGTTTTTACTATTGCAAGGATGCAGTGATGGAAACACCAAGGAAAACTTACAGATCTCTGTTGGTGTGATTGCCTGCTTGAACTATCCATAATATTTATTAATATATGTCATGAAAAGATAATAACTGGGGTATGTTTTATCTGTTCTTTACATGTTATTACTTAATGTGTGTGCATAAAAAAAAAAAGTGTGTTGTGCCTTGACATAGTAATGAACTGTTCAAGTGTTTAACAAACCAATCTTTTCAGACATATGCACACTTGGGAAAACATACAGATAATGCAGAAGAAAACAGGAGACAAAAATTATCCAGGTGTTTTCAACACAGTTTATCATTCTGTCTTTTCTGAATATGCTCACAGCTGGCAGGATTTTAAAAGTGTGAAAGTAATTAGAAGCAGATTTATCAAGTTTATTGTAGAAATTACTTTTAATATTTGTAGTCCATAAGTATATTTTAAGTCACTAATGATGAAATAGAAAAAGAGGAAAAGACAGAGCATATAATGTAGAGTATTTAAATCACCTGATACTAAGAAGCAAATATAAAATTAGTTGAAATAAAATTAAAGTAGTTTAAAAAACTATTTTTGAAGAATGCTGTAATTTTGGATCTGAAAAAATCTTAATATATATATTTTGCTAGAGGATAAAGCACTGCTCAGTATATCAAATGTCTCTATTTTATGGGTTAGGAGTGATCTGTTTCTAATGAAAATACAGCTTTTCCAAGAGTATTAAATATCCACTCTCATTCCTGAACAGATTTATCTTTTTCATACAAAACTAAATTTTGTGACAGCTACTGGCAGTATAAATTAATCCCATATTAAGAGAAGTCACAAAAAGGACAAAACATTTGAATCTGTTCTTTGGTCTGGCTTTGGGTTTTTTGTTCATATATTAATTGTTCCTTGAAAATTGAAAATTGAAATACATTTATTTGGTAGTGATATATATAATATAAACACACATATGCAGACATGTACTTTCTCAAATTGTGTGGAAATTGTTTTTTTAATGCTTGCCTGTGAACAGTTTTTAAAAGTTGCTGTTTTCAGCATCTTTTAGAAGTACCAGAGAGCAGCAGCCTCCTTGCTTCCTCCCCTTCAACATTTGTTTACTGTCTCTCTCAACACAGATTCAGCTCATCTGTCACCCTCCACAATAGCTAAAATTATTTTCAGCTCTGTCTGTTGGGGACTCACAAGGCAAGAAGACTAGTCCAGAGTGTCTTTTAAAAATTATTTCTAAATAAAATGTGGAATTTATGCTTTCTGGCCTATTTTTGCAACTTCTTCTCAGTCAATGCTATTTTATATATCCTTTGAATTTTTGGTAATACTTTTTGCAATAATTGTTTTAGTTCATAAATTTTCTTCATGAACATCTATCTCAATATGACCACCTAACACTAACAGTAGTAGTAGTAATAGTAGTAGTGTTGATCCAAATATATAAATTACTTTTGAAGGATCTGTTTGCACATGATTATTTTAAATGATTTTCTGGACTTTCTGGATGGAGAACTCTCATTAAAGACTTTTATTTTTGAGCTTATAGAGAATAAAATGCTTGGAAAAACCTCTGGGATTTTTTGTACATTTTTTCAGGAAGAGATGCTTGTTTGGGGAATATTTTTGTCAGTGGAAACTCTTGTGATGGCATATAAAGATCTTCCTATTGGTATGATTCAGAGTCTTGACAACTGTGAAGCAAGATGCAAAAGATATCTCCAGTATTTTCTCAGCTATGGAAGCCATGAAGGGAAAAAAATTCTCTGACTGAGAGGTCTTTTGCTCAGGTGAAAGTAGGAGGAAAAATATAGGATTTTTTCCCTGTTGCTTAGAAGCACAATATATAGATACTTTATGTGTTGTTAGCTTTTAAATATTAGATGAATAACTTTTCCTTAAAAAAAAAGCCTGCCATGAATAAATAGGTTTTTTTTTGTTTGTTTGTTAGATTATTGGTTGGTTTATTGGTTGTTTTGTGTTGTACTGTTTGGGTTTGTTTTGTTTTTGGTTTTTTTTTTTTGGTTTTTTTTT
>VZRX01009726.1:0-22662 GCA_013398075.1 Notiomystis cincta | reverse complement strand
ATAGGGGTTGATTTTGCATTACATTCCACACTTCCACAGCCAATGATTTTCCCTGATTGAATTTTTAGTGCTTGCACAGAATTTAATTAATCACTTTGATTTTTTTTTTTCCTTTAATATTATATGATTGCCTGGATTTTGTGCTTTCTCTTTCGATTCACTTGAATTGCTGTCACTAAGGAGAAGATCTCTGGTATCTCAAATATCTTGCATGGTTCTTATCAGCCCCTTTTGCCACACTGGGCACAGTCAGATGTAGCACCATTTCGGGAAACTCAGACACTGACAGAGAAAAATAGGAAGTTTCCCAAACTGTCAGTGTGAATATTCCTCCAGAACTGGAACTGAATCTAATGAACAAAATTCTTTTTGAGAGCTGAAAATGGCTAATATGGTTCTTAATCCATTTTTTAGCATCTTTCCACTTCTGCCTTTGGGCATGAAGGAGAAGTAAAATCTGCCTCCCTGATCACGATTTCTGCTGTGCCTCTGACCAGAGTGGGAAAAACCCTGTGACAGAAACCTGTGATAAAAGCACTGTGATTAAAAACTCTGTGATAAAAATCCTGTGAAAAACTGTCAATCTCTGCTCAGCTGGGGAGGTGGGAGAGCAAGGCCACTTGGAAATGTGCCATGGAAACAAAAGCAAGAGTGGTCTCTGGAAAAATGGAATTTCCATGAACACACACCTCAGTCTACATAGCTGAGGACCTTCACCTCCACACAAACCTGATCTCCACAGCAAATGCCAAATTTGAAGAACATTTGGATGTTGCAGGAGTTCCTGTGCTTGGCCCATGGCAGGGACCCTCCATCACCACCCACAGGACCTAAGAAGACCTGACACTGTCATTCCACCCATCCCATTTATTCATCACCCCCTTTTTCTTCCCTCACACCCTGTCTCCCCTAATCCTACCCTTCAATCCACGTGCAGAACTTTCATGTGTTGCTGACTGCTTTCCTCCAAGCTTCCTTCATTTCCCCCCCCCCTCTTCTAATTATCTCTGTCTCTGTCCTTAATCTGCAGAACTTCTTTGACAGAAATGCACTCGAGCTGCTGTTGGAGGCTGGGCAGAGGGAGCAGAGGGCTCCCTGCTAAAAGACAATAATCTCCAAACACCATCTGTGACCTGCAGATAATTGCAGGGGTGGATGAAGCCAACAGCCCATCTCCAGGCAGGGGCTCTGTGTATCCTTATTTTATGCTCTTTCCTTTCTTCTCCTTCTCTTTGTAGCCTCTCTGGGCTCTCTGATGCCTGCGATTTCCTCTGAAATTTTCATCTGGCTGCACAAAGCCTCCACAACTTGTCATGCTGCAGACAGGGCAGAGAAATCTCACACAGCTCCAGTCTCAGGTCTCCCTTTGCTCCACCAGTCCTGGAATCACAGGGTTGGAAGAGACCTTAAAGATCACCTGGCTCCAAAGGAGAGGGAGTGGAGGGAGTGCTTTTCCCCCTCGGTTTCTTTGATGAGCAGGGGAAAGTTGGCAGCTGCAAAGGCCTGGTGCTGTAAACTGAGTTTTCTGAAGCACTCTGATAAACTCCCTGGCTGGCAGAGCTGCAGACACAGAAACCACACGCCTGTGACTCAATGGCTCCTCCTCAAACCCTGACATTTGGGGACCACCACCCTGCCAAACCCCGCGGGGAGGCAGCGAAAACAGAGCCTTACCTTGTGTAGATGCTGGGTTTAGATGAGGGCTGTTGATAACTTGTCTCCCCTGTGATAGAAATAGATAGGGAGAAAAGGAGATATTTATTACTTTGCTGTGTTTCAGGAAGAACTGATTTCAGCTTCACAGACGAGTGGGAGTCTGGTCCAGAGACCACTGCAGTCAGTCAGCAGCCCCTGTGTCTGGCTCCTCACGAGCTGTGATGGCTTTAGCACACTTTGCCATGAGGTGTTCACAGCTGCCTTCACAGAAAGCTGCAATAACCCCTGGCTTCCCTCTGAGTTAAAGCAGGAATCTGCTGCCCACTCATTTGGGCCCTGCTCTCTCCAACCCCCCTTCACTGGTGCCAGGTTTCAGATCAGTGAGGGATGAGATATGAGTGGTCCAATTGAGAAATGGCAACTGCAGGGCTATTTGAAGCAGAAAAACAGATGTATTGTCTGCCATAATTGTCCTGAGGCTCATCCCTGAGTATCCTTTGCCCAGGGTTACCTTCAAAAAAACAGGGGCAGTGGCTGTAACAGCAAATTAATCAGGGAATTGTAGAAATCCTTGAATATTTGATGGTCCTTATGGACATCCACTCAGGATATTTTGTGATTCAATGATTCTATGGTTCCTGAGATGGAAGGGACTCACAAGGATCATTGATCCAGTTCCTGGCCCTGCACAGAGGCCCCAGCAGCCTCACCCTGTGCATCCCCGAGAGCATTGTCCAAGTGCTTCTGGAGCTCTGGCAGCCCTGGGGCTGTGCCCATTCCCTGGGGAGCTCTTCCAGTGCCCAACACCCTCTGGGGGAAGAACCTTTTCCCCATATCCAGCCTAAATCTCCCCTAAGACAGCTCCAAGCTGTTCCCTCAGGTCCTGTCCCTGGTCACAGAGAGCAGAGGTCAGAACTGCCCTTCCACTGCCCCTCAGGAGGAAGTTGCAGACTGTGACATTAAACACCAGCAGGGTATGTCAGCTCATCTGGGCACACTTTGAAAATGTTGGCTTTGGCCCTGGTTTGGTCTGGCCCTGCTGCTGGAGCTGGAAAATTGTCCATAGATTATTCCAAGTGATCTGAGATGGAACCACCTTGCTTTGGGGGATAACAGTTTGAAATTGGCCTTCACCCACCCTACAGTGCCTATGGTGGGTGTCTGACCTACCAGGTGTTTTTATACACGGGCTAAAGTGGTGAAATACAGACACAGAACTAAACACACCTCGTGTTTTCTGCCTGCACCACCCTTTGACCCCAACTTAGCAGCAGTGTGGGGTGGGAGAGCTGCTCATCCACTGCCATTTCTCATTTAAGTGGAAGAAATTTGGATTTCCCCTGACATGTGAGAGCTGAGTGCCTGTGGCAAAAAATAATGAATGGCAGAAGGTGGTCAGTGATACTATATTTATACTGATAGTGGCTCCTCTCCAGCGAGCTGGAGAGAATGAAATTTAGGAAAATAACATCTTCTTGGTCAATCTGACATCTGCTGTCATGAAAACTGGAGTGAGTAGCCATGGGAGAGCTCAGAAATGAAAGTAAAGGAGTGAAAAAACATCTCCAGCTGTCTTAAAAAGCAATGCTTGGCAATTCCTCCCCTCTCCCAGGGCTCGAGGTGGTTTTCACAGAGCTGCACCTCGAGTTTCTCTTGTGCTGGCTGCAGTGAAAGGGCACTGGGCACAGGGGCAAGGAAAGACAAAACAACTTCGTGCCCTTTGGACAGCAACAGAGTTGAAATGACTTGCAAAGTTTAAGCAAGGAGTTTGTCATTTGAGGTCTCCTAAATTCTGCCCCAGTTCCTTCCCACTCTGTGTCTGTGCCAGCTGAGTGAATGCAGAGGCAGCAGCAGATGCCCAGCATTTCTGACTCTCAGCTCACCCCAACACAGACTGGCTGCAGACCCTCTCTACTGAACCCCTCGAGGACTCACAGTGGTGAAGTTTCCACTGTGGTTTGTAACTTTGAATCTTAGCCTGAATCTGACCCATCTTGCAAGTCAGCAACATCAGCTTGGGTTTCAAAGTGCTGATGAGAAGATATTTCTAAGTACCAGTACACAGTATTTTAGGGGTTTAAAATGTACAGAGGCTCCTTGGAGCCTTCTCACCCCTGTCCCAAAGATACAGGGATCAGCTGGGTTTTCCAGAGAAGCTGTGGCTGCCCCTGGATCCCTGGAAGTGTCCAAGGCCAGGCTGGACAGGGCTTGGAGCTACCTGGGATGGTGGAAGGTGTCCCTGCCCATCACAGCGGGTGGAACAGGATGGGCTTCCAGGTTCCTTCTAATCCAAATAATTCTGTGATTCTGTGATTCTAAATATTGCCTGCATCGCTCCAGACACCAACTGAGCTGTGGGGGGACCCCAAAAGGACACAAAACTGCAGGCTTACCTTGGGTGGGGCAGGAGGAGGTTTACCCTTGGGTTTTGGGTTGCCTCCAGGAGTGTGTTTCTCACTGGGCATCAGCTGATTTTTGCTGCCAAACAACCCCATCCTGGAAGGAAGAGCAGAAATTGCTTTTCAGTGAGGCTGCTCTTGGGGAAAGGTGCAGGCACTGAGGGATAAAACATCCCTTGCATTCATGAAGAACAATTTGGAGAAGATCAGAACGCAGGACGATGGGACAGCGAGGAGAGGAGTCTAAAACCATCCTGTCGATGTCCTCCTGCTGCCTTGGACCTTGAGAACACCATGGGCTCTGCTCCCACATCACTCTGGTGTTTCAAGCTTTGCCAGTGAGGTCCAGACAGACACCATAAGTCACCAGAAGGAAAAAGAAAGGAGGCACAAACGACTGCTTTGGATATGTCCCCTCTCCAAGCCAGAGATTCCCATCGGATACTGAACTTGCCCCAGAGCCGGACGATGCCAGAGGGGTGGGGATGGATTTACCAATAGCCCTGTGCTGAGCTGTTCAGCTGCACCAGGAGGGTCACACAGTCCCTGGCCCACGAAGGAGTCACCTCAGGCTGCTGGGAGCTTTCTGCAGCTCGTGTCCCTCCCACGCAGCACGGGCAGCGCGCGGATGTGGCCGCGCCGCGCACCGAACCAGTCCCGCTGCTCCTCACGTTTCAGCAGCTCAGACCCTCACTTGCTTGGTCCAGGAAGCCACAGGACCTCTTTGGCCCTTTGGAACACTGCAAGAAGTTTAAGGAACACGGTGCAGCCTGCATCCATCCTGCCTGTAAAGTGTGGGCTGAGGGCTTGTCTCATCCACCTGCAGTACTCTGGTACTTCTGATGGGCTCTGGGTCCTCACAAGGTGTGGTTCTCCCAGAAATTATGGATTAGGTTTCCCAATTTCAGCATCTCTCAGACCTCCTGGACACCTCAAGGATCACCAGACACAAAGGAATCAAACCTTTTCCATGGATCACCATCTGGTCTGCATTAAGGTTTCCAAACTTGGGCTCGAGGACTGTTTGACTTTCATCCTAGAAATGTAATTTCAGCTCTGATCAGGAATTCAAGGATAATAATGGGTCTGAGTAGCCAAAATGGCCAAAATCTGCATGGAGCCTCAAAAATGAAGGAGCAGATGAAGCCAGCATTGCTGAAGTGCAACATCCAGTGCCAAAGTCTGCTCCAGCCCCTGCTTTCAACCAAAGGCTTTGGAAGGTGTGGGCTACATGCCCAAAAAACCCCGAAATCCAAACCCTGAATTCTCATAGCTGTGTAGAGACACAGTGACTCCTATTCCTGCTAAAATACCTCAAGGTCTGCAGGGATCATGGAGGAGCAGGGACCTCAGGTCCAGAGGCAGCCCCCAAATGTCAGTCTGGCACTGTGTCATGGCAGTCAGACTCCAACCAGTGTGTTCAGGAAAGCTCCCAGCAAGCCAGACTCAGGGGAAAAAAATCCCAGTAAAAGTAACTTTTTTTTTTTTTTTTCTTTCTAGCAAGGATCTAATATTTCAAAATCTGGGACTCTGAAATGAGGTTTCTACCAGAGCCATCACAATATTTTAAGGTGTTATTTTTTTTAATGCCTTCTCCCCTCTGCGTAATTTTTATTATCACTGATAAGGTGTGCAAAATAGAAGGAATTGGTGAAATATTTCAGGCTAGCCTGATACACATTTTCCCCCCCATCCAAAACTTTTTCATCTCTGAGATTTCCTTTGACCTGGGTTTACAGATGGCCCATCCATCTGTCCCCAGGCCTCAGCTCTGCTCCAGGCACTGACAGCACGGCCGGAGGGGGAGTTTCACCTATTAAATCAACCAGAGCAGTTCCTGCAGCAATTCCATTTCCATTTGGCAGCCTCCAGGTTGCACCCAGGGCTTGCTCTGCTTAGCAGACCTGGCAGTGCAATGGCACATGATTTATTAGGGGAACTTTTTCCTGCTCTTCCACTCACAACTTTGTGCCAGGATTTCTGATTCTGGATCATGGCTTTTTGCTGTGAGAGTGGCCAGAATTTTCTTTTTACACAGGGCAGCAAGGTATCATTTTCAATCAAGGCTGGATGATGGATAAGTTTTAGCTATCACTCGTTACCAGCTGTGAAAGACACAAAATCCACCTACATGTTTGACATTGATTTGTTGTCCTTGTTAGGGTCTCACTGGAAAATCCTGGGCTCTTTGCTATACTCTGCTCCCAAATGAGAGACAATGTGGGAAATTGCCATATTTTCAGCAGATTTAGGAAAGGTGAGATACAGCAACATCCTTTCACTGCCAATCACCTCACAAGGATGATCTTATGAGAGGACTGATGGACCATCTAAGGGATCACAGATGCTTCTTTTGGGGTTTTCAGTTGCTCTCGATGCGTAATGGCAACGAAAGATATTTGGGTCTTCAAATCTATCCTCCCACACACATCCTCCCTCTCCCCTTCTGCTCTGTCTCGGGCAATGTAGTCCATCCAAACACAAGAACACCAGCTGCTCACATAATTAATGGAATACAGAACTAATAATAATAACAATAACAATCATAATATGTTTGCCATGATTTGGGGGCCTGGAAAAGGGTATAAAATGCTGTTGAAGATTGGACCCACTGGATCAGTTGATACTCCAAGATGGAAGGCAGCTTCTGGATGGGGCTTCACCCTGGCAGGGACACCTGCAGGACATCCAGCCCGAAGATGGGGACACTCACTTTTGGATGGGTGAGTAAAAGCTCTCAGATCTGGTCAAAATACAGAGATAAACCCTAAAGTAGCTCCACAGGTGCTTTTGTGAATTCTGCAAAGCCAAAGACTGAAAACCTGTACATTTCTAGCTGAACCTGCTTGTATTAAAATCATTTAGTCACAGGCTGTTGACCAAATCTGAGGCTAAGTGGAGTGAGCCACACCTAGATTTCTTTGAGCGCTTCAGAAAGCGAGGAGGTCTCGTGGCTCCACAGGAGAAACTGGTGACACTACAACCATTGCAACAGAGGATGGAGCTGTTATTTAGATATTTATTGGCAATATTTATTGTATTAGCTCTAAATCTAATCATAATTATCCACATCATCACTGTGTCCTACTTCTCCCAGTGGGCCAAGAATCTTCTTTCAGCTATTCTGATACCCAGTGACGGCACTGGGGCAGAATGGGAAAGGCCTGGAGGAACATCAACCTCAGCAGGTCCCACCAGGGGCTTGTGGCTTCTCTGGTAGGGTTTGAGAGGAGTGGGGACCTCAACTTGAGCTGTGCACCCCTGTGGGGACACTGCAGCCCTTTCTGCAGCCTGCTGAGACTGGAAACACCTCTCTGATCAGGCCCAGCTTTGCCCCCACGCACATCTCGGAGACACAGCCGTGCAAAAGCAGCTCAGAGAGGGGAACAACACAGCCCACCTCGGCTCAAGCCTCCCACACAGGTCACTTACTCCCACCCACACACAGGAAGGGTTAGAACAGCTCTGGGCACTCACAGTCCCCACAAAATCCACCAGTTCCACTCTCCCAGGTGCATCCAACACCTTCGGCAGCCAACACCACCATCCTTAGGGCCAGCAGGTGTTTTACAAAATCCAAAAATATCCCAGCAGAAAAATGTTGTTGGATACAGAGAGCTGCTGGTTCCCATTTCACAGCTGGTGGAACCTTCAATTGTTAACAAGTAATTTTATTTTCAAAAATAAAGGTGGCCGAGTTGAATGTACGTTGTGCCGACGTGTTTCCACTTCTGATTAGTGCTTTTAAAAATTATCCTCAGGAGAAAAAACAAATGAGAAAACCCACTCAGAGTAGTTCTCCCACCCTGTTTTGGGTTTGGGTTTTTTTCCAGTGGAAAGGAGCACTGGGGAGAACACAATAACTCAGAAAAGCATGGAAATCTCCTTTTGTGAATTTATAGCTTTTCACATCTAAAAGTGTTGGTTTTATTTAATAACTAAGGTGGGGAAAACTTTTCTCCCCAAGCCTCCAAATTTATAGAGCAAGTTCTTTTTAAAGTGACCAAAAATCAAAGCAGAACAAAAAAGTTTTAAGGCAACACACAATTTTCTCAGGGAAATCAGGGAATTGAGTGATAGGACGAGGAGTAATGGGTATAAACTGAAAGAGGGGAAATTTAGGTCTGATATGCAGAAAAAATTCCTGGCTGTGAGGGTGGGGAGGCCCTGGCACAGGGTGCCCAGAGAAGCTGTGGCTGCCCCTGGATCCCTGGAAGTGTCCAAGGCCAGGCTGGATGGAGATTGGAGCAACCTGGGATAGTGAAAGGTGTCCCTGGCCATGGCAGGGGGTGGAATGAGATGAGCTTTAATATTCCTTCCAACTCAATCCATTCTAGGATTTTATGATTCTATATGCATAAAAAAAATAAAAAGAAAAGATAGCAAAAAGCAGCTTTAGAAACAAAATGGTGGAATTCTTGGGGTGGTCCTGTGCAGGCTGAGGAGTTGGACTCGATGATCCTTGTGGGGCCGTTACAACTCAGGATATTCTACAACTTTGTGAGTCCAGCTTAGCTGCTGCTAAGTCATGAGTAAAACATGTTTGACACAGAGGTGTTCCTGGAAGAGCCAAGCTGAGGAGGCCAATGGACACCAGGACAATGAGCTCTGTAGTGCAGCCAGCTCTGAATTTGTAGGATGGATGTGCAGCTCATGGGAACACCAAATGCATGGGCAGAACCTCTAAAATGTGGTGGGTGCCCATGCTGGGGGATGACAGAAAGTAATTTTAGCAACCTTCAGATGGGGAGCTGAGGTGACAGATTGGCTGCAGAGAGATGGATGTGGGTACAAACATTCCTGTAGGAATGGATCAAAGGGGGCTCTTCATAGAATCACAGAGTATCCTAAGTTGGAAGGAACCCACGAGGATCCAGCTCCTGGCCCTACCCAAGACATCCCAACAATCCCACCCTGAAAGAGTTGTCCAAACACTCCTGGAGCTCTGGCAGCCTTGGGGCTGTGAGGATTCCCTGAGGAGCCTGTTCAGTGCCTGACCACCCTGTGGAGGCAGAACCTTTCCCTGATATCCAACCTAACCCTCCCTGGACTCCGTTTCATGCCATTGCCTCGGGTTCTGTTGTTTCAAACCTTTGCCCATCTCATTTTTACAGTGAGCAGCCCTGCACCACCTACTGCCACTGGCTGCACCCCTCTACCAGGGCAAAAGACATCTAAAGTCATTTCTGATGAGAATCCAGCACTTTCTGCAAGAGGGATGTGGGGGACACTGACAGGCAGCCTTGGGATTGCATGGGCAGGTACAGGAAAGGAAACAAGACCAAATCGAGCAGAAAAGCAGAAGTTTTGGCTCACCATTTGCCTCAACCCCATGAAACTGCCATGGAAAAAGAGGTTAATACCCAAGCAAGTCAATAGAGTTTCACTCTGAGGGCAGCTCCAAAAAACCCCCTAAGCCTACTGAAATCACAAAATGAGCCCCTTTTCCACCCAGATTATGTGGTGGGTGCAGTAAAGTGTTTTAACAGTTCACCAAGATCAGATATTTCAGTTCATTATAAAACTTAAGAATGGCTCTTTTTTAAAGAACACATTTTTAAAAGGAAATTAGTTCAAAAACCCTAAAAAAATTACTTCGAAAATGCAGATCTAGCCTATTACGAAGGGTTTAAAATGCTGAATTTCTCTTTGCAAGTCCTCCCTCATCCTGAAAGAATTGCTGAAATCAATTCACTTCAGATGCAATATTTTAAGTATTCCAGATTTGCATTTTTGCATCAACAAGGAGCAAAAAAGTTCAGTAAAAAAAAATTTCCTCCACTTCTCAGCACATCACAGATGCATTCAAATCTCTTTTCCCTCAATAAAATAGCTCTTCAAAACACTTCCTGACCTGGCACCCTCAGATTGCTTTGCAAGGCACAAAATTGAAGAATCACTGAAGATCTTGGTGGATCAACTCCTTAGAAAAGAAGGAAGATTTGCTGCTGAAGCAGTTTTTTGCTGTGGCCATTTTCTGCTTCTGCTGGGTTTCGGTCAAGTCCTTTTTAACTCATATTTTGAAATCATTTGTGGCTTTGTTGCTAGGAGGAGGTAAGAAGACAACTCCAAACCAACGTGCCGTGCTATGAAGAGCACTGAAACCATGCACAAGGTCTTTCTCAGAGGCAGAAGGTGGAGGCTACAGCCACCATCCTCTGTGACATGGTGGCCAAAGTCTGGCTGCCCCATCCCTGGAAGTGTCCGAGGCCAGGTTGGGTGAGTCTTGGAGCAACCTGGCCTAGTGGAAGGGGTCCCTGCCCATGGCTTTAAGGTCCCTTCCAATCCAAACCAAACCATCCTGTGATTCCAGCACTGCAGGGAGCCCCCATGAAGAGCTGGAGATCCCAGAGCAAGAGGCATCGTGGTTCTTGTTGGGGAGTGGAGCAGATGTGGGGTTTGGATGTTCCATCCTCGCTGGAGAACTGGGAATATCCTACTGGCAGTGTTCAGACCCCACTCCAGTCCTGATCTTTGATGGATACCAGGTTGTATTTGTGCAATGAGGACTCTGCCAAACACTCTGGTCCATGTAAAAGGTTCTTGAGGGCGGGTGCAGAACCCCCAGGAGCAGCTGGGCTCTCTCTCTGAGGTGAGCTGCTGATGTAGGTGCTGTTCCATCATAAAACCTCTCACACCTGAAGGACCCCAGAGAAGCTGTAGGTGTCTCCTTCCCCTGGCCCCATCCTCCTCCTTCCCCACTCCAGTGCATCCCACCTCCCTGTCTTGGACCCTGTCCAGCTCCCAGTCTCAAGCACAGCCAGCGTGGCCAAATTGTCTTGGAAATATCGGTTCCCTGCCAGCCCAGGGCAGACAGACAACAAATCCAGGAGCTTTGTGGTCCTGTGATTTATCCCTAAGTGAGGGGTACACATTTCAGGAAAGAGGCTGAAGCCCACTGGATTATTTTAGGATCTCCTGCTGCAATCCAAGCCAGCTTTCCATTTCCATTACAACTTCTATCTGCCCTAAATCTACCATTTTTCTTAGGCCATGATTTGCAGGTGAACCTCGCCCAAGCAAATGAACCAAGCAGGAAATCCATCTGTTCCAGGCCTTTCTGAAGAGCTGGGACAATCCATGGGAGAAGGCTCTGTGAGACTGGGGGAGTGTGGGAGCACACAAATTTCCAGGACCTTGAGTTTAAACAGACGCAGAAAGTTTTTTGACAGGGAATAAAAAAAAAAAAATATAAGGAGAAGAAGATAATAAAAGCTTCTTGCTCATTCCAGAAGAAGAAAACAGCCTCCTGTTGCCAGAGTGGTCATTCCTTAATCAAAACATCTGTCTGGAGGAAAAATGGCTGCTTACATTGAGCTTTGCATCCCGCTGGCACCCAGCAGATGCTCGGCTGGGCTGCAGGAGGCTGCAGGCCAGGAAACAGAGCCAGGGATCAGGGTCTTGGAGAGGGGAAAAGCAGGAGGGCAGACTGCTTATCCCACTCCCCTTCAACAAGCTTCCCTCATGAGCTCAGCCCAGGCAGACAGGTGGGAATGTCTCTGCAGGACCCAGGGGCAGTGGGATGCACTGGAATGGGCAAGAGGGAGGATGGGTCCAGGAGAAGGAGACACATCCCTTTGGGTACCTGCAGCCACCCTGGGGCTCTTCAGGTGTGACAGGTTTTATGGCAAAACTGCACTGCCCAACAGCACTTCCTGCAGAGCCTGGAATTTCAACCCAAACTTCAGCTCAAGTGTCTCTGTGTCCAGTATGGGTGTGGGGGCCAAATTTTGGATGGGTCCTGTGGGTGAGTTGGAGCACAGCAGGGAAAAATTCCCTCTGCAGGCCACCCCTTTCTGACATCCAAACCCTATGGAAGTGGGCACAGGCCATGGTCCCTTGGCCAGAATCCCTGATGCTCCATTTCACAGCACCTGGAGGACACATCCCAGGAATCTGTAGGGATGGGGGGAGGTCCTGGCCCTCCCAGCCCTGAGAACATGAGAGGGATGGATGGGCTGTTCTTCCACACCTCTGCATGTGGCCACACAAACTTCTGCCTTGGGAAAAGCCCTTCCTGGAGGCTCTGCATCCCAGAGGATGACTTTTCCTAGGAAATGCATTTCATGGGACCAGGAGGAGAAATGAACCTGGTGCTCAGGAATTCGAGTCCTTGGATTGGGTCTCCCTCCCACCACCCTCAGCTGAGACAAAGGGCTGTAGGGAAAGATGTACATCTCCAATTCCCCACCTGAACACCTCCAGCTGCATGTCAGGAATAACTATGGGATGCCAGAGCACTTCCCTACTCATCACAGCTTCATCCAGCTCCCTCCAGCCTTCCCCACAAGTAAATCCTCTCTTCCCCTCCAGGCCCAGGGAGATTTGGGAGGATGGAGTGACAGGATGTGCACACCTGGCACTTCTTTGCCCTCCCCTCCTTTTGCAGCAGACCAAGGGAACAGCATCCCTGCAAACCATCCCTCGGTGCCAGATCCAGCAGTCGCTGGGAAGTGCCTCCATCATCTCCTTAACCCGCAGACTGTGGGGAAAGGAAACAGGGCAAGGAGGGATGGGAGAGTGGATGAAGACAGAGAAAAACCTGCTAAGCTTCTCCCCACCCTCAGGGGATGTGGATGGGGGTGGGATGTCCCCGACTTGCCTGCTTCCTACGCTGCTGCTCCTGGGGACACGATCCGAGGACGCGCGGACCGCTGGTCGGACCCATGACAGATGCTCCATGGGGCTGAAGGCCCTTCCCAAATTTTCCTTTTAGAGGCCTCTGGCTTCCACCACATCCACTCTATCCATGGGACTGACAGCTTGAAACCCCAGGATCGCAGGAGCAGCCTGGTTTTGCAAATGCTTTTAATGGGCTTTCTTTTTTTAATCAGGTCTTTGTGTCAGAACTGACTCTTTCCTCCCCCCCTAAGGATTCCTTGCTCCATTTTGAATATAAAAATGATCACCTGGGAGGGGGTGGGACTTGCACTTCCCAGACAACCTGGCCAATGGAAATAGCAGTGAGGAAGGCGAGAAACACAAAGAGAATCCAGACACAAACCCCAGCAAACGCCGCAGGCTATCAACAGCTGTCACTAAAAACAGTGAAAATTACTGTGAATGGATCATGCTTCCACTATGCAAATCACCAAATTTTAGGAAACAACCCACCAAACTGGTTTTGCAATGATCTTTCCTTTCTGGGACTAAAAAAAGACCTTTTTCTGCTGAAACATATCTTGTTCCAGCCAGCTCCATCCCTCTATGAACCTACTCAGCCATAGCAGCGTGGTCTAACGAATGAAGACCTGGTCAGGGACTTGTGGGTGGCTCTGAGGAAGTGACTTTCTCACTTTGCCTCAGCATGTTCAATTGAGAGACAGAAAGTCTGTCCTGGGAGGTAAATGTTGTATAAGAAGCAGGATTTGTTTCTACAGAGGCTTCCCACGGTGGGTGTGTAAGGAGCTGGCTGCTCTGGGGTGTTCTCAGCGTGATTTTTTAAGCTGTCACAGACACGAGGCCTCCCAGAAACCACCATGGACCCCTCTGTGGGTGATTGCACGGCGTCATCTCTGCATCATATGTGGCAGCAGGAGGGAAAAGGATGCTTGGTCTCAGCCAGCTCGAGGCTGGGATGGCCTCACTTGGTTTACACTCCAGCTGCCCCCACTGAGCAGCACAAACACGAGCAGACATCTGCCGGGTGTGAGGCACAAGCTAAAGGTCACCCCACGCTGGTGATGCTGTTGACAGGAGGAAAAGCTTCACGGGGCACATCTGAGCTGAGGCCACGTCAGAAGACCTTTACCAGCCACAGGACACAAGGACAACAAGAGGGTGGCTGAGGACACGATGATGTGTGGGGTGGGGGGGCTGCTCCAGGCTGCACGTGCCTGGTGCCTCCCTGGAAACAGGATGGGAATCAGCCTTGCCTCTGCCACTGTGCTCCTGATGAAGGGAGACAACCCCACGGAGGGCTGCAAGGCTGGCTGGGCCACACAGGGGCCTGCAAGTCCTTGCGGGTCACACTGTGTCCCTTACCCTGGAGGGTCAGCACAGAATCCCAGAATCCCAGAACTTCAGAATTCTAGAATCACAGAATTCCAGAATCCCAGAAGAGTTTGGGATTGGAAAGGGCCTCTGGAGATCACCCAGTCCAACCTTCTTGTTAAGGCAGGATCATGTGTAACGGGTGACACAGGAACAAGACCAGGTGGGTTTGGAATGTCTTCAGATTGGGAATTCCACCCCCTCCCTGGGCAGCTGTTTCAGTGCTCTGACACCCTCAACATAAAGAATTTCTTCCTCATGGCTAAAGTGGAACTTCTTGTGGTTATTTTATGGCCATTGCTCCTCATCCTGTGGCTGGGCACCACTGGGCAAAGAGTCTGGCACCATCCTCTGCCACCCCCCAAGCCTGGGAGACTCTGAAGACCACCAGGACAGACACCCAGCCCAGCAGGCCTCAGCCAGGTGTGCCTGCTCTTAGAGACACAGAAATGAGGAAGCCCTTGCAGATTTGCCAAACTTCTCCCCTGCCAATTCGCATTTTCCCTTCCCAATGCTCCTCCAGCTAAGGGCAGGGGGTGGAGGTGGAGCTGATCAGGCTTGGGGCTGGGGAGGAAGAGGATGGAGTCAGGTTGGGTGGATTGCTCTGAGCTTTAGGGCAGGGGCTCATCATTTGGTGGGTGACCTCTCTTTGCTAAACGAGCTGCACTTCCTATGCCTGTGAAAAGGGAAGTTGCTCTTTTAGAAGCTGCTGTCATCCATCACTGAGGTGGGAAGGAGGAGCCACCACGAGGTGCAGCAAAGGCTGAGCAGTGAAGTAGTGTCTGCCAAGTCATGCTGGGAACAGGGTGACAGCGTGGCAGCTCCAGACAGAAACCTGCTTCTGATGGGAGCCCCATTCCCACTGCTGCCAGTGGGGAAACCCAGAGGCTGCAGCCTCCTGCTGCAAAGCTCTCCCAGTGATGGGGGCAGCTCAAGCTGCTCAAAAGCAAGAATTAAAAATAAAAAGGATTGGACGTGGTGTGGTTTGCCCACTCCATCCCAGAGAGGTCTTTCTGGTACCTAAGGTATCTAAGGGTCACCTGGAGCACATTCCCTCATCCTGGGGTCTCCTCTGTTTCCTCCAGCCTGGAGGTCTCGTGGCCATGAGATGAGACCTGGAGTCCAGAAGTCTGGACAATTTGCTTCCTCAGCCCAGGGATGTCCTCTGAAAGCAGCTGGAGGGAGAACCCTGAAAAAGCTTGTGGAAAAGGGCACTAAAAAGGGAGAAAGTCTCTCATTTTCAGCTCCTGATCACTCCAGATGGGCTCCATCTGTCCCTGTTCCCCCAGCCTGAAAGCACAGCCTGTGATCTCACCCAGCCAAGCAGGGTTTTTCTGGTGGTGGCTTCCACCCTGTCAGCCCCCAGATGTTCTCCAGTGTCTTCCCAGGCCCCTACATGAGTGTGAAATCATGGAATTATAGAATCATAAAACAGTTTGGGTTGGAAGGGAATTTAAAGATCCTTCCCTTCCACACCCTGCCATGGGCAGGGACACCTTCCACCATCCCAGGCTGCTCCAAGCCCTGTCCAGCCTGGCCTGGGACACTTCCAGGGATCCAGGGGCAGCCCCAGCTTCTCTGGGCACCCTGTGCCAGGGCCTCCCCACCCTCACAGGGAAGAATTTCTCCCTAATATCCAATCTAAATCTGCCCTCCATCAGTTTGAGGCCATTCCTGGGAAATGAGGGAATCTCCCTCCAGGTGACCCCTCAGTCCACCAGGATGACCCCACAGCCAGACAGGATGGCCCCAGCACAGCCTCCTTGGGCAGCAATGCCCATCCCATGGTGTTTTATCCATTTCACACTGAACCAAAGGCATTCCTGCTGGGATTTATGCTGCAGAAGCAACTCCAGCTTTGAAGTGAACCCACCAAGAGGGATGAAGGTACCTCTCCTCTCCCATCTGGCCCCCAGCATTGCTTCCCCATCCTGCTGCTGTAAAAGCTGGGCAGCTCATTTCCTCCAGACATTGTTTTCATGGGCTGGCCAAGCTTTCCTCTTCCCTTTTAGGAATGAGTAGTCTCCTTTACCATCAGAACCTCCCTGTTCCCACTCCCCTAGCAGATTAAAAGCGTATTTACTGTGTCCTGTTGCTCCTGGAAGAGGCTGATGTGTTATAACCAACCCACCAACCTCCATTTGGAGACTTTTGGAGCTCTCTGAGGACTTTTTGAACACTGAGGCAGCATCTCCACTACTAAAACAGGCAATATTAATATTGAGGTTCCTCTCTCACTCTTAAAAATTTGGTGGCTGCACCCAAACCCCTGGTGGTCCCTATTCTACAGGAGCTGTGGTGGCTCCTGGATTATATTTATCCATCTATGTTTATTATGTTTATTTAAAGTCTATCCTGATTCCACCAGGCCTCCTGTTGTCTCTCTGCTTTCCAAGAGACAGGCTCTCCCTTTTTCCCTGATTTGGAGAAAACCAGAGGATTTTCCCTGATCCCATCCCTGTGCTTGGGGTGACACTCAGACACAGGCACCGGGTACCAGATCACCCCGAGTGCAGAGTGAGAAGGGGCTCTCTTGTTTCACTATTCTTATTTATTATTAAATCCCACTGGTTTTTCAGGGATATCTCCAGGGACTGAGATGAAAATGCAGGTTTTGGTTTATGACAACTGGGAGATACTCTGCTAGTCAGTGCCACAAAGAGATTTTGTCTGGATCCCATGAGGAAAAAACCTTTTTGGACAGAGAAAGTGACTCCTACCCAGAGCAGTCCTCCCTGCCAGGCTTCTCCTACACTCACAACATGACTATTCTTGGCTACTTGCAGCAGCCAAGACCTTGTCTCAATATTATTTCCTTTCTGATGCTCATAAAGAAAGAAGGAACCCATTACTTTTTAATCCCTTACCCAAAATTAGATGATTAACTCGATTTTCAGAATTAAAATTATATCAAAACATCTTTATGGTGCTAGAAGGAGACAGAAATGCGGCAGAACAAGGCCAAACCTCACAACCAGGTTTGTTACAGAAAGTCATTATTTATGGCACAGAAGTGATGGGGTTTATCCACTCTCAGGTTACCTCAGATTTGATCTGGTCTGAATTTAGTGCTTCAGAGCCAGAAGAAATCTTATTTCCTAAAGTTTCTTGCTTTGCCAGTGTCCTTGCTCTTCCTGGCATAAGCAATACTGTACTAAAACAACCAGGATTTCTTCTCACCTGGTTAGGACCAGCCTTGTACAGAGTCCCACATGCACAATTCCCTTCCACTCACAGTTATTATTCCTTGGCAGACCACTCAGTGACTTTTGGAATGCTCTTTTCCAACTTTTTCACCACAATTTTCAGGGGGAAAAAAGCATTCCTTGGGAAGTCACCACCTTTCAAAAGGTTCTGTCACAGAAACACCACAAATATTGGCACCTTTCACTGGAAAAGAAAGAATAATAATCGTGCAAGTTTGCTGCATTAATGTCTCCAGCAGCTGTGCTCTTCTTCCTCTGCTTCTAAAATGGTCAAGGCCAAATATGCAAGAGAGAGCCAGGAAAAAATGTCGAGATAAAAGTGATTTTGAAGCTTTTCTATCAATTTCTCTGCGTGCTTAGGACGACATCACCTCTCCCTCTTTCCATCACGCATTGCAGGCGACACCTTGGTTTTTCCACAGGTCAAATTTAACCTCGATTCAAAGCCCACTTCTCAAGCATCATCCTCCTCCCATAGACACATTTTGAGATGTTCTGCCCCAGATTTCACAGTTTCAAGTTGTTCACATAACTCTGGATGCCACCATGGCTCAGGAGTTGGGCAAGAACCTGTCTGGGCTGAAAGAAGCCTGGCAGTTCCTCTGCACCAGGCATTTTGTTATGGATTTTCTTTGCCACTCCAGGTTTTATGGAGAAGAGGGACCTTCCATGTATTAGGAAACACCATCCTGTAGTGAACTGGGACCATGGGGACCTGGTCCAAGCAGCTCTTGGCCGTAAGGTCCCTTTATCAAGGGACAAAGAGTTCTTCCAACCAACCTTCACCCACCAAAACCATTCCTCATTCTGCCATCACCAAGGCAGACCAGATAATCTGGACACTGAGTAATTTTTCTTTCTTCTCTGCTTGTTAAGTAGCAAGGAATTAGTTTGTGAGCCAGCTGTTTATTATTTCTGCTGTGTCTCCTACATGCCCAACACACAGAACCACAGGGGTCCTGCTCGCTGCTTTTTGATCAGTAACACGACCCACGGCTTCCAGAGGAGCAGAAATCATCAGAGAGGTTGGATCAAACTTGGAAAATTATTTTATAAGTATGTAAGTAAGTAAATAAAAAGGGGGAAATGCAGGGGAATGACTTTGAAAAGCACCTTTCACTTCAGGAGACACGTGTATTACACAGGGTGGCAGAAACAGGACTGGCACCATGAAGGTCATTAATCTCAGAGACCCCCTAACTCTACTTCAAAGCTTTCAGTGATGGAAATTCCCACTGCTTCCTATCAGTCTATCCCAGCCCTCCAATTTCCATAGCCTTAAAATGAGTTCCTAATGACCAGCACTAATTTCCTTCACTGACAGACTCACGACTGCCTGTCCTGCCCATGGTGGATGTCCCATTCCTGGAAGTGTCCAAGGCCAGGTTGGACAGGGCTTGGAAAAACCTGGGATAGTGGAAGGTGTCCCTGCCCATGGCAGGAATGAGCTGATCCTTAAAGTCCCTTCCAACCCAAACCATTCCATGGTTCTGTGGTGGATAACAAGTTTATTCCCTCCCTCTTTGCTGTGTCTCCAGCAAATGAAGCAACACCATTTCATGCAGTAATTCCACACAGCTCACACTTCCCACACCTTTGCTCAACCATGTCCCTCTCCTTCAGGCATTTCTCACTGGGTTTGGAAGTTTGAATAGGCAAGCCCACAATGGTTTTGAAATTAAAGCTGACCAACATTAACAAAGACAAAATTGCTCTGTAAAACCACAGGAACATTGTTCTCCTGCTCAGCTGAAACTTCTTCTTGGAAAAAAAATTATAATTGAAACCCATTCTTTTACTTCTACACAAGGAGCTGCTGTGGATTGAGTTTGGGTTTTGGTGGCAGGGGAGATTTTTTTGGCTGGATATTGTGATGGATTTAAACCTGATATGGAAAACAGGCTGACCTGTGAGAAACAAATGCCTTGTCCAGCACGAAATATTGGAATTCTGGTTTACAATCTTATTTATTTTTAAGCAAGAATAGTGATCCTGCATAGCCTGTTCTGTCCAGTGATGTCCAGTGGTGCAACTGCTCCTTCCACGAGCAGCATCAGCACCCTGGGGCTTTAATTTTTTTGCCAAGACCTCTGCAAGGGGGAATTTCATCCTTTTTTACCCACCCCCCTCCCATCTTCATCTAATCTTGCAATGTGGTGTCAGCCTTGTGAAAAAAGCTGACTCTCACCACACAGAATTAAGACATGGATGGAAATTTTGGAGCTGGCAAGGATTCCAGCAGGATTGAGCCCCAGGGGCCCTGAAGATTTTTTGCCCTTGATAAAAACCCTGCAGGAAATGATTGGCTACAAGAGAACTCACCCACATGGAGGCAATGCTTGGTTGCCTCCAGAGGCTCGTGAACCATGGGGGAGCAGTGAGGAAACTCCTTTTTAAGACAGATGGAATGGAAAGAATGAGGGGAAGGAAGGAAGGAAGGCAAATAATGATGAAGTAACAGAGTGCCCAGGAGCTCCTACTCTGCTCGGCACCTCCCAGTGAAATCCATCCACGTGAATCCCCATTTCCACACCTGCTTGAGATGACAAAAACCCCAGGCTGTTCCTGAAAATGTCCTCTAGGCCTTTTTGGATGTGCCCATCAAGGGGCCACAGAGAATTAAAGGCTGAAAGGTCAGTCAGGAAGAAAGTCACAAAGCAGAAATAAAGGAGCTGACAGCCGTGTTTGAGACAGACAGACAGCCCAAATTATGAGGGAATGGGGTGCCCTTCCTGGGATATTGTGGGTTTAGTTAAGAGGAGCTGGGAACACACCATCTCAACTGGGGTATTACAGCATCCCAGAACCCCCCACGCTGATTAAACCAAACATGGGAATTCACTGGAAAAGAAGATGAAGAATAATCAGCAGCATCTTTGCAAAATTTTCACTTAAATATGCCTTGGGTCTTCCCTCCTCCATCAGAAAATCCAGGTTGTGACTTCACAATCCTCACAGGGCACCAATGGCTGAACAAAACACAAATGGGCCAGAAGGGTTTTTGTCACTGACCTTTGGGTACCAACACAATGAAAACGCTGCAGGAGGTCTGGGAGGAGAAACCAAAATGTGAACGAGAATTCACAAGCTCTGCAGCCCTCAAATCTTCTGATAAAAATGACTTAAACCTTGACAGAATGACTGACCAAGCATATTAATGAGGGTGCCTGGGCTGCCCTGCAGCTGTCCTTGTTTTATTCTCATTTCCATCTGCCTTCTCCATCTCCAGCACGTACCCAAGCAGGGACCATTTGTGTGTGCTCTGCATGCAGCAGGAACCCTCACTGCTGGCAGTGTCCTGGTTTTGCACTGTTAAAGATCCATGATCAATTAAATATCAGAGCAGCCTGGCAGGAGAGGCAAGAAATAGCCCCAGATCATGAGTGGGACAACTAAAGCACCTTGAAGAGAGTTCAGTGGGGCATCAGGGGCTACAAAGCCCTGAGGAAACACCTGAGGAGGTCTGAGATGCAAATACCCCACAACACAGCAAGTGCTATTCCCTCCCAAAAGTGCCACAGCAAGCATGGATATCCTGAAATACCCACACTCCAACTTAGAGCCCTGGAATTTTGAGTCTGACCTAAATTTTAATCAGGAATGGAATTTATGGGCTTAATGTAGATCCTGCAAAGTGACCAGGATAGAAGCAGCAAGACCACTCTTCCTGTAGCTCTGTTGGAGATCTCCAACTTTGCCAGAAGCTTTGTCTGCAACCATCAGTAATTTTGTAGTGGTTTTGCCAGCTTCAGTGGATGAGCTGGTGAAAACAAAATACTACATCCAATGACACTATTTAAACCATCTGTGGGATGGAAGAAAGCAAAAACCCTCAAAGATCCCAAATGTGCCTCTCCACAAATGGGGAATTAAAGACTCAACCCTTCCCCACACTGTCCACAGCTCCCAAAGGTTGCTGTGCTGGAAGCTGAGCACCCAAACTTCCACCTCCCCTCAACTTCAGAACTGGGTCCCTGATTTCACCTTCTCCTGTCACTCTCATTTCCAAGCAATTCAGTTGGATGAAACTCATTCAGTCCTTGCTGTTACCTACTTTCACTATTTTTAAGAGGAAAAAGGTTGCTCTGTGCCTGAGAGAGAACCCACTGGGTGAGCATCCCACTTGGAGCATCAGTCCCACCTCAGTGTTCCCAACTCCAGCACTGAGAAGCTGCCAGAAGGAAAGACAGACACACCTCCTATCCTGGCCCACAGAAGCAGTTTGGCTCTTTGGACCCAGTCCTAAAGGCCTTAATAATCACTGGTCCATAGATGGGCCAAATCTTTAAATACCCTAAGGAAATACTCCCAGTGGAGCACCAGCCAACAAAGAGGCAGCAGGAAGGAAGGAAAACTGCTGGAAAACCATTTGCACTTACCTTCAGAGTCCTGTGCTCAGATTAAATCATATCCCACTCGATCTTAGCAGTCCACCAGAGCTGCAAAACCCCTTCCAGATCATCAGCTTAGGACCATCAGCTCCTTTGGATGGGTTTCAATCCTCGGAGCACGCGGAGAGAGAAAACCCTGATTCTTCTTTTCTTCGTGTGTTGAGTTTGCTGTTGGTGGTTTCCTGTTGCCAACAGCTGAATGACAAAGGGAGCTGGTTTGTCACACTTATAGCAGTGCAAGGCTGGCAGTATGACCACACTTCTCATACAACACTAATATTAGAACGGGGTCTACCTTAGAAGAACCCACAAAGGCTCCTCAGGCTGTAAAAAGTCTGGTCCTGCTGCAAACAACGCCCCAGATTGCCCTCATTCAAGCTGGAGTGAGGTGAAAGCCACCCCTGGAGCATCAGGGTATAAAGCTGGTGTGAAATGGGAGGAGAAATATGGGTCTGGAGTTGTCTAAATTGGCCCATTCACAGCTCAGAGCAGTCTGGGCCAGAGAAGGGGTGGGGTTATAACTTTCAGAGAGCTGGTCACCAGTCAGGTTCGAGTCTGAGAAGTTTCCCTTTTTGTGCTCAGCTGGGTGACGGGGCTGTAACCTCACTCACTTTCCATCTGAGGCTCTGTTTCCGCTTCAGATCTCACCTACAGGGACTGGCCATGTTCTTCCTCCTTTCTTCAGCGAGCACAAGGCAGCTGATGCCGTTCAGGGCACGGGGGAAGAGCACAGGAGACAGCTGACAGCACACCCTGATAGCTCGTTATCACTTGAGTGTCAGATTTTGTGAGCTCTGCCTTCACTCTGCTTTGGGCAATTAACAGCTTGTGCTGCTGCAGGGAGCTCTGCCTGTGCTGAGCCCCAGCACCACCTGGAGCTGCCCGGGGCGAGGCCCAGCTCAGATCTCACTGCCCTGGGGGGTTTCAGTGCCTTCCATTCCCAAGGGTCTTTGGGCACCAGGGAATCACAGAGTGGTTTGGTTTGGATGGGAAAATAAAGCTCATCTTGTTCCACCC
>VZRX01009725.1:245534-272031 GCA_013398075.1 Notiomystis cincta | reverse complement strand
TGCAGCGGGTGGCCCAGGCCAGCGTCACAGGTCAGTGTGGCCCGGCCGCGGGGCTGCGAGGCCGGGGGCGGCTGTGGGTCTGTGTGTGTGTCTGCGCGGGCGCTCCCCTCCCCTCGTCCCCTCGCGTGGGTTTGGCGTGGCTCGGCTCCCCGGGGGGCCCGCCANGGCCAGCGGCCGCAGGCGCGTTGACAGTGCGTCCGTGGGCTGTGTGGAGCTCTGCGTGCAGCCTTGCCCGGCCGGCGTGGGCTGCCAGTCACGCTGCCATCGCCTCCTCGAGCGCCTTTGTGTCGGCAGCACGGTCGGAGTCATCTTGCACCGCTTGTGCTCACGGAATCGGAGTATTCCGAGTCGGACCTGCAAGGACCGTGGAGTCCAGCTCCCAGCCCTGCGCAGGACATCCCCGGGAGTCACTCCGTGTGCCGGAGAGCGCTGTCGAAAGGCGCCTTGGGCTCTGGCGGGCTCGGCGCTGTGTTGGTGGGGCTGCCGCGGTCGCAGCGCGCACCGCTGTGCGTGTGGGGGCAGTGCCAGGGCAGTGTCCCTGTGCTGTGGCCTGCGAGCCTTGGCCCTGCAGTCACAGCCAGCTCAGCGCATCGCAGGCACGCTGGCAGTGCCGCCCGGCTCACCTTTGCACTGTCCCTGCTGCCACCAGGCGCCGCTTGCCCGGATCTAGCCCTGGTGCCGACAGGAATGGTGTGTCCTGACGGAATGTGCCCGCCGTTGGTTTGGACCTTCTGGGCTAAAGCACCTAAAATCCTCAAGAAGTTTGCCCGTGGGGCAGTGAGTGCCTGCTCTGGGAGTCTCTGGTGTGCAGCAGGGTGGCCTTAAATTAGCAAACAGCTTCTGCCTGTGTGTCAGCACCGGCAGAGCGGGTCTGAGGGCGCAGCTTCTGTGCACGGCTGGGGCTCTGGGCACAGCTGCTCAGACCCCGCCAGCACTGGGGCTCTTGCTGGCTTAGTAACACTTTCCTGGGGAGAATTTAAACTGTTACTGGCTGCCAAAGAGTTCCAGAGACAGTGCTGTACTTAGCAGAATAAATTTCTGGCTGGAGGACTCACACCGTGGTCTGGCCACTGGTGCGCAGACACTTTCAGCTTTCACTGGAGGCCTGATCTCCTTTTGTTTTGTGGAATGTTTGGAGCTTTTTGTCCCAACCATGAGCCTGAATACAGTTTTAATAGCTGGGTGACTGGTGCCTATCTCAGTTTTAAGACTGCATTTATTCTTGCTATCTCAGGGTCATCCACGTTAAGGTAATTCAATTAAATTAAGATAATTTAAATAATTTCTTAGGAAAGCACAACAGATCTATGATAGTTTGTGTTTTATTGTAAATGTCATTAAAGGGGTTGTTTTCCCAATTAGGAGGGTGGAATTTGCAGGTTGTTGAAAGTCATATTTCAGAAAATCCACGAGGACTCTATCAGGTAGAAATCACCTTTTCACCTTTTCACAAAAAAGGCAAAGTATGAAGGGAATGGTGGAGTAGAGAAATTGAGTGCACTTAGTGGCATCAGCCAGGTGGATAATTTTTCAAGGATTGGAGAGAATTTTACCACCTTTCTGTTTAGGACAACTGATCCAATTGTAGTATAAAAGTCTTTATACAGTGTTTTTAAATGCTGGAGTAAGCAACCCAAGCTCATAAGGAAATGGTGACATTGGAAAGCTTTTGAAAGAATGCTTCCATATCATCTTTCAAATCTACAAACTCAAGACAGAGGAAACAGGGTTTAGAATGCTGTTTTCTTCTGTGGTTGTATAGATGAAGCCAGTCCTTACTTGTGCCATAAAACAAGACAGTGCATTTAGCCTTATTTTTCTTTTCCCTCTTTCCTTTCTCCAGTGGGTGGTGAACAAATCAGTTCAATAGGACGAGGCCTCTGTGTGCTGCTGGGCATTTCTTTGGAAGATACACAAAGAGAGCTGGAGCACATGTAAGTCACTGCCTTCCTTTTGCCTTGTACTCTTCCATTTGTGTTTTGCTGATACCTGTGTGGTAGCCAAACAAATCAGCTGTTCCTGTTGGGAAATTCAGGTTTGCCTGTTAGCTCCTCTTCAGATTTTATCTTGAATACAGGTTTCCTAGAGTTTTCTCCTCATGTTCCATTGAAAAAAAATCTGTTCCCATTTTCTGCTATGTGTTTTTTATCAAGAGTGGACTTTTTAGGTGTCTGTCCTTTTTGAATGCAAAAGAAATCCATCCTTCCAGTATAGGATTTATGAGAAACCTCAAGCTCTCCTTTTAGCTTGCAAGTGAGTTTTGTTCTTCCTAAAGGCAGGATAGTCATGTCAGTTGCTTGTCTGTAAACTGGAGTCAGTTTTGGCAGCCTGGAGAGCTGGCTCTGGCCATCTGTTCCATGGGCACAGAATAGTAGGATTCAGCCAGCAAACACATGCAAGAGAGAGCTCTCCAGGGGCTTCTTCTGTCTCTTTTGGACTGGTTATTGCTCTAGGCTGACCTCACTCCTTGCAAAGGCAAAGAAGGAACAGGGAATGGAGCTGACTGATGTCAAGAAGAAGGGCTTTTTATTCTCATGTGCTCCCTTAGTTTGCCTTACTGTTTGCCTCCCTTAGTGTGTAACATTCGCTCTGCCATTGCTTCCCATCCCTACCCCTGTGGATGTGGAAGCCTCTGCTGAATTTTGCAGGCAGGAGGTCTGTAGCTACCATGCTCTCAGCACCAGGTTGTTGGGATGGCTGACACAGGAAGGAAGGGCAGGAAGACAGCATCTGGGCAAAAGGAGTGAGAGGAATCAGTCTAACCAGGCTTTTCAGGTCCTATTAAAGGAAGCTTTAGTAATCCTGTAAATGGAACAATGAACATCTCTATGAAGAAAACAGAGCAGTGATGATGATTTAAGCCTTCTGCTGGGGCCTTCCAGTGGATGCTTTCAACAATCCACTCCATTCAGGAGTTAATTCTGTTTGCTGTTGGCGCACACAAATTGCCAAGGATATTCTTGTAGCTAGACCCTAACAAAGTCTCAGCTTTGTCTTATACTGCCTGCCTGACCTCTGGTGCAGTGTGAAATGCCTGGCTGATGGCTGCAGTTGACATGATCTGCCCTTGATAGGCTCCCTTGAAGCTGCAGGTGTGGAGAAGCCAGAAGAAGAAACCAAAGGCAGGAGAGTGGCTTGCATGCAGTCCTGTTATCAAAGTCCTGATATGAACTGGTCTTGAGCCAGTCATTTCTGTCCCCCATCTCTAGAAAAGTGGCCCAGAAATTCAAACCACTTTGCTGCCAGCTGCACTTCTGCTCTGTTCCTTGGATTCCTCCTCTCATCCTGATGAAAAGGTGTTGTCGTCATCTGGCTCATGGTTTGGAAATAGTGCTAGGAAATGACAAAGCAGGAGGAGTATATGTGAATCATGATTGGAGACAAAACCCCACAGTTTTAAACACAGTTTAGGATGATCTCATTTCCTACTGAGTGTGATTTCCCAGTGAGGTGGGAGGATTAAAATTCCCAAAGTGGTTCACATGTTAAATAATGTTGGGACACATAAAATCACAGAGTAAAGAGTGAGCTTTCTTACTTCCTGTGCCATCTTTATGTCACTGTGTAACGTGCAGTTGTTCTGTCCTGATACCAGACTCTGTAAAATGATGGTGTGGTTGTAGGGCTCTCTTCCTAATGGCTCTGCCTAATGTGATGAGATTCCCATGGCTAGCAATGAAGGTGCAGAGGGATATCTTGCTATGTGGAAGCAGACTGGATATGCATCTGTTATCTTATTCTGTGTGGTGCCTGTTGATCTTACAGGGGACAAATTTAAAATTATCTTCTCCTCCTAGGGTTCGAAAGATCTTGAACTTGCGAGTGTTTGAAGATGAAAGTGGGAAGCACTGGTCCAAAAGTGTGATGGATAAACAGTATGAAGTGTTGTGTGTGAGCCAGTTTACTCTCCAGTGCATCCTGAAAGGAAACAAGCCTGACTATCACATGGCAATGCCCACGGAGCAGGCGGAGTCTTTTTATAACAACTTCCTAGAGCAGCTAAGAAAAGCCTACAAACCAGAGCTTATTAAAGGTAAGCACAGAAGGCTGGTAAGGTCCTTGCTGTGACCAGTGGACACTTCTTGTGTGTGTTCTTTCCTGATTGGTGCTTTCTTTATTCTGTGCTTTTCTGTAGCTGAAGGGATGTTATAATATTGTCACTAGAGCCTGTCAGGGTGATCACTCCAGTCTTCCTCTAGCCAAGCCATTTCCTGGCCTTCCTCTGGATGACATGTGGAAGTTCTTGTATTCCTTTTGGCTGCACAACATGAAGAGCCCAGAGAGGCTGCAGCCATGAGAACAAGCTCTGAGATCAGGCTCCCTCAAAGGCTGAATGTTTTGTGCTGTGTAGTTAGATTAACCCAAGAGAAGCATTTTTTCTGAGAAGTGTGTTTAGTCAGGCTCAGAGGTGTCACCAGTGTGTGATGGACAGCAGTTCTATCTGTCACTTCCACATCCTGTTAAATGGAATTGTGACAGTGGGAGGTGTAACGTGCTGTTGAGAACAGCTTTTGATTTAGACTCTTTTTCCTCAACTCTGTGTCATGTGTAGAACAGTTTTCTCTTTACCAGAGAATGCCTGGCTTCTTTGTGCTCTATCCACACTCATTCTTTTCTGTTTGATTTTTTGAGTGCTTTCTGTCCATTTTCTTATTCAGATTTGACTTTTTTCTACGCTTGACAGAAGACAAGTTTCTAGCAAAGACTGTTTTTTAAATGGTGGCTGTTAATAGATAATGGTTGGCCATGTGTTCCCTATGAGGAAAAAAGTAGAAAAGACTGAAAACTGATAGCTGGAGAAAGATTTAAAGGCTAATTTTCATATTGACTCTAAGTTGGAGTAATTATTCCAGTGCTTTCCAAGCAGGCACAGTGAAGTGCACACAAAAAATTGTCCATTTTTTCAAGCTTTTCTAGCTTGATATGTTCTTCCAATCAACATTTGTTCCTGATAAGGAATGCATTTCTGATACCCCTTCCATCAGTTTATAGTTTGACAGCAGCTTTTTGAATTCCTCCTCTCAGTGAATAGCAGTTGTGTACCTGAAAAGAATATTAAGTGCCCTTATTTTGGTACTTTTTTTGCCAGCGCTTTCTTCAAAAAAAGCTTTCACTTCTGCATTTTTTTCCTGTGCTAAAAGCATAGATTTGGAAACCCAAGAGTGCTATTGTGTCAGATAACACATGCATTTAAAACTGCTGGCAGCACTGGAACTGCCTGTCAGTTTATGATTTTGCATTCTTATTAAGCTGTGCCAGTTGTGGTGTGTTGCACCCAAGTCTGTTCAGATTCTCTTAGGCTGAAGTTTCTGCTGTGCCAATTCCTCTGCCAGTGTTTTTTGCTTCTTTGCTGTCCAGGAAATCTGTACTCACATTGCCCCTACCTACTCATAGGCACACACACACAACAGTTGTAGTTATTGGGAGATGAGTTTGATTCTCTGAATTGCTGTAAGGTGCCCTTCCCTTTGATCTTACAAATTGCTTAATGCATTTTAGAGGAGTAATTTAATCACTGAAAGTGGAATTTGTGTAGCTGAGGCAAAGACAGATCAATGAAGGTCTTGTCCTATCTCCTAAGAGCCTTGTGTTTGCTGCCTCCTGTTTGTGTTCAGTAGAGAATTTGGCTGTGGGAAGTTGTAAGTGCTGGGCAGGCAGCTCCCCTCTGCTCCCAGGTCTACCTGGAGCTTGCCAGCCAGGAGCTCACAATGGGAAGTGTTCCCAAAGAGAAGCACAAACCATTCTTACACACCAAGAGCAGCTGGACACTTGACAAAGAAAATCTTGGAGGAGGCTCAGAGCCATGGTTTCTACTTTAACATAGTTTAGCATGAGCACCCACATCTAGGAAATGACAGGCTGCATCAGTCCTTGCTTGTTGTGCTTCAGTGTTTTCTTGTGTTCTTAAACATCTCACTGCCCTCTGAGGAACAGAGCTGGTGACTGCAGGCCTGAGCACTCCTGTGCAAGCTAATTTCCAAATATCAGACCTACCAAGGCTCCTCCTTGTGTTTCAGGGCCTTTGCTCTCTGTCTTGAATGTGGATTTAGTCTTCTGAGGCAGTAAAGATAAACGAGTGTGAAATGTCTTACTCCCTTAGTAGTAATATCTAAGTAAATATGAGAGGATTGTTCCACAAGGAAGAGTTTAATTCAGATTAAGGTTTGGTACAAGTTGAAAGCACAGTTATTCTCCCTGATTAATTCCCTTTGTGAGTGTTGTCACTTCAGAATAAGTGCTCTTATCTGGAGCAAGAGTATTCACACGGGGTTAATTAAGAATAACTTTCCAAGTAGACAAGCTTAGAAGTAACTCCTGAATAAAACCAGCGTGAAGTTTCTAGGTCATAAGGCTTGAGATATGTACAGAAATATTCTGGAAGTAAATGATACCTCTTTTTCAAGTTTTTATGGCTCAGATGTGGCTTCTCTGATTCACCTCAGACAAAAATCTTCCTTCTGTCTGAGGAAGGGATGCGTGCTGGGTTTTTAGAGGCAAGGAATTCAGAGAGATGGGTGTCCAGCAGAATAAACTTGTCACTTTAATTATACTTCTAGGATCTTATTTTGTTGCAGAAGATGTTGCAAGATGAATTGATTAGTCCAGAAGTCTCAGAATGGGGAAATATTTACTGCATTCAAGAGCAGTAACTGGAAATTCAAGTGTGAGCAGAATGGGAAGGAGCTGTTAGAGAAAAATGTTCCTTGACAGTTGTTCTGGTACAGAACAAGATAGAAAGGGCTTTGTGAGCACAGGAGTGCTTTGAGTGTTCTGGTAAAGGTGGGGGCTTATTTGACCACTTTATCAGCCTCTGAAAAAAGGGGACTTTTTTTAAAGTTCATACACATGAATGGGAAATGGAAAAGACCATCAATTTTTGTGAGTAAAGTGCAGCAGAGGGATGAGATGATAGGTAGAGAACAATTTGAAAAGTTGTACTTCCACTAATAAAGTTTAAGATAATATTCTTGTTTATTATTTTGTTAGAGGAAGATGCATTAGTTTTGACTGGGATTTGTGGTCACAGGGTATGGGTTACATCTATGTAACTGTTGCAGAACAGCCTAGGTTACAAGCAGAAATGGCTGTAGCAGATTGGGACTGAGCAGCACCCCAGTGTTCCCTGCTCTAGAGTATTCAATGTCAAATGCTTCAGAGTGGGCTCCAGGTCTTATCTTTTGCCTATATATAAAGTTTCTTTAAAACATCAGGTGGTCAATTGGACTGGATCCCTTAGCTTAGCTGTTACATCTTTTAAAATGTCATCTCCTACCTGTGAGAACTATTATCCCTATCCTGGACTGTGGACACCTTGATTACCTGGAGACTTGGTTTGTTTTGTGCATGTTTCTCTACTGAGCTCTGTATTTATCCTCTCTGAATGTCAAGCTACATAGCTGGGTGCACATACAGTGGTTTTTTCTTAGTAGCTTTCTGCAGTTCAGTAGTTGGCTGCCCTTTTATGTATTTTTTATTTATTTTTGGTATCATACTTGGCAAAAACTTTGGGGTGTGTTACCCTTCCAAGGGCCCTGAGCACTTGTTGTCTCTTCCCTTTTCAGATGGCAAGTTTGGTGCCTACATGCAGGTCCACATCCAGAATGATGGTCCTGTAACAATAGAACTGGAGTCCCCAGCAGCCACTGTTGATCCTAAACAAGTAAGTGGCCCATAAGGTCTGGAAAGGATGATGTGTAGCCTCTGCAAATGTGTAGCATGCCTGTTGTGAAGCAGTACAGCTTCCCTCAGGTACAAGGACCTTGTCCTTCTGTGCAGCCTCTGAACAGTCAAATAATTGCATTGTTTTCTTCAGTTCCCTGGCCTGTTGATGGCTTCCTGCTGTCCTAGGAAAGGCTCTGTGTGTGTAATGCCAAACCACTTTTCCCAGTTTCCTCCTCCTCCTCATTAAAGCTGTTGTTTAATCATGACTCATTAACAGTGTTTTTAATAAGTCTGGACCATCCCTCTGCCTTCCGTAGAGTTTTTTGCCATGTGAGAGCTTTTGCATGTGGGTGACTGGATGGAAATGGAGAGGTACCTCTCTGTCAGAAACAAGGGAATAGCAAATTTCAGTCCCAAATTTAAGTCTGGAGTGGACAGGAGAGTGAGTTAGCTCTGCTGCAGAACAGCACAAGCTGTGCTGAAAACCACATGCAGTGATGAGGCTTCCTCATGCTCTAAACACAACAGTGTCCAGCTCTTCCAGGCTGAAGGAAAAGGGGGATGGATTATTGTTACCAGCTGTGCTTCAGCAAGGCCACACCAATCCCTTATTTGTATAATGCTTCACTTCACCTTGTTGAAATTGTTACTGCAGTTTATAAAAAGGGCACGAGGGAAGAACGTACAGGAATCTACAAGCCTGTTAATCTAACCTCAAAAATCAGTTGATTTGGTTGTAGCATGGGAACCAAGGCTTAGGGATGGTGTGGTTTTTATATTCCTGCTTTCAGCTTTAGCAAGAAGAGATAACTGAAGCATCCTGCAGTGTTTAATGTGATGTTAGCAGGAAGAGATTAGACAAATGATTGCTGATGAATGGCTCTTTTATGTCATTGGATGTGACAGTGAAATATCTCTTTTTGTCAGAGCAATTGTCTGTGTTTATAATTGATAATCTGAACTTTATTAGTCATTTGCAATGTAATTAGTAAAAATACATTTGGATTAGTCAATCCAAACATATTTTTGTACTCCCTGTGCTAGAGGGATATAAATAAATCGCATCTCTTTTATACTTGGGGTGATCATGTTACCTTATGGTGATAATTCACTGTCTTTTCTAAATTTTTGAAAATATGAGCCTTCACGTTTTTTTGTGTTTGTTTTGTTTTTTTTGTTGTTTTGTTTTGTTGATACAGTATTGGTGTTTTGAATCTCTAAGTTGCAAGTTTTATACAAATGCTCACATTTACAATTTTTTAGAAATAGACTTCTGAAATGGTTTTATTACATGATGTATTTTTTCCTTACTTTGTGAATAGCTGACAAAACTTGAAAAGCAGCAACAAAGGAAAGAGAAGACCAGAACCAAGGTGCCCTCTGAGTCAAGCAGAGAAAGAAATGCCCCCCGAAGCAAGGATGACCCCAGCGCCAGCAGTGGAGCAGAAGGAGATGTGTCCTCGGAAAGAGAGCCTTAGCTCATCCAAGGCAGCCCTCAGGTTTGGCTTCTCCTCTCCTCTGTAATGCTTGGCCCCTGCCTGTTTTACTGAAGCAGCATGTGCAGAGGGTGTCATTAGAAATGCTGAAAGGTGGAATTTTAAAATCTTGCTGGTGGGTGACCTCTGCCTCCATCTGCAGTCACACACCAGAATGTTGGGGTGGGTGAAAACCTCTTCCCAGCTGTGTGCTTGGCTGGAGCTGTGGGTCTGGCCCAGTCATGACTATTTCCATGTTGACTCAGGAAATTTAAAAGTTTGATCTGATAATACAGCAGTGACTGAACTCAGAATCCCTCCTTGTGTTCCTCAGAGACATGGAGACACAGGGTTGTATTTCTGTCTGTCCTAACCTAGCAGGGAGCTCACTCTGGAACAGCCCAAGTACAGCACAGTACCTAGCAGTGGAGGTGGGAAGCAGCTCAGAAGTTGGAGACAGGGCAGAACTGCAGCTTCCTTTCCTTTCATGGTTCTTACCTGCCCCTGCTCAGTTTGTTCTTTCCCAGGATGAAGGAGTAACAGGTTGTTTCATAGACCTTCACCATCTAAAAAGCACATTAGGGCAGGCAGTGAGAGCCAGACTTGTCTCAGCATTAGGGGGAGATCTTCTTTCCCTTCAGGCACTTGACCTGCAGGGTATGCTTAGACACCAGTGAATGAAATTAGGCTGACTATAGACCTGAATCCTTCATCATGGATTATCTGCTTATGTAGATATGTGTTTATCATACTCCTCCAGTCAGTTTTAAGCCTTCAGGACACAGCTTTCATTACCTTCCTTCCCCCTACCTGCCCCTGAAGAGCTACACTGCTGATTTTGACTTTCCAAATGTGTCCAAGCTCTCAAGAAAATGTTATTATCCTCATCTGCACACTGAAGCCCTGAGCTGGCTGTGCAGTTTAATTATTAACAGCTTTGCAAAGTTAAGGTTTAACCTTTCTCTCATTTTCCTGTCCCTAGAGTTTAGTCTGGCTGTGATTTATACAATTCAGCATTGTGCATTGCTCACAGAGTTCCTTACTTTTTTTTTCCTTTTTTAAATCCATGAACTTCCCAGTTGGTCAGACATTGAGTGATGATTTCTGTTCTGTACAAGGTTTTTCCCCCCACTGTTTCTTGGTTGTGTGTTGAAATAAGAACATTTTAGAGGGTTTGCAGACCTTCTGGAGTGCTTTGGTCAGCCAATCATTCCAGTAACACTGGGATTTCTAAGGAGCTGAACATCTCTAAAATGTAGATAACTTAGCATTAATTTTCGTGCTGTGACAATAAGTAAAGACACTTTCTCTATGGGATTTGAAGGAATCCTGCTGTATTTCTGCTGTACCTACAGTACTGTTCCTGTTTGTTTGCCTTCCACAGTTTCTTACACAAAAGCTACACTGGATTCTTGAAGAAAGACCCAACATTCGTCTCAGCAACACTCTTCAACACCTCTGGAAAAGGATGGAAAGTGGGAAAGCAGAGCTAAGACATTAGAAACCTATCATTCTGTATTGAACCAACCAAAGCAGTGCTATCAGATTCAGTTGTTAATGTGTAGTGTCAGTAGTGAAAAGGACTTGTGACATTTCTGTGTGTGCATTCTCACATGACTGCTGAGTAAAAGGGTGACTGTAGGCAGATTGTAGCAGAACATTTCACTCTCAGTACATAAGCTCCATTTAAAGAATAAATCAGGGTTTTTCCTTAAACTTACACTTGAATTCTGAAAATTCTCTGAGGAGGCTTGTGTATTGATTCTCACTCCGTGGTGTCATGTGCTACCTGTTTCCATTGCAGCGTGCAGATCTGTGCATATTTGGTAAATTGTTAGCTGCTGCCTAGCATCAGGTTAGGCAGTCCAGTCTTTCTGCATGGATTAAGTTATTACAAGGAAAGATCAGCCTCTAGTTGTTTATTGTGTGGAATACATGTCTTGTAAACTTTTTTTAAAACCAGAAAAGACTTTATTAAACAAATGATGCCAGCTGAGTGCCTGTTGGTGTTTGTGTATTGCATTCCCTGAGTCACTCCTGGGTATGACAGAGGGGGGTACATAGAGCTTAAGTTGCAGGCCAAGAAACACCTACTGCTCCAACTCATCCACCTTTCCCATGGAAGGTTGGAAGTCAGGCTGCTGACCTGAAATCTTTGCTGTTTCTAACACATCCAAGTAATTTATTTTGTGGTGGCCATCAAAATGCCACACAGTTTCTCCACCTACTGCATCCAGGGCTGCTGACACTTCTGTCAGATCCATGGGAGGCAGAAGAGCATTTGGAAACTGCCAGTGAACAGCAAGAGCTGAGAAGCAGCTGCAAAACTGCCAAGGAAGCTTCGGGGGAAATGAAAGACTGCAGGTTGTTACACTTTGATTTCTTTCAGAGGTGATGGCCCCTTTTGTATTCACTGTTCCCCAGGTCTGCCTTGCCCTTCCAGTCTCCCTGGGCACCTGCTGTAACTGCCATCAGAGCCAGGATGCACAGCTCTCTCACTGACTGAGGGATAACTTGCTGGAATTGAAATGCACATCACAGTTACAATGCTCCACATTGTGAACCACTGTGGGATTTTTTTTTTAAAAAATTTGTAGGCTGCTTGTATTGTAAAATATCAGTCAAACCAAGATAGGGGATTTAGAACTGCACCCTGACATGGCTTTTTAAAAACCATGAAGCTTAAGTAAAGATTTGGCAAGCCTCACACCTGGCATTTGAACAGGGATGGTGAGTGGGCAGGATAGGTGGAAGTGTTACACTTGGTCTTTTCTTTAAGAATGACATAATTTTCCATCTGACTGCTATATTCAATATAAAGAAAAGCTGAATGTTTGGGACAGATGCTTCCTGTTGTCCTGTGCCCAGAGTATTTTTAAGCATCGTGATTAGTTTCAAAAAAAACATCAACCAGCCAAGACCACTTCATTTAAAAGTACTGTTTACTTTGCTGCTTTACTCCACTGGCAGCCAAATTTGGGCAAGGCCACTTTTCCAAGTGCAGTTACATGGCTTTGAAATTGGGTATTTATCCGATGAATTTTTCTGCCTGTAGAGAGCTGCAAGCAAAAACCAGGAGATGTGAATTCCTGTCTGTTGTTCCCCTGCTTGACATTTCTTAGGAAAATTGTTTTCTCAGTAGAAGTCACCTCCAATGAAAATATGCTGCTAATAGTTGTGGACTGTTAAAACCTAGAAAATACAATTATTATATCCATTCAGATACTAGCTCTATGGGCTAGGATAGTTTGAAAAATAGGTTTTAAGAATGGAGCAGTCAGAATAAGTGATGTTTCTACAAAGCTGTTTGGAAAAATGGTTGGACTGGTTTATTTTGGGGTCTAAATACAGTGAATCCAAGCCAAAATAACGTGACTATTGATGTAAGTACCCAGTGGATAAGCTCATAGTTTAGAAGCTACTGTGGACAATTAATTAAAAATATTCTGATTTACAGAGAAGCTCATTCATAGAGCACCCCCACTCTGACTAGTGGAATTTCTCCCTTTCAGTACCTGCCCAGCAAAGGGCAGACAGACCTGCCCAAGCAGGTTTTCAGCTACTGTGAGTGTGTGCTCCTCCCTGGCTGCCAGTCCATCCTGAGCAGTCCCACAGTGTTCTCAGAAATGACCATTTTTGAAAGATTTTGCTCCTGAGTGGTTAGAAATGATTCTCTGTCAGCTCAGCTGCATGTAACTATGGACTATGCAGACAGCAAAGGTTTGGTGAAAACTTAAAAGAGACTCCAAAACTCTTTGCATGTATCTGGTTCTCAGTGAAATGGCAGGGCCCTGGCAGGAATCAGAGCAGATGCTGTGAAAATACAATGGAGGCTGTCACCTTTCCATATTCTGGAGTACACATTCTTTCTCATACCAACTCAATTTTATTCCAAGTCATTCTATTCCCAGTGCCTTAGGAGGAGAGCACTCTATCTTCTTCCCAGTCCATGGTTTGCTAGGCCAAATCCCAGTCCTTTCTGTGAAAACTGGTCTCCTGTTTAGCCTGGCATAAATAAAGAGCATAAAGCTGAGCTCTTTAAAAAGCACGAGGAGCCAGGGTAAAGCTTGGGGGGTTTCTGACAACACTCTCTGAAAATAAACCATGAGAATGCTGAGCTGTGGCTGATCTTGCATCCCACACTCAGGGGAATGGAAGGGCTGATGGAGCAGGTATAAACCCATCTCCAAGCCCCCTGTTTGCCTTGTAACTCCACCACATGATGATGCACTGGTGTGGGGTGTTTTAGGAGGGCACAGGTGTAAGTGGGACTGAGGCCAGAGCAGCACAGCCTTGGTGGAGAAGTGGTGCCAGGGGCTGGGGACAGCTGGGGACAGCTGGGGACAGCTGGGGACAGCTGTTGAGGTGGGGCCTCAACAGCTCTGCTCACACCACATGAGTCATCAATAACCTATTGCTCTTTGGTAAAGGGCTGCTTGGGAAAGGCAAGTAACACCAAGTACTTCAAAAGGCCAGGCTGGACCAGGGGATGGTCTAAATCTTTTATTTCTCCTTGCTGATTTCTTTCAGAGAGCTGATTTAATAAACAGTTTAGTACTTACAGCCAGCAATATCCGAATATGCTTTTATTCTTCATGAGTTTAACCTAATACCTGCAATATTTTGGAGCTGCTCCTTGTGTTTTCATGACAAAAAAATATTATTGGTTTAATAAATATATTGGTGTGTGGGGAATGTGGCTCAGTTGTGACTTAAGGAGAGGAGATTTACACTTTATCTAAGAGACTACTTTGCTATTCATGCAAAAGTGTTTTTTCCTCTTGTGTTTAGGTTATCTGGGGGATGTTGACCAGTGCCAAATGTGATAGGATGGTAAATTTTTTTCCTGTTAAGAACAGGGACTCATTTTATATGAGTAGTTGAAAAAGCCTCTGGCTCTATGGAGCAAATATGTCTTTTTACTAAACCTTCTGCACTAACACCACTGTATGCAAAAGGCTGGAGTACTTGTGGGTGAACAGTTCATATAGTAGATATTATTAACCTGTTATTAACCTTCCATGGCATCTCTTCTAAAACTTTGACTGTATTGGTTTTGTAGTAATAAAAGCAGTAAATCTTGACTCAGAGAGGGTGAGGTGTGATGTGGCTGTTGAAGCAGGACCAGAGATGTTTATTGCTTTGAGACTATTTTCCTCTGTGCCACCTGGTGTCAGCAAAACCTAAGAAATTAAAAAGCATTACAATGGATTAAGGTGGTTTTCATTAAAGTCTCCTTCCTTAAAGAAAAATTATCATTGTAGTGATAATTGACATCTCTGCTTCTTCAGAGAGTATTTGGTATAAGTATTTGCACTGCCCAGAGCTCAAAAACTGTGCAATATAATAATTTTTCTGCATATTAAACCAGTGATCTGCGTGACATTTGTGCAAACCCCTGAGCCCTGCAGAGGAGCTGCGAGGGAAGCAGCAGCTCTTTGTTAGCACAGCTCACACAGCCCTGTGGGGGCATCAGCATTGTCTGTCCTGCCATGTGGAAGCCTCAGGCTCTGAGCTGTTTGTTTCAGAACATTTCTGTCAAGTTACAGGACTGCAGTTTTGGCAGCACCAGATGTGTGTTCTGGGTGCCAGGGCAGGAGGTGGATTTCCTGAAAGGAGTCCAATGCTTACTAGTACTGCAATGACTCCTTAGGACTGACAAATTCACTGCCTGTGAAAGCAGGTGGGTGCCTTTTGAATGAAACCAGAGTATGACCCTACTCTTCTAGGGGAAGGGGGTTGCTTTTGCTTGTGCAGTTTGAACTTTCATTCTGCCATGAGTTTGCTTCTTTGAGGTGCTCTCGCTCCTCAGGAGCCAGACACTGTTTGTTGTACGATGGATTTTTATTGGTATTTCATGATAGCTCCAGATAAGTTTTTTCTAATTGCTTTTCCTTGCTTGTTTGGAGTTAGGGGGACACAAGATAGGAATGTAAAGAGCAAACACAGTTGTTGTCAGTCCTAAAATACATTCACATTCTAAAAGCTATCATTTATAGGATAATGCTTCAAAAGGGCTGTCAGATGGAATATTTCTCCCAATGGAGAGCTGATTATTGTGTCATGATCTCACCGTGCTGAGGTTTGCTGTCCCTGGAGCAGGCACAAAGGGCAATCAGCAGGTAACATTCCCTGGTGGGCTTTAGGAAGTGGAAGAGTGTGGGAAAAACCTCGTGATGCTCAGCCCTCAGGCACGGTGGGCACTGCGGCCGGGCCTCGGTCCACTCGTGGTGCTCTTGCCACGGGACACAGGAGCAGAGTGGGGGTTCCACAGCTCACTCAGGGTTTGGGTCCAGGGTAGGGGTTCCACAGCTCACTCAGGGTTTTGGTCCAGGGTAGGTGTTCCACAGCTCACTCAGGGTTTGGGTCCAGAGTAGAGGTTCCACAGCTCACTCAGGGATTCGGCCCAGGGTAGGGGTTCCACAGCTCACTCAGGGTTTGGGTCTGGGGGTGATGGGGGGCGGAGGCAAAGGCCAGGGATTCTGCCCTTCACTTTTCCCTCCACACACACACACAGACTCACACAGACACACTTTTGCACCAGTTTCTCCTCGCTTTCTATGTGCCCCAAGGCAGGCTACTCGCAGTCCGCCCTGTACAGAACCTCCAGGTGTTCAAGAGTGATCACGAGAAGCAGACACAATGACGAAGCATTTTTTGAGGCTTTTCGGCTCTTACAGGTGGTTCTTAACATTCCTCACAGACTGTTCCTGGTGAATTCCTTGCTTTGGCTGCCAGTACTTTGCATTTTACTTTTTTCTAATATAAACACTTCTAGTGGGAGGGTTGTTTTGTTTTTTTTTTTCCCCCAGACATGTGCTTCTGTAAACTCCAGAGATGCAGCCCACCAAAGCAAAACTGTAGGTAGATTTCTACTATTTTAACAGTAGATGCTGGAGCATGTCCAGAGAAGGGCAACAGAGCTGGTGAAGGATCTAGAGAGCAGATCCTGTGAGGAGAGGCTGAGGGAGGGGGGGTGTTCAGCCTGGAGAAAAGGAGGCTCAGGGGAGAACTTATCACCCTCTACAAATCCCTGGAAGGAGGATGTAGCCAGGTGTGGGCTGACCTCTTCTTCCAGACAAGCAGGACAAGAGGACACAGCCTCAAGATGTGCCAGGGGAGGTTCAGGTTAAACATCAGGAATGATTTCTTCATGGAAAGGGTTGTCAAGCATTGGAATGAGCTGCCCAGGGAGGTGCTGGAGTCATCATTCCTGGAAGTGTTCAATAAATGACTGGATGTGGCACTCAGTTAAACCACTGAGCACTGGCAGGGTGGTGTTCAGTGTTGGACTCCATGATCTCAGAGGTCTGTTCCAACCTTAATGATTTTGTGATTCTGAGGGTTTCTCCTTCTTTCCAGTGATTGCTTTTTGGGGGCCTGACAATTTGCAGGTGTTTTCTATATATTGATTTTTATCTCGATTTGTATCAGCAAGAAAGTTTTATACATCCTCTTTAATGTGAAGGTAAATAAGGAAACTTTTCTATGATTCTGTGCTCACCACCTGTGGTGTAAATCAGAACTAAACCTCCTTGTCAACCTGGAGTTTGCATTGGCAAGATCTGTGTGTCCTAAATTGCTACTCACCACATTCTCAGACCATTACATCCCACACCTAGGTCTAAAAAGTTCCTATGGCTTCAAATTACTTTTATACCCATCTGATAAAATTCTAATTAATAAGAAACCCAGCATTTTCTCATGAACACACAGATAATGATGTTCTAAGTGCTTCTTTAACATCATCAGATGGTAAACATAACTCTAATCCCAACTGCTTTGCACAAGTGATTGCTTCTTCTTATTTGCAGTAATTTCCACATTTCAGTGTGTGTGGGTGTAGTGTGTGTTTTTAAAATAAAGTACCTTAATTCTGGGGGTAAGAAATCAGGTACTGATAAGTTTATCCGTGATTTCTACTGCTGTGCCTCCACAGGGAGGGGAATGTCCTTGTCTTTTGGCTTATCACAGGCTACACCTTTATTTTCATCTCAGAGCCTGAAACATTTTGTCCTGTCCCTAAGCAATGTAGCAAAGAATTTGTTTGACATGAAACACAGTAGAAGTCAGGGAGGAGGTGTGTGTTTGATTTTCAGACCAGACCACAAACATCACGGTGACCAGCACTGCGTGATGCTGTAGGACAAATTCATTTTGCCTTTGAGAGGGGGGAAGAAGCAAAAGAAGGATGATTATTACAGTAAAAATTTAGTGAAAAAAATAATTGAGTTGTGCACTGAATCCAATTTCCTTAATGAGAATGACTTTTTTTTCCTGTTGGGCTGGAAGGTGCTGAAAATGGGCACACAAGCAATGCACAGAGGCATTTTCGCCTGTTCCAACGTAGATGTTGGATGAAATTTTATGCTCCAAGCTTTGTGTCAGGTAACCTTGGAGTCTACCACTTTATTTTCACATAATGCTTTGTTCTGAATGATATTTTGTATAGTTTTCCCATTGTTGGGTGATTTTTTCCTGCCCTGTCCTGCCAGCTGTAAGGCAGTCTGAATGGAGTTGAAATGCACTAAAAGAATGCATTAGGACTACACCAGCAATAATTCTTTGGGTATTATGAATATTTTGTCTATTTATGAGTTCATTTGTTATGATTGGGAGGAATCTGTAAAGAGATTTTTTTTGAGAAAGGTTTTTGTTTAATAACTCTTCATAAGTGAGACATATGACGTATTTCCAGAACAGAAATGTGTTGGCTTAGTGGTTCCCATAAGCTAATTTGAGTTCCATTTCTGTTTGTTGGATAAATGAGCAAATGTGAAAAATGAAATTAAATTTGTCTAATTTGTTCCACCACCAGTTTTCCAGGTTATATTTAGAGCATTGAATATACTGCATTTTTTTCTGATTTCTGTTTGTAATGTGTGAGGAAAAAAATAGGCTATCCCAGTTCTCCAGTCTTTAAGGGAAAAATGCTTATTTTAGGGACACATTGAAAAAAATAAAAACAATCCTGGAGAAAGGAGCAGCTCAGAAATGTGAGGATAATTTTGAATTACACGTTTGTTTGTTGCTGCTCAGTGACAGAACTCCAGAAATTTTCTACCCCTTGATAATGGTGATCATTCCTTTAGCCTGGGTTTTTAGACTTTCACTGATTTATCATCAGATACAATTTTACAGGTTTAGCTGTACTTTAGGACATTCTAATGTCAAATTTCAATGTTTTCAATGTAATTTTAGTTGCAAGCAGGTGTGCAAAACCCTTTGGAGTGGGAGTAGAAAACCACAGGTAAGGCTTAGGCAGGATTGTGGATAGTAATGAGCAATGGATATGACTTATAGTTCCACTTCTTACATATTAGCAGGCAATGTGCCACTGAAAATATGTGTGTATATGAACCCAACAGTCTGTCAGCTGAGGAAGATTACTGGCATGTGTCCTCTGCATGGAGGAAGTGATTCTCCTCTTGTTTTTTAATTGTTATTTTAGTGCAGTTTTAAGAGTTCAGCAGAAATAACTAATAGCAAATATAAAATACCAAAGGATAATATTTTTAATTATTAACTTAAAAACAGAGTGGTCTATATGTTGGGCCTTCATCAGAACATTTTGCTGGCCTGGAGAGCTCTACAGCCCCAAATCTTTAAAATGCTGTTCCTTGAAGACAGGGAAATTCTTCACTACATACAAAAGAGCTGTCACATGTCACACATGTGGATTTCAGGAAGGTCAGTTGGGATGTCACAGCAGAGGTCACCTGGGAATGCCATGGTGTGCCCCTGACTGGTAGCATTTAGGAACAAAGATGTTTAATACAGATTAAAAATGTTTAAAACTGCGAAATAATGAGGAGATGCTTGATCTTAACCCTGAGAAAAAAGGGAATCTTTGGCTGAGCTGTCACTGGAGCTGTGTGTCAGACTGAGGACCCTTACCAGGCTGATGAAGTTTTTCCTTAGGCTCTTAAGGAATGAAAGATGAGCTGGCAAAGTTGTCAGTACGAGAAATGTCTTTAAATCAAAAACAGCCTTTGCAACTTCTCCAACAATATGAAGTTTCCAGTCTCTGAGCAGCATCAATAAATGAGCACCAGAGTGTCTCTCCCCCAGTTCTTGTTAGCTGGGGAAGGTGCAGGTCACAGGGCTGAGTTATGGAATAAGATTATTTTTCTGCTTCAGTATCTCAGTGTTCAGAAGAAGGAAATATTAATTTTAGCTGCAGCTCATATGCTCACCTCTAAACTCCAGGGAAACCTGGATCTAAATGCATATCACAGGCACCCAGTATCACTGTAAAAGGGACTGCTGGGTCATATAGAGTATCTGTTTCTGGTTTACTGCTTGGCTACTCAGAGTAATGGAATACAGGGTGTTAGAGTCACTTGAGCCTCTGTGCAGTGTAAATGACACCACTGGTCAGAGATGTAAATCGGTGCTGAAGCACACGTTGCCACGAGAATATTACTGAATGAGAAATGCTGTTCTTCAAAGCCATCTCAGTCATGAGAAAAAAAATTAAAAAGTAGTTGTTCCACAGTGTCTCACAGATAACTGGTGACTGTAGATACTTGCAGCAGTCTGGAGTTGCTAACACTGGGGGCAGAGCTACACCTTTAATACCTGGAAGTTGTGTGGGGCTGGGGCCACCTGCAGGAGCCAAACCCCAGTGCTGAGGCCTCCTCTGGGAAGCTCAGCTCTTTGAAGAGGAACCTTGTAGAACATAATTGCAGTCTAGATTTTGTGCTTTCAAAAGTTCTTATCAGCCTCATCTCTGCCTTCTGGGAACTTGGCTTGATGCTGTAATTGAATCAAATTGACTCTTAATTAGTTAGATTGTATTCAGGAAGGATATTGAAAAATACTGACTGACTTTCTCTGTGTGCCATGCTGTGCACCAAGCCAAAGCTGCACAGCTGGATGTAAATCCTGAACCATTCCCAGTATTAGGGTGGTCCCTGTATGTGAGATGCAGAGCTTTGTTAATCCACATGTCACAGTTTGAAGGTGAAATCAAAGCAGGGAGGCACAGTGTTGTCTGTCCCTAGGGTTCTAGGATTTTGATTTAATAAAAATGCTCCTCAAACATGCAATCCCCCTGCTTAATTTAGGATACTCCTTGTAACAGGAGAAGTTTGTTTGGATGATTCCTAAGTAATGCAGTAGGAGCACAGGAGCAGCATGAGGATCAGCTGCCTGATCTGCTGTCAGGTGGCTTTAATCCAGTGAATTTACTGTGCAGGGCATCTGGTAAGCAGCTAATGCTGTGTTGCTTATTTAAATAAAGCCTGCTAATCTCCAAACCTCTTGCCTGGCTACTTCAACGTGTACTTTCAGAGGATGTTGCCTGGTAGTTAATTACTGTGATCAGGTTAGTGAGGGTTGTAGAAAATCTGAAATAAAGAAGTTAGTGGGTGAAGGCTAAATTCAGTAAAACCAACTGATTCCCTCTCTACAGGAAGAAAGCCATAAAGAAAAATTGTTCATTACCACCCTGGAGAAAAGCATCTTTTCTTATATCAAACATCTTGTATTAGACCCTAGATTTTGTTCAGTAACAAGAATAACTTCAATTGCATGGAAAGAGGTCTGAAGATACAGGAGATGAAAGTAAATAAAGGTTAGGAGGGAAGGAAATGTGTTCAATTAGAGATTGTGTGAGACAAAACAACAGGGCAAAAATGCCAGTCTGATTTTGGTGTTTTCTCACTTAGAAATAATTGTGTGGTAATGTGTAGCTCTTAACTAGACCCTATAGAATTAAATTTGTATTTAAAATGATGGAGTATTTGTGTTTTCTTCTGGTTTTATTATCCATAAAAAGATGCTTAGATTTCCATATTTATGAGCTTTTACCAAAATAATTTAATCTTTATAATGCCATTAAAATTATTACTCAGTTACATGAGAAGTGCAGGATTTTAAGATTTATTTAGTTTTAAATATTGTTTTATATTTCAGATACCATTGAGATAGTAAAACATAATGAAAAGTAACTTTCAAAAGTGTTTATAAGAGTTTGATGTTGTGTTCTTTGTAGTTTATCAGTTACCAGTGACAAAGCAAAATCACCACTTACTTAAAGAGACCTGTGCATATTTTTGGTTGTTGCTTAAAAAACTATTGTCTTCTGGTTGAAGTCAAACATGAAGTTCCTTAATTTTGAAAGAGGAAACAATTTTTAAAAACCACACTAGAGTGTGCATAAGATAACCTTTTACACAAATCTCTTGGAAAAATAGCAAATTATTGGAAATTTTTTGTTTGATTTTTTTAAAATTTTTTTTTTTCTTGCACTTAGAACATTTAATTTCCCATTCAGAGAGAAGTTCAGGAAGGTATGTACATCTAGGCAGGGATCACATGGCTTTTTATCCCACATAACACCACAACAGTTGCTCATACCCACAGCTTACCCAATTAAGCCATCATTAAAAGTTCTTCACACACTCTAAAGATTTGAAATGTAAGTTAGACCAATTCTTGAATAGGTATGAATGCAGTTGCTGATGGAAGCAGAGTTTGAAATGATTGTTAATTCTGTATTAAAAAAACCCCAAACCTAAAAGCTAAATATACTTCATCCAACCTTTTCTTTTTTTCCTCTTTTCCTTCTCCAAAAGCGCCTCCCTGGTAGCAGGAGAGCTTGGAATTAGATGGGATAACAAAATGCTGCACAGGAGATGCTGCCTGTGGCAGAGGCATTCACCTCTGAAAGCAGGTACACTTTCTTCCAGCCTAGCTTCCTTCCAAAAGAAACAGAGGATACCTGATTGCATTAGCAAGGGTGATACTGCCAAACTGACTTTACAATTGTCTTGGATGGTTTACTGTCCTTAGGACATAAACTGGGCAAAAAATAGGAAAGCTGTCTGTGTATTCTTCCCTTTCTTATTTTTGTGCTATTGTGTGCAATGTCAAAATTTTAGAGGAGTGTTTGGCTATGTAAGATTTGCTCTGTGGATAAGGATGCCCTTAATTTCATTTTGGACTTAACAAGCTGGGAGGGAGCTCCCTCCAGCTGTGGAGCAAAACCTTCCAGGCCAGGAAGAGAACCCTGCCTGGGCTGCCAGTAGTCCCTTTGGTGAGGGCTACAATAGGCAAAAACCCCTTTGCATGCTCCATTTTCCAGAATTTAGGTGGGAAACAGCTCTTTGTGCTTCTACACAATAGCAACTGTAATTATCCAGAAACCAGGATGTTTTCTGGATGGGATGGCCCAGGGGTGGGGCAGAAACAGTTCCCTTTGCAGAAAAAAAATGATATTTGAATGCATTTTGCTGATTGTGGTGTTTATTTCAAACGTGCCACGTTTAAAGGAGGTATTTTTGGTATGAGCCCATTTCCAAGTAATGTGTGTCCCTCGTGCTGAATGCTCTAGGAAGCCCCTGAGATGCTGTGAGCCCCAGCACATGAGACAAGGTGATGCTGTGAGCACACACATCGACCTGTGCTCCCAGTACAGCTCCAAGCTTAAATGAGGGGCAAAACTGGGAGGTGGTGACATGGCCTTGCTTTTTAGAGACCACCTCTGATACCCAAAGAGCTGGGACTCACTCCAAGAACTGGTGGAGGAGTTCATGTGGAAAAACCTAGGCATGGGCAGAGAATGTAAATGAGCACTGTGCCTTCCTAACATGATTTGTTCAGCCTCTTGGAGCATTTAGGAGATGACAATAAGTACTATTTGACTACATTTTCTAGACAATATCCCACTCTCTTTGTTAATTTTGGAGTTTGATTTGTATTTATAACAAAGAGTCTATCCCACTATCTTAGCACTTGATAACAACTAAAATGCAAACAGCAGAAATTATCATAATAAATGTTTACATCTTATTGTCAGTTGTATAATCAAAATGAGGTCAGACAAAAAGAAAATTCAGTGGCTGTTTGTCTTCAAATGCCACCCTCTGGAAAAGCATATTTAATATATAGAATTTATGATACAATATATGTATTGTTCTTGAAAACTTGTGCTCAAATGCCTTCAGTATTGACTCATTTCTAGCAAAATTCTTCTTTGAAGGATGATGAAACTGTGTTAATGTTATTAGAACTTCTTTGGAATATTATATTTAATATTAATTGGCAAAAGGTTTTTGGAATGACAAAGGGGATTGCCTGGGGAAATTTAATTAGAGTTCTTTCTTTGTTTCCATTTTAATTTTCCTTATTAAAGTATGATTACCTTCTTTCATTGTTTTTGTGTGCATGCAAGTTGCCTGCCTCTGGACAAAAGCTGTGACAGCAAGCCTGTCAGGGTAACATTTCTGAGGGAATGTGTTTGAGGAGAAGCAAGGGTGTGATGGGCAGCTGAATTGCCCAGGCTTTTGGGAAATATCCTTGGCAGTCTTCCTGAAATTCCAGCAGGTGAGCAGGTCTATCCTGGCACAGCAGGCTCAGTTTCCAGTGACCAAACACAAAGAGAGGAAGGAGAGAGGGAAGGGAAGAAAAAGTCACAAGTTTTCTCTTTTTCATTCTCTCAACCCACAGCAGGTAGGGAGGGTGGCTGCTCTGCTGAGGCACAGCCTTTCCACCCCAACAGGACTAAGAACTTGAGCTGAGCTAAGCTCATCACATGGCTGAGCATGGGAAATTAAAAGTGGAGTGTTCATGCTGGCAAGCTCAAGACCTGATGTTCACACTTCCAGCTGACATTTGCCCCTGGCACACTGAATTTACTTCCCATTGTATATCCTTTATAACAGAAACCACCACTTTATTTCACAGATATGGAAGTAGAAGGTGACAGTTAAAATAATTTTTTTTTTAAGGAAAGCTTTTCCTTTGAACCCCTGCAATATTGTAAAATTAAATTGTTTTTCTTCTTCTCAGCTTTGTGCTTTTTAGGAAGAGGAGGCTGTTGTTTTTACAGGAAAGGAAAAAGAGTGTCTCTCTTAGTGTAACTTTTGAGCTGAACAACACTTAAAGTTTGATATATCTAAAAGTTTCAGTGCAACCCCCAGCTTCTTTTGTGCCTTAAAAGAGCTCTTTGGGGACTTGATGTACATGCAGTTGCCTTCCAAGACTTATTTAATATTATGATAGCAAATAGCAAGTGTGCAATGGAAGAGTATCTCAGGTAGTTGAATTCCAAAGTAGGACTTTCATTTTAGAACATGAAAGACACTGTAAAACATCTGAGTATTAGGACTGAACTGAGTGAAGCAAACATCACTTTAAAAAACCTTTATTCTGTTTTGTTGACTACAAAAATGAATGAATGATGTTGCTTTGTAGAAGGAATGAAAAAAGCTGAATGCAGGTCAGTAGGGAGAGTAGGCTGGAGCCAAGATTTACATTTGGGAAGGTGCTGCCTTTTTGTTTGAAAACAGCATCAAAACTAGAAAAGTGCAGTAAGTTTTAGTGCTTTTTAGAGACTAGCAAAAGAAATCCCATTTTTATTGGTAAGAATGTGCTAAAGCATTTGATCTCACTGCCTCTGTCATTAATGAAGATATTATAATTGAAGATTAGGATATTCTTGTCCTAATGTCTCCAGTGAATGAGTCTCAAGCTTCCCTTACACTCTTTCCCAGTCCCTAATTGCTACTGCACCACTGATGACAGGAGCAGTTTTATTTCAAGGCTGGATTGGTTTTGTTCATATTTCAGCCACGGGGTTTGGCTGGCTCACTTTAGGCAGCATCTCCCTCGAGGTATTTAAATACACCTCAAGATAGGGGGAAATTTGCATTGTTCCACCTCACTTTTTGGACCTATGTCTCCATCCCCAGTGTTGGATTGACCTTTCCAGGCTGTTTAGCTTTTAGAAGCCCAGTTTCCAACAAAATGCTTCCAGGCAGTAGCACTGCAGAAACTAAGAGACATCAACAAGACACCCTACTACAGGCAACCAAAACTAATGTGCAGAACAGGCATTGGCAGCAGGTGTGAATAAAATTCCTAGCCCAGTGTCACAAAGAATGGTATCAGGCTTATGGAGCCAACAAAAAGCAAAATCTGTTTCTGCTGAGACCCCTCTGAGCAACTCCACCTCTCTACCTGAGTCTGTTAATCCTTGTGAGAATCCTGAGGGTTTTTTTCAGTCTTCAGCCCTCTTCCTGCAAAAGGTGGTTTGTGTCAGCTAATTTGGGGCTGGACCAGGTTTTTGAATTGAAGCACAATCTTCACTCTTTTTCTTGTTTGCTGTCTCCAATGTCTTCATTGCAATTGCTCCAAAGTCCTGACAAGTGACAATATAACAATCCCCAAAGAGAAAGGATGTCAGGGCCCTCTCCTGTGGTGTTTCATCTGCATCATGCAAGACAAAGTGAGATTTTGTGGAAGAAATATGTGTGGGTAGGGAGGCACTGAAGCAAGGAGTGTGTCCAGGTCTGTGGAGGGGCTCAGCTGAAGCTTCTGAATTCTGCAGAGGCTTTGCCATACAGAAAGGTGCCTTCTGAAGAGCTGGAGTGAAAGCTCAGCCCAGTTAAAATCCAGGGATGGCCACTCATAGTGGAATCTCAGAGTTTTTTCCAGGTCTCTTCACAGCAGGGCCCTGCCTGTCCACAGGGGAAATACAACGAAAGTGAGCTCAGAGCTCGAGTGACTTTCACACCACCAACAACCAGTGGTTCTGAATAGATCAGAGGGGATTAAAAATCAGTGGCATTAACTCCAGGTGACTTCAATGAGCTCTGCTAATTCTGGAAACAGTGAGGAGCTCAGCAGTGCTCCTTGCTGGGGTAGACAGAATCACAGTACTTGCAGAAAAAATGAGCAGCTGCTCAGAGGGGAGGAAAAGCTCAAAGGAGAATGGCTGTGCATCTCTTTCACTCTTCCTATGCACGAAATCTGAAGGGGCTTTAAGTTCTGGCTATTTATTTTCTTCCTAAATGCCAGGTTTGCTTCCCAGTCAAATGAGTTTTTGAAACAGCAGTTGTAAATTTGGACTAAGGGGGCTGCAGGCTTGGAAAGGGTGGTGCTTAAAGGAATTGAGTGCTTAGCTTGCTCTCCAAATCCTTGCTGTGTGCCTTGGTGTCACAGTTTGAGAGACAGGATGTCTGCCAAGAAAGGCAGGAGTCTTCCATGGGATGGAAGATGTAAACCCCTTCCCTCTGGATTATTAGTATTTTGAGATTAAGGGGCTCTCAGGCAAAGATAGGGAATAGGAATAACATCTCTTTACCAGTGTGTATATGAGGCAAACCAACCCCAGCTGTGGCAGTGACACCGAACAGAACCAGAACCACCGAGAGCCTTCTCTGGGCTGTCAGGCACTTCCCCCTCGGTGCAGTTCCGCTCACAGCCGGCAGGGGCGCTGTGGCTCCGCTGGGCAGGGCAGGGGCGATGGTTCCCCCGCGGCTGCAGGGGGCGCTGTGGGGCAGCGTGGGGAGCACGAGCCAATGGCGGCTGGGCCGGCAGCGATCCCGGGGTGGTGGGCGAGATGTGGTGGA
>VZRX01009725.1:232626-245459 GCA_013398075.1 Notiomystis cincta | reverse complement strand
AGGCGGGTTCAGGATCTCGGGGCCCCCAGGTGAAAAGAGTCCCTCTCTCAGCGAGGCATTAACAGGGCCCCAGTTCAGGGGCTGCTCTCCCGAGCAGAGGCTCACCCAGGGCAGGAGGAGCGGACGGGGCTGGACTGCGGTGGGAACAGCGAGTTCCCTTCCCAGGCAGCAGCTCCGAGTGTTCTCCTCTGAAACCGAGAGACGCAGCTGCTCCTGTCCCAGCTCTTCCGAGCCCAACTCTCGCTGTATCTCAGCCCCTTTCCAAGAAACCCTCAGACAGAGAAGTGCAGCCAGGTGCTTTCTGGGCTTGGCCACTTCTTTTCTTCTCCTTAAGTATCATCATTAACATTTCTTACAAATTTTATGGGACAAAATTCCCTAACAAAAGGAGACAACCTAACTCTCAACAAAAAACATGGCAGCTGTGCAGGGATGCCACTCCAATTTTAGGAGGATGGAGTGTAGGAGACTTTTTTGCTGGAGCCTGTTAACAGAAGAGAGCTGAGGAAGCTCAGAGGCACTGAGAACGTGCCTTGTTTCAAAGGAAGCTGGTTTTCTCTTTTTCTTCCTTAGGTTGCTGGTCCAGGAGCTGAACTTTGTTCACTCTTATTTGAGAGAAATTAATTTTTGTTTTCAAAGGTGTTAATGATTTATCACTTCAGGAGAGGACCGAAAGAACAGAAAGACAAGGACGCTCACCTGAAGCTTTGACTTTTGGGAGTGGCACTCAGGGGCCTCATTATACCCTTCCTCATTCTCGGAAGACCTTAAACGTGGGAACAATGTATGGTTCTGCCATGGGACTGGGGTCAGACTGCAAGAACAGGCCTGGGGAACTTGGCTCCCCTTTGCAAGGCTGGAGACTTTTGATTTGGGAAGAGGGAGAGGTTCCTTACAGATGTTATGGGGAAGCAACAGAAACCAAGTCATTCTTCTGTGCTGCTTTTTGGTAACCAAATGTCAGCAATGAAAAGTGAGAAACCTCCAACATCATCCAAAAGCTGCAAGGCTTTACTCCTTATGAGTCATACCTGTTCTTAGTATGGCCAAAAGTTCCTGGGTGTTGCTGTGAGCAAAGAGAACAACATGCTTTTGAAGTTTGGAATCAGGGTCTGTAGTCTTCACATTAAATATCCTGGGAAGGCTTTTATTTACACCAAAAAAAAAAAAAAAAAATCAATCCTTGTATAACTGCTCAGATTTAAAAAATTAGTTCTGTTTAATGAATTGAACATATTTAATGAGGCAGAAAAGTTACTAATGTAGTAGTTCTTTCCTGGATTATGTATGTATTTACCTTCCTCCATCTGTGCCCAATAAAAGATCTGGACAGATGGTTTTGGGCTGCTTGTATGTAAACCAGTAAAATAATATTTCTGTAGAATGTAGCCTCTTCTAATTTAACTTCTGCAACTTTGTGCTGATTAAAATAGAAGTGGGATTTTAATGGAAGCATTTTATGAAAGTTCTGGCCCAGAATGTTCGCAAGATGAGGAGTTTAAATTTAGGTACAAATTCAAGCACAATGCTTGATTTTCAGAATTTACCCTACATTTTACATAGCTGAACACTTAAAGGTATTTGAAGGAACAAAATTTCAGATTTGTAACACTTGAAAATGTTGCCTGCAGTATTTTTGTCCTGATGATCACAGAGAGAGTCAATGATATCTACAGGAATTGCATGAGATGGTATTTATTTGAATCAGCTTTAAATCTCACTTACAGTCTGCTTCAGTAATACTGTGCATGTTTTAGATTAATTTGGCCTGTATATTTAATTAATGTACATCTTTAGTAGCTAGAGTTTCTTCTGGCAGCGTTTCACCTGCTTTTTTTAAAGCTGGCTCCTATTGCCTTCATCTGATATTCCCTCATTTTTTTCCTGGTGGAAACTGAGCCCTCTCTGTCTTCTCAATGTCACTTGTGATATTTACAGAGCTCTGTCAGGCTGTTACCTTGCTCTGATCAACTCCTCCAAGACTGCTCAGTGCCACCCTACCAAGTGGAGAATCCACAGCCTTCACACTTGTACTTCTGTTGGGAAGAATTTAGGTGCAGCTGATTGTGCTTCGATAAAGGAAACTATTACTGATCTCTAAGTCCATTTTGGCCATATTCTGAGTGACTTCCTACTGCTCCATTTCATAAGGGACTCTTTATGTTGTCTGCATTGCTAACTTTTCATTTTATTAACCAGCTTGCTCCCCTGAAGATGCCTCTGCTTTGCCTGGATGAGTGTCCACAGCCACATCTTTAGTTTCCTTTACTTTCTAGGAATGTTCTCCATATGCTGCACATCTCTACGATGCAGAAAACCCCTGGACCCCTCTAAGAAGCCTCACAGGACTTTGTTTTGATTACTGCTCTGGGTTTCACCTCAACTGCTACTCTGCCATCCACCTGCTGACCGGTGACAAGCACATCCAGGAGTGCTGCGAGACAAACAGGACCCACTTCTGCCACCTCCTGCAGCTCCAGGATGTGGATTACTGCTTCCCCCAGGAGCTGCAGAACTTGGCCCTGAGCCACAGCCCGGGCTCTGTGCTGGAGGAAGGTGGGGGCTGTGTCCAGCTGTGCCTGGCTGAAGTTGCCAGTGGCCTGAGGAGCCCGGTGCTGGTGGCCCACGCCGCTGACCGGACCCACCGCACCCTCGCAGCCGAGCGGCTGGGCCTTCTCTGGGTCTGCCTACCCGATGGCAGCCAACTGGAGGAACCACTCCTGGGTATTCAGAGGATAGTGCTGGCTGCCCTGTGGCTGGGGGATGAGAGGGGCTTCCTGGGGATGGCCTTCCAGCCCAAGCACAAGGACAACAGGAAGTTTTATATCTGTTACTCAGACATGGATAAAAACCAAGTGGAACAGATCAGGACTAGTGAATTGAAGGTTTTGGCATCTGATCAGCCAACAAAGCTGATCCAAGCTCTGAACGGTAAAGTTCATGTTGAATGCTACTGTATGCCATGACAGAAATAATTTTTCTCTGTCCCTGTCCAACCCCCAATATCAACACAGACTGGGGATTGAGAGCAGCCCTGCCAAGAGGGACTTGGGGGTGCTGGTGGATGAGAGGCTGGACAAGATCCAGCAATATGAGCTTGCAGCTGAGAAAGCCAAACATGTCCTGGGATGGTATCCAAAGCAGTGTGGCCAGCCGGTCGAGGGAAGGGATTCTGCTCCTCTGCTCCACTTTCAGGAGGTCCCACCTGCACTGCTGCTTCTAGCTCTGGGGTCCCCAGCATAGGAAGGACCCAGATCTGTTGGAATGAGTCCAGAGGAGGCCACCAAGATGATCAGAGGGATGGAGCACCTCTGCTATAAGGACAGGCTGAGAGAATTGGGAGTGTTCAGCCTAGGAAAGAGAAGGCTTTGGGGTGACCTGATTGCAGCTCTCCAGTACCTGAAGGGAGCCTACAAGAAAGATGGACAGAGACCATTTACAAGAGTGTGTAGTGACAGAACAAGGCCAGGATAGATAGAGCTCTGAGCAACCTGGTCTAGTGGAAGGTGTCCCTGGCCATGGCAGGAGGGTTGGAATGTGATGACCTTTAAGGTCCCTTTCCAGCTTAAGCCAGTCTATGATTCTTTCCCCTTGCAGAACCTGCACATTCCCAGTAACCCTGGTTTAGGTGTGTGACTGACCTGCTATGAAACTACGAGAGTCAGGTTGGCTCAAGGTCACAGAACAAACCAAAATCGATTGAAAATACTCAGAAACTAAGGTTGTCTTCTCTCTCCAACTTCTACTCTTGTCCTCCAAAGAGCAGTAACTGCCTTAAGTTTATTATGGAATTAACATCTACCCTAAGAGGTTTGTACTGTAGAAGAGGGTGTTTCACTACTATACAGTGCTATACACTTATTTTATCTGTCATGTGTCCACCTGCCCTGTCCCCTGGTAAGAAAAAAGCTAGTTCTTATAAATATATATATATATATTTTAATTCTTTTTAAGGAATCTCCTGGAGCTTGAAGAGCCAGCTGCAAATCACAAAGGTGGGCAGCTGCTCTTTGGTGTGGATGGCTATTTGTATGTATTCACAGGGGATGGAGGGAAAGCTGGAGACCCTTTTGGAAAATTTGGGAATGCTCAGAACAAGTAAGTAGGAGGGCAGGTGAAAGCTTTGAGCATGTTCGCCAAGATAAAAGGTTTGGAAAGGAGACCGTGTGGAAGAATAGAGTAAGAATGCTTCCTGAAAGTGCCTGTGCATCTGCAAGTCTGTCCAAAGCAGCATTTCAAAAATGAAAATTTGACATTTTGAAAGCCAAGTTGTCTAGAGAAAAGAGAGTTTTCTGGCTTAAGCAGGTTGCAAGACATACCAGCTACTGATTTATTTCTTTTAGATAATTTTCCTTTTGGAAATGGGGAAAAAGAGAATTTTTGTGTTTTCAGCTGGCTCTCATGCTGCAGTTTATTTTTCTGCCTTCTCTTCAGGAGCACTTTGTTGGGGAAAGTGTTGAGGATTGATGTGGATGGAACAAGCCCCATGGAAAGCCTTGCTGCATCCCTCCTGATAATCCATTCGTGTCTGATCCCAAAGCCCGTCCGGAGGTTTGTGCCTATGGGATCAGGAATATGTGGCACTGTGCAGTGGACAGAGGGGACCCTGTCACAAAAAAGGGAAGAGGGATATTCTGTGGGGATGTCAGACAGAACAGGTTTGAGGAAATTGACCTCATTGTTAAAGGAGGGAACTACGGCTGGAGAGCAAAGGAGGGGTTTGAATGCTATGACACAAAGCTGTGCCAAAATTCCTCCTTGGGTAAGGAAGAACTTTCTTGTAGAAGATTACCTTATTATATGTGTATATTTAGTGGACCATAGCACTGTTTTTCCAGTGAAGCTAAATAATCCAGTGTTGTGTGTTAAATGGAGATTGTTTGCTTCTTAAGAGCACAAGTCCCTTCTCCCCAGCCCTGCTGTGTTGGTATGAAATGATGCTTTGCTTATCCAGGGAATTCCATGCCACACACTGCACTGGACAAGGTGTTTAAATTCAAAGCCTGTATCTTTTGTGGACAGTTTTCCCAGTGAAGCCAGGAAGGCAATGGATTTGATTTAAGTAGAAAATCTGTGTTTTCTTCAGAAGCTCTGAGCCATGACTGTGGCTAAGGACAGTGGACCACGCTGATGCTGAGACCCTGAAACAAACCCTGTGGCAGATGCAGTGTGTGTCCCAGCCAGCAAAGTGCTGCAGCAGAATGCCCAAAAGCTGTGCTCTGGGTCTGACTGTGGGTGTGATGGACAAATCTCACTTGCTGCCTTTAAAAAACAGGAACTGGTGATTTTTGTAAAGCTCTTGGCAAAGCATGGTAGAAAAACTGAGTATTATTGTAATGTTCCTTAAGCTGTTGTGTGAGACACCTGGTCTCAAGGTCATGCAGATGATCCTGGAACATTTGGATGAGCAGACAAGTGCAGAGTATGTGTTATTGACATCAGTGCAAGGAAAAAAATGAGGACAAGAATAAAATTCTGTGGAATCTGCTAATTCAGTATGAGAAAGGACCGAATTACATTTTAACATTGCGAGAGGCACAGTCTTTATTTTACAAGTCTCATGACATAAAATGGAGAGAGCACACTCATTCATGTTCTGTGCTGTGTCAGTGAACCCACTAAGGATGTTGAGCTCACTTGCAATTTTGATCTTATTACACCTTCTCTAAAAATACTGGAACTGACGATCCCTGCTAAAATGATTGGTGAAGTCAGATGACACTTGCTGTGAGCTGATGCCTTCCTGCATTGCTTCCTTGATGCAGAGCATCCTGGTTCTGTTTGCTACAGAAGCTCATCACAACTAAGCCTTGATAAGCAACTACACAGAGATGTCCTTAAAGCCCCTGGGTCTGTTCTGTCCCAGAGTGAATTACCACTGAAATTTGGCTAAGCACTTTGGTAAACTGTATTGGTCCTAGTAATTTTTGTACCTGTCAGTGTCATTGAGCAACTGCTTTTTGATGCTCTCTGAAAGTAAATTTTCTCACTTGGTATTTCTGTGTGTTTGACAGATGATATTCTGCCAATATTTGCACATGGCCACGGTGTGGGCAAATCACTTACTGGAGGTTTTGTCTACAGGGCATGTGAATCACCTAACCTGAATGGCCTTTATATTTTTGGTGATTTCATGAGTGTGAGACTGATTGTTTCCTCTGCAGCTCCCATTTTGTAGCCACTCATTTGCCTTGTCTGGGTAAATAAGTGTATTGGAGCATCCCAAAACCTTTTGGGCTGGAGTAAATGAGAAATTTGTATATAGACTAAGTTCTGTGTTTGACTATTACAGCAACATTTTTATTGGAATCTAAAATTCCTCCATTTCAGAATCCTTAGGATAAGTTTGCCTTTGTTCAGGTCTCTTTCTCCAAAAGTCAGCCAAAAGTCAGTCTTCACTGACTGCTTTTTTTGTTTCAGTAATGCATGATTTTGGCAGGAACTAATTTTGATGATGGAGACATAAAACACAGGGGTTTATTTTTCATCCAGTCGACTTATGGCTTTACAGGAAGATGAGAAGACAAATAAGTGGAAGAAGCAGGGTGTCTGCATTGGCAGCATGGACAGCTTGTGCTTTCCCTGGAATGATCAGTTCCTCCAGCAAATTCATCATCTCATTTGCTGAGGATGAAGCAGGTAGGTATCATGCTGGCCACACCTTCATTGGAAACTGTACTGTCAGTTCTCTACTATAGGGAAAATGTGGAAAATTCTGTGGCTCCTGAGGTGTGCCTGGAGAGCAGGCAGTGCAGAGAGGTTTGTGGCTGGCTCAGCACGGCAGGCAGGGTTATTCTGTGGCTCAGGGAGGTCTCCTGCACTGTGAGGCTGTTGCAGATCAGGTTGATGGAGAGTTCAGGAGACAGAATCTCATGTGAAACATTCCTTTTGTTGTTGTTTTTTGGTGCTATTTCACTAATCAAAAGACCCTATCAATTCATTTTTTCATTGTACCAGCTCATCCTCGCTTGAGTTCTTAGAGCTTCTCTGCATTTCCTCTCCTTTCTTAGTATAAATTTCTCAGTCTTATTCACAACAACAGCACCTCACACTGAGGATCACAGACCAAGACTTCATCTGGGGATCAGGAAAGCCACTCACTTCAAAATTTAGTGTAAAGGCCTCAGCACATGGGACACTACTAAGGTCACAAGGACCGATCTCTCAGCCAAGTGTAAGTACCAGTGAACACTTCACATTTCTACAGCCTCCTGACAGAGCTGTGTAAAACAAAAAGCAGCTGCAAGTTTTTGGAGAGCACAGGGGTGCTTTAGTGCTTCACCATTCAGCAGAAAAGAGGTTTGCTTGCCATGAAAAGATTCTAGATCGTCTGCCAAGTGTATTCTGTCAGAGCTGCATGGAGATGCAGGCTTTGCTGTGAAATGTGTGCAGTTTTTAACTGTTCTAACAACATGTGGAGTGAGTGGATGTTAAATGTCTCTTCTCCTGGTGGTCTTTTTAGAAACCAACATGGTGGTATGTAGTTTGAAAGACAACAACAGCTTTGCTTCTCGAAAGATACTTTAATTTCCCTTTTTCCTTGGATATTGTTCTAGTGGATGCTGAAGGGAAGGCACAAGGAGCAGTTGTCTTCCACAGCTACCAGACAGAAATAGAAGCTTCTGTCTCCTACAGATTAGCCAGTGTAGCTCTTGCTGATTTTTTTTCCTTTTTGGTATGACTATGAAATGGAAAATGTATTTCTTGTGTGGTCTTCCCCTCTATTTGTAGTTTCTGGCTGCTTCTTTGGTACAAACAAGTTTAAAAAAATATGTATTTATACGGAGGAAAGTAAGATTTTGGAGAGCCACAGAGGTGAGGTAATAAAGGTGCTGCTCAGGCTCTCTGCCTGACTGAGAGCAGCTGGTTCTGTGCTGGTTCTCCTGCTGCAGCCAGGAGGTCATTTGGTGTCTCTGGGAGCCCATCTGCACAGATCAGGGTGAGAACAAAGCCATTTCTTGGGCATAAGGTGTGGTTGAGGGAGTAACTGAAGGGGTTTTCTTTTCTGACCACATGAATTGCTGAAAAGGCAGGAAAGAGGGAAATGGAGATCTGGGGTCCAGCTTGGGCACTTTAATCTAACACCAGTTTTCTTTTCTCACTTCCATGTAGGCGAGCTGTATTTTATGTCTACTTCATCCCAGTGCCCATGCACCACATGGATCACTCTACAAGCTCATTGATCCTGCAAGGTTTGTAATTAAAGATGGATTTCCCTGCCAAATTCTTCTAAAATCACCCCAGACTCTCTAGCTATCACAGTGAAAGAATGCCAGGTACTACTGGTACACAGTATCAGTGACATCTGCACCCAGTCCTTGGGGTTTGTCCAGCCACTGTACCTCTGGTGCAACTTTAATCAGTTTGAGTGACTTTATTCCTCACTCATCATATCTGTGCACACAGAAATAGGAAATAGAGTTCAAATTCCTTGAAGATCTGGGAGAGTTAAGGATTAAAGGGAAGTCTCCTTGGTTGCATATCTGAATTATAGCAAAGCAATGTTTTAAAAATGACAGTCCATATCCTTCAGGGTCATTACATCAAATATCTATGATGCACTTTAATATAAATAAATAAATGGCACTCCAGAGTTTAGTTTTCTTCATGAAGATGAGTAAAACCTGATAGTTCATGCAGTCTTCAAATAATAACTGGAGCCTGAACCTGAGTTTTTTGAAACAAAATGGTTTTTCCCATTAAGCAGTTATCCCAGTCAAAGTCTGTTTTTACAACAATAAGCACACTTATGTATTTTTTTTGCCTCCCAAGCTTTCAGATCTTGCTAAAAAAACATTAAATGCATTTCAAATAACTCTGTGAAGTAGATACAGTACAAATGTGTCTGTGCTCTTGCAGAGACCTTAGACACTAGCAAAATGAAGAAAACAAGTTATGTTTTCTTGATAGTTAGCTAGATAGTTAACTCAAGCTCTCTACCAAGGTGATGAGAATGGAACTTGAGTCTTTTATTACTTGGGAAGATTTCTGCCTTTAACAGTTTATCATCTGCCAGGAAGTGCATTAACTAACTGTGGCTGNTAATTTCTGTTGTCTCTATGCCACTTCTTCATGTGCCACGAAGACCCTGTGTTTCTGAAGCTTTGTGTCCATCACTTCTAGAGCAGGACCAGGCACTTATTCCCTTGGCTCTCAGGAATGTTTTCCTGCATGTTCCGGTTCCCCTTGTTTGCCTTAGCCCGGATGGGGCCGTGCCAGCTCTGCCCGGTCTGTTTGCACTTTGCAGGCCTGCCCAGGGTGTGCAGAGCTCCTCTGGAGCCTGAGCAGGCTCTGGAGCACCGTCCTGACACCTCCAGCTCCTGGGGTGACTCTGGTCTCCTCATGAACCGTTCTCCTTGGCATTTTACTGCTGTGGATGGGATTTTTCCTTTCCCCTGTCTCTGGGATAGCTGGCTTCTCTACATCCAGCATTCCCTGCCTCCTGCCCGCGCGGCGGGAAGAGCGCTGGCACGGACAGCAAGCCACACAAACTCCTGCTCCCAAAACATTGCCAGGGCCACTGTCGTGTGCCTGATGGCAACTCCAGCTGCCCGAGGAACCTGCCAGGAAAGCTGATGGCAGCAGTGCCCTTTGTCCCCACTTCAGCTTGCCTCTCCAGCAGTACTCTTGGAGACAGCAGGGTGGCACCAAATTCCTTCTGTCCTGAGCAGAGAAAAAACGAGTTAGAATGTAACTTAAAAATTAGAGAGAGACTGAGGGAAAAAAACCCCACAACCCACCAAAAAACCCCCACAAGCTATGCCAACAACTCTGCTTTAGTGACCTTTTTTAAAGAATTGAAATGGTATGGAGGAAGCACTTGGCTCTTGCCCCTGCCTGAAGGAGAAAGCTAATCACAAGAAAATGTGATCCCTTAGGTCATGCTTTGCTTTGCTCGGTGCTGTCAAGCATGCCAAATTGGAAGAACCTGTTCTTATTTGTCCTACAGCAGTTCCCTTGGTGGGTAACAGAAAAACACAGGTGTGTTGTGCTTCTTTGTACCTCCCTTCCTGTCACTTAACATGCAACATCTTTACCTCAGGGAAAATGTATTTGGTTGGTTTTTGTTTTGGTGCTTTTCGACTGTGGGAAATTGTCAGGGGACAGCAGGAGAGGAACACAGACAACATTTCTTTGCAGTTGTGGCTCCCTCCCTCTGCCTGATCCTTTCCTTTCTCACCCCTTTTGCTGCAGCACTGTTATATCCAAAGAAAATCCCACTGAAGGTCACGTTCACCAGCTGCTGTTGGGACAGGATTTTATGACTTGCCAGCCCTGTGTCAGCCTCTTGAATTCCACGTGTGCTGCACTCCAAGCGCCTCAAGTACTTTCATGCCTCTTCCACCAGAGGCAAATGACAACAGGGGATTGCTGTGTGCCTATGGAATAAGTAAACTTCCCTGACAATCCCTCAGACGTCTGCATCTGGCTTTGTTTTCCAAGGAGAGCTCCACCAGGGAAGTGTAAATACAAGTCTGTTCCAGTGAAAACAAAGAGCAAGAGGATACCATTTGTTCCATATGCAAGTAAGTTGTCAGGCTTTGATTTTAATGAGAAGAAAAACATATATATAAACTTACAGACATGTGTTTGAAATCTTCAGCAGTCTTAAAATCTAAAGCACTGAGCAGGAACAATCCTGAAGTTTGGTTTCACATTTAATGTGGGCTTCTGCCATCTAATTGATGCTGTGCCTTTGCTTAACCCTAGCCTCTGATTTATTATTTTTTCCTAAGTTTAGTGTAAATGGGCATCACAAGGGAACTGATAACTTTGATTCAGGCATTGGATGAGGTCTGAGAAATTCTGAGTGCCTGTCTCTGGCTGAGAGACAATCTCCTTGAATCAAATAATCCCTTCTCTGTACATCTGGGTGGAGTCAAACGTTCCTTTTTCCACACTGAGTTCTGTCTTGAAGTCCCATGCAGCTGGTGCAGGAGTTACATCTTCAGCAAGTTTATATTATCTTGTGGGGGATTTCCAGATATTAGTGTATTATGAACAATCCATATTGTTAAGACGGCCAGAGAAGTGTGCAAGGTTTCATCATATTCTGTCTGGAAGTAATTTTCCTTAAGTACACATTCATAGTTTCTAAAACCAATCATTTTATTTCCAAGAAAAACAAGAGTCTTTTGATGGAAGAAGAGAGGTTTATAGTGTGCATTTCTTCTTTCATAATTTCAGCTGTTTTTCTTGACTGCAGCTCTAATAAGGGTTTCTATCACTCATATCTCTGAATTAGCTTTTTGTCTTAAAGCAGGAATGCTGAACCATGTTAATTACTTTCCTCAGAGACTGTCCTTGAGCTGCTAAAGGAGCCTTCAAGAACCAAGACTCCAAAAAAATCTTCTACTCTCACTGCAGCCACCCCAAGAGTTTCTTCTAAGAAAGCAAAAAAGACCCCATCCACCAAAATAAAAGCATCAGCAGTGAAAACAGCTCCATCTGGCAAAGGGAGACAGAGAGCCAAAGCTGAGGCTAAAACTCACCAGGGAAAGAAGGTTACACACAACTCCAGAACTCCACCAGCACCCCCTTTGCCAAAAAAGAAGAGCTCCCACCTAGCCAGAACCAAGGAGGTTCTTCCAAGGAAAGCAGCGCTAGCTAAGGGAAAACTGGAGAGGAGGAAGAAGAAGCAGCTTTTGAAGCTCAGTGATGTCCCAGAAAAAGCAAGTAACCTATCAGGTGGTGAAACAAAGGTGTTGAACAGCGACCAAACAAAAGAGATTTTGGCTGATTTGTTATGGAGTGTGCTCAGGTGTGCCCTTATTAATGGCAGTGTTAGCAGTCTCTACACATATGCTCTATTAAACATATTAAACCTTTACAGCACCAGCTTCCAAATCCTGCTGTGATGTCCTTTTCTGACATAAGTGGTTATGAGAGCCTGTGATGGACGTTGACTGGTAAGATTTGGCTGTGTATGACTGTCTAATAAATCCAAGTGCCTCTAAATTTCAGGACTTTAATCTTCTATTGAAGAATATGGAATAGACATGTCAATTTACCTCACCATTTTTTTTGTGTGTCATTTAGCTGAAATGCAGTGAAAAGTGTATTTCAAGAGTAGTTGTCTTTCAGACAGTGAAATTAGAGACTTTTTTTTTTAAGGAGGGCCACTAAGATGCTCAGAGGGCTGAAGCACATCTCCTATGAGAGAATTGGGGTTGTTCAGCCTGGAAAAGAGAAGGCTCCAGGGAAACCTTATAAGCAGCCTTCAAGTCCCTGAAGGAGGCCCACAAGAAAACTGGAGATGGACTTTTTATAAGGGCAGAAACTGACAGGACAAGGGGAAATGGATTCAAACTGACAGAGGGGAGATTTAGATTAAATATTAGGAAGAAATTCTTCACTGTGAGGGCAGTGAGGCATTGGAACAGGTTGCCCAGAGAAGATGTGGATGCTTCATCCTTGGAAGTGTTCAAAGTCAGGTTGGATGGTGCTTTGAGCAGCCTGGTCTAGGGGAAGGTGTCCCTGCCCACAGCACGGGGTTGGAATGTGAAGATCTTTAAAGTCCCTTCCAGGAAGCCCATGTTACTCTATGAATATTTTGTTCAAGGTACGGATCACCTGCAGCTTGCATAGGGTCCAGTGTGGGCGGGAATGTCCAGCAAATCTGAAACACCAACACAACCAAAGCACCAAAAGCCAAGCAACCCGCCCAAAATCCCGCGTTAGAGCTGAGCCGTGGGCTGGGACCGCCCTGCGGCTTCAGATCCCACGTGGTGCAAGGGCTGCCGTACCAACCTCCGATGTTCACATCCAGGGAAATGATTTATTTGGGAAACGGAGCCGGGGCCGCACTTGCGCTGCTGCCCCCGGAGGCAGCC
>VZRX01009725.1:86791-231226 GCA_013398075.1 Notiomystis cincta | reverse complement strand
GCTGCCCCCGGAGGCAGCCGAACCCGAGACGTCAATTTGCAGCTCCAACGCTACGTTCGCCTCCCACCGCCGCCCTCTGGAGGCGCTGTGCCGGGATGCAAAAGGCAGCGACCCCCGCCGCCCGCTCTTCCCGGAACCTCCCGGCTTGGTCGGGGGAGAAACGATAATGAAAAAAGCAGGAAAAACTCACNTTGCCTGAGGGTGACGGGGGCCACTTGCCGTCTTTATGAGGGGGCGGGCGCAGCTGCCGCGGATTGAGGGTGGCAGTGCCCTGGAGAGGAGAGTTTCGGTGGCACAGGGGAGGGTGGCTTCCAGGAGCGATTCCCGGTTCCCACGGGCATCCCCCACGCTGGGAGGGAGGGAGGGAGCAGTCGCTGCCTGAGTCAAGGTTTTGGGAGGTAAGGCTTCACGACCCATGGTTTTGTGCGGAGTGGGGAGAGCGTCACTTCACGTAGGTGATAGTTAGCTCAGTGTTGTAATTCTCCTCGCTTTTGTGAAATCACTGTTGCACAAAATCTGGTTTAACTCTCGCAAATAAACCACACGTCTCGTTTGCCTGGGGTTTGAATTCAACAGCAAGACAAGGCAATGTGGAGCCTTAATTTCTTGATTTTTACTGAGCCAGGAAGTTTGAAGCCATTTGAGGATTTTCTCCTTTTCTTTGCGTGAAAGAAGCAGGCTGTCACATGCTTGGGTGAAGGTGAGAAGGTGAGCTGTGCAGAGGAAGTGGGGAGACACCGCTGTGGAGTAATAAATCCGAGCAGCTCTGCTGTACACCAGAGTCATGTTCTAGAAAAGCAGACATGATTTGCTGGGTGCAACCCTCAAGCTGCATGTGACCAAAAGTAAAGCTCCTTGAAATGAGAATAGACAGAAAAAGCTGCATTAAGGAGCTAAAAACCTTTCATCCATCCCACACTTCACAAATCATGAACTAGGTCAACTTCCTATTTTTTTTTTCCTTTAGTTTTATTTCACCTTCTCTTTAAATGGATATGATCTCTGTGGACAAACTAGATCAGTTCTGGTGAACTCTGTCTTGTTGTTTATGTAAGACACTAAAATTACTTTGAAATATCTGCTTTTGACCTCTAATGTGGCAGCTGATAAATTCATGAAGTTTCACATTTCTTTGGTTGCTTTCTTTCCCTTTCCTTTGAAGATAGTAACTCTTTAGAGCAAGTACAGCTCTTCCAGAGAGGGCTGAAATGTCTGTGGTGAGTGTTCTGCTAATGCCTCAGGGAACTGAAGTATAAGCATAGCTTGTTTTATAACCTTCAAGTAGGCAGGAGCAGAGCTGTCTTACACTTTTCATGCCATGAGACAAGCCTGCCTTCATCAGCCTAACACAGCTGAGCAGCAGGGTAAGATGGGTTCTGAGAGCAGAACAGTATTGAAATAAGTTTTTTGTGATAACATGGCTACCTGCCACTACTGGGCTTTTAAACTTAGGTGCAAATCTGTAACTGTTGTGATTGTCCTGCTTCCAGATGCCTTTTGCTGCCTGCTGAGAGCTCCCTGCAAGGTGGGCTGCACTTCAAGGTCTGTGTCGCAGGGTGTTTCTTAGTCAGACAGCCTGGGTGGGATTCGGGAGGCGTGGTGGTGGTGGTACACGCTATCAGTAAGCCCCTTGACTTCTCTTTGTAATGAAAATGAGGAAATGAGACACTTCTGGGATGTAATTCATCTCACCTGAAGGCAAAGCTCTACAGAAAGTCGGCCGAGTCATGGTCTAGAGGTGCCTTTTCCTCAGCTGGCTGCGCAGGGAGTCGATGCAGCCTTCACAGCAACTTCCCCACCTCTGTTACACATGGTAATTGTTAGTGGAAATACCAGGTTCTTCCCCCCGAGTTTTTTTATCTCGTTCTACCTCGTGTTTTGTATCCAGTGTTTCAAAGACAAAGTGGATCATTCCTGTGGAATATGAAGAGCAAGGATATTTTTAAGGATTGATTAGGTCAACTGCAGAATCACATCTAAAGAAGACTCTGTGCTTCTTTCTGCAGCTAGACCCACACAGATGTGAGAATTAAGCATTTAAGCAACAAAATGCCTGTCCAGTCTGCTGTTCAATGGCTGTTGAAAGCCACTAGGGGGAACCTAAGGACTGCATCAAAAGATTAGGAAAATACTTTTAACAGACTTCAGATGCTGAAGAGAGTAAATTATTACTGCACAGGTTTTTAAGAAAGATCTCTAGGATGACTGACCTTTAAAGGTGTGCCAGACATCTAAAGGTGCATGTTTATGTATGCTCTCTAAAGTTTCTTCTCTAGGCCAAGACCAAGCATCAAGCTGGATAATAGGTTGGCTAGGGTAAGAATAGGTGTAGTCTTGCTCAGTGTGGACCATGGCTGTTATTAAAAACCGATTTATTTATTCCTGATTAGCTCCTTGACTGTCCCTAAGAGCCCCACTGGAAAAGTCAGTGTTTAGCCCTTGAAAAGTTGGTGTCAGCCCACAGATGTCACCTGTGCTGCTGTGAGTTTTTGTCCATCTCCTTAAGCGTATCCCAAGCATATTCCATGATTTTACTGCCATATCTTGTATTCAGGAGAAACTAAAGGAATGATTCTTCAGACAGCTGGTCCATGGAAATTCGTGAGAATCCCTGGAAATTCTCTTTCAATACTATATTCCATTTTCCAAACTCCTTTGCCTGTGTTAGCACCAGTTCCCTGCTGGATTCAGTCTCACTGGTGTTTCACAGGATTTGGTTCTTTCTTGCACAAAGTAGCTTTGGGCTGCAATAATATGAAATAAACAGCAGCCAGTGTTTCCTCTGCAGACCTGGTGTGTCTCCTAACAGGTTGTCTGGCTTGCCCACCTTTGTCCACCCTCTGACTCTCTGTGTCCCAGGGGAAGCCTGGATTATCTCAGCAGAGATCCAGATTAGCAAAATTGGCACACTTGCCTTTCCTTGTGAACCTCTGGGAGAAAGGAATTGCAGCACAGCTTCTTGTGAAATGGGACATTCTGTGGGCTTTAATTCTTTGACAGATTCAGCACTATTGGTTTTCCTTCTTAAGAAAACTGTAGAAACCTAAAGGTGTGTCTGAGTTTAATGTAATTTATTTTATTTGGCAAGTGCTGATTGACTACTTTGTTTTGTGCAAATGCAAGGGGTTTTCTGAGTAAAATATTGTCATAATCAGGGGAACACTTCTTGCTGGTTTTGAGTGGATTTTGGAGGCAGTCTTTGGGGTGTTTTAGACATATGATGAGCACAGTATTTGGTTGAGGCCTACCTTCTCTTCTGAATGTGGAGCTTTAAGTCCTGTTTGACTGAGATTTGCCTCAGAAAATGTCATGTGGTTCTGCAGTGTTGACCCAATCAATCCTTAGAAAATCATTGTTTTTCACATTACACAGGAATGATCCACTTGTCTTTGAAACACTGGATACAAAACATGAGCTAGAATGAGAGAAAAAAAATCAGAAGAAATAACAATTCCCATGTATAACAGAGGCTCGGGAAGTTGCCATGAAGGATCTTTCCACATTTTAGCTTGTGCACTGCTTGCACCCCTACTCCAAAGTAGCATGAGACATCCTGGTGTGCACCCTTCCTCCTCCCTGAAACTCTGCTTTCCATGGGAAAACATGCAACAGGTACAGTGCCCTTTCAAAAGCAGTTTGGCGGTCTTGATAGTCGTCTTTTGAACAAACATCCGCTATCACATGCAAAAAAAGTCTTGCTTTTTAAACAGCATTTTTGTGCAGCTTTGAAGAGAGGAAGGAATTCGTGTGTCTGGGGAAATTCAGGGTTTTTTATTCCTCAGAAAGGTGACAGAGCACACAAGGGAAATGTAAAGACAATCAGAATGCCCTCATCCCTATTTGCTCATAGCTCTGCTCATGTAATGGGTTCATGGGGTTCATGTTGTGGTGCCCATTGTTCTTATTTGAGCATCAGTTGTTTTCTGTGGAGAAGCATCACTATTCCCAAGTCTTATTAATAAGACTACTTATATTTATAAGATACTAATATTCCATCAAACAGACTAACAGTTCTCTCTCTGCCTCATTGTGCTCTCCTGTTGTTTTTTCTTAATGCAAGGGATCCAAGCAGAAGAGATGTTGTCTTCAAATGCTTTATGATTTGATCTTCCTGAAACTAGAAAGGAACAATCAAATTTTCTTTGCTTCAGGGTTATTTCTCTGATCCAGACCAGATTTGAACTTCACACACTATATCCAGTGGGACTCAGCTGCCACACTGTGCCCAGTGGTGGAGGTGACAAAGCCATCTATTACAGGCAAAAGAGTCTGGAAAGTTTGATAGGAAGCCGCTTTTCATCAAACAAAATAAAATATAAATAACTCAGCAAAGTAGTGAAAAAGCAAAGTATATATTATATTCATTTTAGCAAAAGAAAATTCCTGTATTTAAGATAGAAAGATGCATAGTTTTTAGATTTAAAGGGGAAGAAAAAAGTCAGCAGGAAATAGCTGACCCAGAGCTGTGCATGAGCTGGTCAGTCTGTCACTAAACATGTGTGTTTATGTCTGTGTATGTATATACACAGGTAAACATGTCTGTGCTGTTGGGCAGTGTAAACAGTGTTCTCCCTCTCTAGACATGACAACCTGAAGGTCTCTGCTCAACTGTTGGTTTCCAAAAAGTGCAGGAATGTAAGGGCCATCTCTGAGGCTGTAAATCCTCTCAGATTTGTCTGAAGTCACCTAGCAGATTTGAAGGTTACTTGGGAGAGGGGTTGGCAACCAGTGTGGTTACATGAACCCCCTTTCCAAAGAAAACCATGCTAAAAATGTACTGATTACATTTCCCAAGAAAGATTTTAAAATATTTTGGAAAAGAAATGATTCAGGAATGTGTGAGGCAGAGGAACCAGGAGATCCAGTATCCCCATCCTTACTCCAGTATGGATTCTGCTACTTAACTCTGTGCCCTCCCTCACAGCCTCCCAAAGGGATGATAACATGTTTGTTAGTAGCACAAATACAAAGTCTTATTATCATCAGTGTAAAAACAGACTCAGGATATTTCAAGTGGGCTGTAATGGAATAAAAATGTAGCAACAGGATGGCTCAAAATAAAACTTTTTTGGGATGGTTGCTCCCAAGGAGCTGTAAAGCTATAGGTACTTTTTGCAGCTCAGTGGGCGGTAGGGAAATGGGAGTGTGTCCCAGCATGGTCAGCACTGCTGTGCATGGGAAGCTGTTGTCTTGGCTGTGGCCTGTTTGCAAGGGTTTGGATATTTGGCTCTGCTGAGGATGCAGCCACCCAAGAGAGACACAATGTGTGGGTCTGCTCTGAGCTTCAGTTCCTGGGAAAGGCAAAATAAAAACCTGCCACAGCTATTAGGCACCTTCCTCAAGTGCTCACATTCCCTGTCCTGTGAAACACATCTGAGGTCCAAAGGCAGACAGTCGCTATGCTAATCAAGGAACAAACTGTTTTGAAGCTCTCTTAAGGAGAAGGAAAGATGCATATATAATAAATATTACATAAACTGTGAAAAGCCAACTGTTGCTTAAGTGCTGGACATGATAACTGGACCTGAGTGATTTGTGACTCCTGGAAAAAGCAAATGAGCTGCAAATGTGGTTTTGTTCCTAGCTCTGTTCCTGATTTTGCCACAGGTTTGCTGCTGGAGACAACAGTTTATGGGTTAGAGTCACACAAGTGTCTATGTGTATTCTCTGGTGTAGTTCAGAATATCCTGCCCCATTTCCTCAAGTGCCTGGGAAGAGTCATGCCCTGAGCTCCAGGCATTCAGAGAGCTGCTCTCACCACCCTGGGATGGAAAACTGGAGAAAAGGCTGAGATTCAGTGTTAATCCCCCTGGTAGGATTGGTGGACCCTGGACACCACCAAATGGGAATGGGAATTTACAGCTTCCCTTCTCTGTTTTTAGGGTTAAGCTGGGTGGACTTGCAGGCCCTCTCTCCAAACAGGTCTGTCAGTGGTTCTGCAGAGATTTGTTGCTCAGCAGCTCTGCTCTTCTCTCCCAGGAGAACACATTCATCTTCCTGCTTACAGGGCTGCACCAACATGTGCCACAGAACAAACTGAATAGAAAAATGTGGTTCTGCTCCCAGCCTTATCCTAGTAATTGGTAGAAGCCCCTCCTCTCAAAGTTGCTGCTATGAAGCTTTTCTGAACCACATTTTGGAAAGGTTTTGGGGGCCAGCTTTTGAGTGATCAGCTCCTCTTTGACACTATTTGCAGTAGCCTCCCCTTGAGCCTGGAAAATCTCATATCCTTGAGTTTTAGGCAGCGTTACTGTTGCAAAGTATGCTTTGACTGACCAAGTATTGCCAGGTTTTCAATGTGCTGAGTGTTTCCACGTCCGTTCTTTGCTTATGAAGGCCTGAACTGCAGACCCTTGAACATCCTTTCTTCTCAGTAACCTTGGACCCACAGTTCAGCTTTGTGATTGGGTTTGTGTCCCTTTTACCATTTTCCCTGCTTTTGGTTGGTTTGGAAATGCTGAGGATACAGCCTTCCTGAGGGTACTGTCTATTTTCTTTGGCTTTCCCAAATGTAACTCATCATGCAGCACTGAAAAAGAATGGCAAGGGAATGAATAAAAATGTTTTGAATCTCGAGTATTTGGAATAAGCTTTGTGTAGAGCTGTTGGTTTGAGGTTTGCCTCTATTAAATTAGCTCACTCTATAGTAAGGCACTTCTATCTATCACTGAGGTCCCAGCTAGCCAGGGCAGGCTCAGGCAGGTGATACCACATCCTTCAGACACTGGCATCCAGTCTGCACTCTAATGGCTTTGACAAATCCCCTCAAGCAGAATTGTCAAGCTGACTCCATGATCTAATGTGTCCAAAAGCGTTAAGAGCACCACTGGGAATTTCACTGGGGACTGATGTGATTAGATCACATCTGCATGGGGGGATAAACTGTTCTTGAGTGTAATTCATAGACTGGAACGTTGGATTGCTGAAATCAAACTCCAAGGGAGCCTCTCTGTAGGGCATCAATGTCAGCAGCTGCTTTTCCTACATGACAGCTCTGTTTCAAAGCTTATACATGCCTGATAATCTTCTCCTAACTAAACTTTGATGGAAGGATGCCTCAATCTGCCATAAGGTAAAGAAGGGAGCTTAAGCATCTTAATTCACTTAGGTGACTGATCCATTAATGCTCCTAGAGTTAGGCTTGTCCTGATTGACTTTGCTATTATGTGTCTTACCTGCTCTAGTGACCTTTCTACTGGTGCAACCCTAGGCAAAAGCTTACTGAAAATTGCACTTACCTTTTGCTTAATTGTGGCTGTTCTTTTGGTGGAAGCAATTCCAGTAGCGGGATAAATCAGGCCAGTTGTGGATTGTTCCTTTTCTGTAAAAAACCCCAACTAATTAACTTTGCATTTAGTTTTACAGTTAAAGCAGAGTTGCTTCAAGGTTGAAGCCACTAGTGCCCATTAATATGCTCCAGGAGATTATGACTGGGAAATTTCTCTTTTAGACAGTTCTGGAAAATAGAAGTGTTCATATCTTCAAGTAAACAAAAAGTGATCCATTCCTATTTATGGTAAATGAATAAGTACATATGAAGGATAAACACTAAAAAAAGACAGGCTTTTAAAGACTGACTCAGCTATGGTAGTTTTATAGAACAAGTGAATGAAACTTATTTAGATTCTTCCCAGAATAAATATACACACTTTTAAAGTACTCAGGAGAATAGAAAAAGAAGCAGCAGTAATGCAGAAGTACTGGTTTAATCTCCAGTGCACCAGATACTTTTGCACTAGTGTAGAGTGCATGTGGTCAGTCTTAAATAATTCTTATTCTTCACATATAGGTTTAATGTTTGGAGTCCTTGGAAACAAGGACTTGAGAAACAAGAGTTGAGAGACCCACATTATATTTAGTGCACAAAGTTGAGAAGGAAATGCAAAGAGGTGTGGGTTTGATGGTACCCAGCCCCTTAGACATATCCTTGGGCTGAGAGTTCTCTGTAAAAAAAAAAATCTTGGTACATATTGTGGGATGTCTGGAAAATACATAGTAATAAATACATCATTTTATGTGGAAGATGGATAATTCAGTGCCTAAGAACGTGAACTGGAGAATAAATCAATGCAAAGAGACTTTCTGTTCTTTGGTGTTCATTTCTCCTTTTTCTTTCCCCAGTGAACACTCCTCAGCAGTCCCAGCAAAGGGATGTTTTTACAAATACCTTGCTGAACTTTGCTGTGTTTCCTCGTGAGAACTGAGAGGTGCAGAGTGGAAGGTGCATTGTTGCAGCTCATGTTTAAAGCAGCAAGCAGCAAGTCAAGGTAGTTTCAAGACTAAGTTGTTGTTTGTAGCAGGACAAATGGTCACTTTTAAATCACTCTGACATTCATAGTGAGACGTAAAGCACAGTGCTGTCTCCTCTGAACTCCTGAATTTACTGTGATAATTGTACAACATGAATCTCAGTTTAAGCTAATCTCCAGTTGCCTCTTCCATTTTCATTTTATGCTCACTTGCCCTGCAATGACCCTCTTTAGAGTGCTAGTTCTATAAATCTTTGTCACAAAGGGTCACTGGGCTGGGGAGAAAAATCTGTGAACAAAAGGAAGTCTAATATGCTTTCTCCACTAGACACTGTGCCAGAGGTAGGCTTGCTTGTTCCAGCCTGATTTAGCTAGTGCAGATGTCACTGCTAAATGCATAAACTAAATACAGTCTAGTAGGGCTTTGTAATTAGTTTGTTTACAGAAGCACTTACAGGAACAGTTTGGTTCAGCTAGAGCTGATCAATCAAACTTCAGCTGAAGAAACCCCAGAGAGACCCTTTCTTTCCACCTGACCTGCTGGGAGGCAGATTAGAAAATATTGATAATACCAGCAGCTATTGGCTGCTGCCACGTGTTTAATGTCCTTCAGGCATGTTTGGGGGGAAAATGGAGAGACTGCTTTTTCCAGCTTAGTTGCTCCTTCTTTTACAAATGCACCTTTGCCAAGAGAAAAAACAACTGAAAGCCTAATAAAAATGAAGATTTAGTAGATGAAAATGTCAAAGCCCCTGGGCCCTGACCACAGCATTGTTCAGATGAATTGGCAGAGCCTGAAAACCTTTATCTCATACTTTTGACCTAGGGTTATTTCCTTAAATGCTGAGCTCATTTTCCCAGTTCCCATTTTAGCATCCCTCTAGTGGTGCAACTGAAGGAAGCTCAAAGCTTGTGTTCTCTTGAAGTGTTGCTTGGTAAAGGAGCTGGAGTGAGACTGATATTTGTCCTGTGGATCAGTACATTGTGGCCCAGCCAGGCTGGAATGACATGTAGATGTTGTTTCTGGTGCTTGGTACCCAAATACAGCCTCAGAGGTGGGAGCAGTGTTTTCAAGAGTGTATGTTCCATACTCCCCTCTTTAGTTTTGCTTGTGCTGATGGGCACTGCCAGGTGCAAGGAGTCCTGGATTCATGGTATCACTCACCAGTGGAAGGCAACAATGCGTTGTTCTTGAGGAAGCTTCTTCTTTAAGTGCTCCTTGCACTTGGATGTAGCTGTCAGACTTTGGATGATCACCTGGTGTGACAGTGGCTGCCTTGCAGGTCCCTGTGGGTGTACCCTACGTTCTGGGTGCCTGTGACAGGCACAGGTGAAGGTACTTTGTTCTCTTGGCAACATGACAGGTTGAGCTTCACAAAGCTCTTCTGGCTATCGTGAGTTTAGCTGGTCCCATGTTACAGACAGCACTGGAACATCCAGTTGGTGTTCTTTGTGGAGGATGAGCAGTTTACACAAGTTGCATAGCAGGTCAGAGAAGTAAAGGACATGGAGCTTCTTGCTTCTAGGAGCAAGTTGTGTACCCATGTACACATGGTACACATTGTAAACCCAGATCCTGCCTTATACTCTCCTAGATGCTAGATGCTAGCCTGAGCCTATAACAATGATTTTAAATGACAGTTTGAGCTATGTAGTTCAGAACTGGACATTCTTTTGATGTGCTTACACTTCAAACTACACTGCTTATGCTCGACATTTTTTTGGTCAGTCATAGCTGCTGCTGGATGGAAAAATAATTCTGTTTGTGGGATGCTATTTAATGAAAATAATTCTTTATGTCTGAATTTATTCTGAATATATTCTTTATGTCTGATCAGTGCCAATAAAGAAAGCTGTAGGTGATCCCATCAGCAAAATCTTCATCAAGTGCTCCCCTCTGGTTTTCATTTTCGCCTCAGAAACAAGGAGAAGAAAGTGAGACCTTTTCAGAACTCTAATCTGCAATTGTCCAATGAAATTAAGATATTTGAATTACACACTGAGATTGAAATTGCCCTTGTGCAGGAAAAGGCCATTATCTGAAACTCTTGTATTTGGCATATATAAAACTGCACATTTGGTAATTTGTCCAAAATCAAATAAGGGAGATGTCTTTGTCAGCCAGAATGACCCACTTTGCAGATTTAGAGCAGGATGAAGTGACTTACCAAGACCCACGCTACCCCATCCATCCAGGGGCCAAGTCTGTCTTTCCTGTGTGCAATCCCACCTGCCTTTCTGTGCCAGGGCCAGGCAGATGATGATGTAGAGCATCACTGACCCACTGGGTCACATACAGTTAGAAGCCCAGCATTTTGCGGGTTGCCATCTGTCTCTGGAAGAAAGACCATGGCACAGTGCATGATGACTTTATTTTCCTTTTACTATTTATCTTTGTTATCTGACTTTCATCAGTTGCTCTGCTGGATAATAGCAGTGAGGAAACCTTATGGAAGTGTAACAGGAGGCCTGATTTCAGAATTACCAGCTATGCTACCTAATAGATAACATCCTTCTGGTAATACAGGCTGTTTATCAAAGCATCTCTAGACAAGAATTTATTTGAAGAAATTGCCTAGGGAAAGTGTTTTTCATGAGCTTGGAAAGAGAGGGAGTATATGAGGTTGAGAATGAACCTGGAGCTGTGCAGAGGGTTTTTTGTCAGACATCACGTGCAGGTTGAGATATTGACATGTGGAGCACAGGGAGCTCATGAGCAAGATGTGAGACAGGTCCCGTGAAAAGATTACAAATATGTAGTGGGGAAATTAGAGAATGTGTCTCAAGCTTTGTGCAACTGCCCACCTAACACTGAAGAAAATTCCAGTAACTACAGAACTCATTGACAAATAATCTGCATGAAAGCTGTGAATTTAACAGATAATCTGAATGACAGCTCTAAAGAATGGAATCACTTGCTCATGTATAAGGTCATAGCAGGTCACTTCTCACCCCCTTAAACCTGTCAGCTGAGTGCATCAATAATTCAAGGAGAAGCACAGAAAAGTCTTCTGGGAACACAAATGCTTCAAATTTGTATGGTTCCTGCAGTTCTTGTGTCCGGTGCTGCATCTGCCAGCTTGAGTGATGTGGTGAATTTGAGCTGTAGCAAGTGGCAGGGAGCTCATACTCTCCCCAGTCTTTGGATGAGGCAGCTTGTAGCTTGTTTTGAGCAGGAGGGGTTTCCAACTAGTAACTGATTGATTTGGCTCACATGCAGGAAGGAGAGTAATTAATTGCTCCTGTTACAACCCCATGCACTTGTCTTGGATTCAGCAGCAAGTCTAACATCCCAAACACTCAAAGTTGTGTTGTTACCCTCCCAGCTTTCTTAGAGAAATATAAACCAAGATATTTAAGACAGGAATGCATATGATCTTTTTAGTTTTAATATGCACAAGCCCCTGGTTTTAAATGTTGTAAGATGCCTTTGACTAGCATTTGCAGGCTTTGGAGATCCTGTTCAATTAAAGATTCACTTACTGGCTGAATTCTGATCTTCTGGCATGTTAGGTAGATGGGATCTTCCAGCTTAAAATACCTTCTTGCAGCCTGTTTGCTCTTTGATTGTACTTTAGCATCAGATTCCCCACTCTGTTTTTACAGGCAAAATTTCCATTTCTTATACATGCTCAAATATGTAGTAGCAGGTTTTCACTGGCTGTCAAGTGTAGTATGGGGCCATTTAACCAGGAATAGCTACATTAGGAATCTTGCACAGTGGAAAAGGATATTCCCTGTATGCATAGATATATCACAATCAAATACCTGAAGCAGAAAAGAAATGTGTGAAAACAAATACCCAGGAGTCAGTGGAGCAGGAGCTGAAGATAATGTGTAAGGCCTTAATTTGTTCATCTGAGCATGTGCAACAAATTCAGTTCTCAATACAGTTCTCAGCTGTGCAGTGAGATGTTTTCCCATCTGGCTGTTGAGCAGTAAGAAGCAGGGGACTTGTGTGGCCACACAGCTGCCTCTCCCATGAGCTGCAGGGTTCAAAGGAAATGTTATGGGCCGTGAAGCTCAGCCTAGAGAGAAGGCATGCACCATTTTGGCAGGAAGAGTCAGACATGGGCTGCAAGGTTAGTGTGGGGGGTAGGAAAAGAAGTCACATGTATCTTTTAAAGGCAGATTAATTTAATTTGGGATGACAATGGCACAGTTACTTCTAGAATTTTACTCCCACCTCTGCTTCTTCAGTCTTGCTGGGATCCATAAACCAATGTAGCTTGATGCACATCCCAGTTGCTGGTGAGAATGGGAAGGAGTGACAGGAGTGTGAAGTGGGAAAGTTGTTTTTTGGCAGCAGCTGGTGGTTATGTTGGCTTAAAGTAGTCATGGAACAAGAGCTCATGACTGAGCACTCACAAGTTTTAGTTCTACCCATGCAATTATATGTATTTTTTTCCCCCAGATCTAACACAGATTTTTTTAAACTGAATATCTTGGGTTTTCACTGCTTGTTTTGGAAACACAGGTAATATGCCTTATGTACAGTGTACCTCAGGTTATTTTAAGCACTCTCAAGCTCTTCATGTGATTTTGTTTGGAGATCAAAGAGGATGAATTCCTGCCTAGAGTTTGGATTTGACATGAGGTAGCCTTGCCTTGTCAGGGGGGGTTGGACTAGATGATCTCCAGAAGTGCTTTCCAACGCTAACAATTCTGTGACTCTGTGATTTACACCACCCACTATGGTGTTATTATCATCTCCCTGATGCTCTTTAACAGATCACAGAGCACACCTGGAAGCAGAAGATCTTGAACTCTACTATGGGCACTAAGTTTTAGCTTTTTGTGCTACAGCAGCTCAGCCTCTCCTCCAGCCTTTTTCTTTCTTCCTCCACCTGTGAATGTATGTTTTAGGCAGTAGCTGTCTCCCTTTACTCCAGAGTAGACAAAATATTTAAGTGAGAAATGTTGCATGTGGGATGTTTGCTACTGGGTGCTCCTGTTCCTGGGTACTGGGATGTGTGTGTTGGTGAAACGATTGACAGAGGGTAGTTTGGGCCATGTATTGGTGTGATTCTGCTCACAGTCACTCTCCACTCAGCTCTGCTGCTCTGAGGTGGGAGGTGTGGGCTTTTCCCATTCTGGGGGAGTCCTCTGTCTTGCCTGGTGTCAAAGGCAAGCTGTGTTCCTGAGCTTGTAAAAATGGTGGGAGTTTGGGAGCTGCTTTGTTAGGCTGATGCTGGTGCAGATGGAAAGCAAAGAAAGGGAGAATAGGATGAGTAAAGAAGAGAAGGCAGGCCCAGTATGTGCTGTTCTCCCACTGGTCTCCTGGATGGAGATGAGCTGTGGAGCAACGTGCCTCAGTTTCCCTGTCTGTGCAGGTGGTGTAATTGTAAGTCTTTGAGGAGCATTGAGAGAATTAATGTTTCCTTTGCTTGGACGAGAAGCATTATGAGCACAAAATGTTTGCCATTGAGAAACTGATTCTATTTCATGATGTTTGTCAACTGTTGATCACAGAATCATTTAGGTTGAAAAAGGCCTTTAAGATCAAGTCCAGCCTTTGACCAGTCACCACCTTGTCAGTTAGACCACAGCACAAAGTGCCACGTCCAATTGTTTCTTGAACACCTCCAGGGATGGCAACTCCACCACCACCTTGGGCAACACAGTCAAATGCTTAAAAACTCTTTCAGTGAAGTTCTTCCTGAGATGATGTTCCACTCCTTTGCTGTCCTTCCCATTACGGGGGTGAGAAGGCATCAGCAAGGGGTTCTGTTTTCTTCCTGTGATCCCTGATTCCCTTGCTGTTGGCTAAAAAATCATTAAGCTTGTTCAGAAGGAGACTGTGTAGATTTGTTTCTGAAGGCTTTACAGAAATCTGTGGACAAATTGTCTGAGCCCAGGGCGTTTCCAGATTGCATATCCTTAATTGTATTAAACACTTCAGAGCCATCTGACAGTTTGTCTCACAGTTCCACCATCTGGTCTGGAAATTTAGGCAAGCTTTACTTCATGGAAAAACTCAGAGACACTCACATTGGAGTGTCATTAGATGGCCCCTGGGCTGCTCTTTGATGGAGAAAAGGCTACTATAGTGTCACTGCTGATAGTCTGCTGATTGAGAGAAACAAGGTTTTAGGGGCTCATTAGTTCTGATTAATTAGGCTAAAATACAGCTTTCTTGCTCTTCTTGTCTTTGCAAAATGACTAGTAACTCTCCAATCCAAACCATAAAAATTGGCATTGTTATTTTAGTTTCTTTTTATTTGTTATTATAAATACACAAATCAGTCTGCTTTCAAAACAAATTCTTGTTGTGTTTTACTGGTTTACTTGATTACACAGCACTTGGAAGACTTTGATGCTCTTGTGACACCCACGTGAGGTAGGGAGTATGGCTACCTTCATAGCAGCAATGGGAGGTCCCACAGAGAAATAAGGTCTTGTAGGAGAAGCTGCCTTTCAGTGAGCACTGCACCACCTTTGGTGCTGATTTCATACCTACTGGCTCCTGTGTGCTCTTGCTCTTCCCCTGAGGCAAAAGAAACCCTGTAAATAACTTGCTAAGAGATTCCTGAGGGGAGATGGGTGTCCCAGGCCAAATGTGCAGACATGGTGTCTAGCTGGCTCAGGAAAGCTCCTCTTTCAATGGGGAGCTCATTAATGCCCTCTCCTCATGTGGTCAGTGTGCCCTGTGCTGGCCAGCTCAGGGGTTGGAGGATGCTGCCTTTCCATATCTGAAAATTCAGGAACAGGTTTTCATTCTCTTTTGTAGCTGGCAAGGAGAAGCAGGGTGGCCACTACTGAAGGGCAAAAGAGGTGGTTAGAAAAATGCTTTCATTGGCATACTGTAGCCACTGCAGACTCTGTCTTTGAGATTATTTTGGCCAATAAACAAGGATTTTCTGTTTAAAATTATTTGAAGACCAGGGATCTATTTGTGTGCTTGAATCTGTCAGTAATTAGGCCCAAGAATACATGGTATTTCCCAGAAATGCTGTGTATCACAGAAGGCTCTTCAAACCTGTATCTCCAGAGAATCACTTTTGAATTTAAAGGAGAAGCTGATTTGGTTTGAAATAAAATCCTGAACATTCCATGGACTCAAACCTGAATTGTATCTGGAGGCATATCTGGAGGCCATCCCATTCCTTCCAATTCCAGATATGAAGTGAGTGAGTCCAGATGAGAAATTAACTCTGCTCAGCTAGCACTTGTGCCCTGCCATCAGATATAAGCAGTCAGCAGTGGCAGATAAGAATGCTTTTCTCCTCTCTGGGTTTGCCAAAGTCTTTCACCTGCAGGGCTGAATATCCAGGAGATTGTCTTACAGTTTGTGTGGATAATGAGTGACTTTCCAGCTTCCTGCTTCAGCTTCTGTGTGTTCACCATGCTGTGGGATAAATGTTGAATTGCTTTTTAAATTCCCCTTTGCTCCCCTCTCTCTCTCCCTCTTCCCCCATTCCCACCTCTCCCCATTGAGAGCATGTATTACTAGGGAAGAGCAGTTTCTTTGAGAGACAGTGTAATTCATCAGACAGTCTGTTATAAGTGCTCTGTGCTTGAGTAAGATTCATTACTTGTGTGACACAGCAGATTTCTTTGCTTGTTACCTGTTTGACCCTCTTCTTCTGATCAGGAAAAGCCTCAAAGTGATTGCTCTGTCTGGGATGATCCCAAAATCAAAACTCAAGTTTTGATCAGTCCTGTGTGCCAAGAGGGGCTGATTGCTCCTGGTTTCTAGAGGGTAATTCCAAAGCAATGCTGTGGAAGTGAAATGATGTTAGTCAGTACTGGAGCTGGGATAAACATCATGTCTCAGAAGCTGAGACATTTCCCTCTTCCTCTTAGGTGACACAACAAGCAATACTGACTTGCTGCAGGGTGTAATTTTAGGTTGTTGGTGCCTGGGTAAAAGACACTGTTGGGTGAGGAGACTGTTCTGCTCAGCTTCATTCCTGGCCCTCTTACAGTCTGCTGTTATTTTCTGCTGTGGTTCCAAAGGTGCAGTTTCAGGAAGAGAGTATGACGGTGGCTTGAGGCAACTCTGCTTCTGTTCCTCAGCTTCTGAGCTGCTCAGGGGCCAGTTTAAATTAGAGCAGCCCCCATGGGTGCTCCTGCAGACGCTGTACCCAGCTGCTCCTGTTTCTGGAGCACAGAATGCCTCAGTCACACCCCTATCCCTGACTTTGCCTCTGTGCCAAGGACAGAGATGGTGGCACTGTACAAATACAGGCTTTGTGGTGCTCCAAAGCAGCTGCTGTATTGCAGGAACAGCGTCTGAAGGCCAAAATGTGTCTCTGTTCACTGAAACGTTTATATTATTTCTTTAGGGTGTTGCAAGGATTGGAGTCTATGAGCTTTGGTATTACAGAACCCAAATTTTAATATGTTTGGGGCACGTTTAGCTTGTGTCCCATGGAGGTAAAAATCAGGGTGGAGGCATTCCAGCCACACTTGAATTCTTGTGAGTTTGTCTAGTCCAACATGTAACTAACACTTTGCTCTGTGTCCCAGTATAGCAATACCAATGGTGGGAAGCTGGAGATTGAAGCAATGGATACATTGCTCAGCATCCCACCCAGTCCTTAAGAAGATGATCTGGAGAGCAAAGTGGGTTCTTCAAAGGTTTTCAGGAAAGTCAGCCAGAGATCGTGTTTATATGGACCAATTCCTTAAAAAAAATTAGGCTTATGATTGGCAAAGAAAACTTGGCATTCAATAATTTTATGGGGTATTTTGACAGAAAATAGGTATAACTCAGGAAAAAAAAAAGTCTGAATTGCAGAGAAAGACAAAAAGAGACCATTTTTTCCTGAAAGAATGAAACATGACCCATTCCTTCCAGGTCTTAAGATTGCTTCATTATTTGGGTGAATTATTTATAACTAACTGGGCTTTCCTTCACTCAAGCCCCTATAGTTCTATGCAGTAAAAGGAATTTTCCATTAAAGAGGCATGTAATGGGGTTTTGAATTTAATATTCATGTGGTGTGATGTGGGTCTCTGAGTAGAACATCCTGCCTGAACATGAAGTATCAGCACTAACCTGGTTCAGCAGAACACTGAACCCCTCTCATTTCATAGGCCTGTTTGACTGGTGTGTGTCACAGCCATAAGGGAGTGAAAACTGATCTCTTGCAGTCCCACAGCTGAGGGATGTAATGAGAAGGCTTCTCAAGGTTTTTCTACATTTCCTGTCCTGGCAGATTGAAGGAGCAGCCAGCAAGATGAGCTGATGCTTTAGACAACTTTTTGTTTTAGTAGCCTCACTGCTTCAGTGGGGTATGGATTGTCCATACCCAAACATGATTTCCTCTTCCCAGTGAAGTTGAAGGTAGCTGTGCCTCCCTTTGCCCCAGGTAATTAGCACAGACATTCCCCAGGAGGCTAAAAGTCTCTCTTGCTGTATATTGTTCATGTCTTCTCCATGGTGAAGCTGCTTTTCCAAGGTGTAAATGCTCTATCAAAGGTTATATGCTGCTTGGAACATTTTTTCCAGCAGAGACTGTGCTACTCTGATTGCCTCTGCATTTCTTAATTTTTTTTTAAATAATTTTGTTGTATAAATAAAGAGAGCAGATAAATATATTGCTGGACTAGAAGGCTGAAAACTTCTCATTTTCTACTTGGACCCAAAAATAAATTAATTTCTTGTACTATTCTAATTTTTTTTTTGTTCTGAGAATTGAGTTTTCTGGTTTTTCCTTAATCTCATGAGGAGATTTAAAAAAAAATATTTATAATGCATTTTCTCAACTGAAAGAGAAAGAGGGAGAAAATGGATTGCTGGTCTAAATATCAGGGATCCAATTGTGTTCTCCCACAGAAATGAGCATGCAAGGGACTAAGAAGGAACTAATTTCAAAATATTTTTTCCCCAACTTTTGTCCAGGATAGCAGGACTATGTCCCTTGTAGCTGAAATGGGGAATTTCCTTCCAAAACTCTCATTGAGATGCCACAGGACTCTAAGCTGGCCTGTGCTCATCCAAAGGCTGGTGGGAGTTTTGGAGCAACTGTGGAATTCTTTGCAGCTCTGTTCAGGCCCTGCTGAAGCCAGTGGCGATGCCTTACATGGGCACAAGGTGAGGTCAGGTAGTGATGAGGGGTGAACCAGCCCAGTCTTTCCTTTCACTGCCTGCAGATGTTAAGTTCTCAGGGGAGTTCAGGGAGGGCCATTCCAGTTTCTGAAGCACAACCGAAGTCAGTCACACGATTTATTTTGTGGAAGAAAGCGTGGTCAAGCCTTTCAAGACAAGGTGTGCTGTGGGCTTCTGGAATCCCATGGCATCCTTTATAAAGCCAGTTAGAGGAAACCAGTTCCCTCTTTCTTGCAGCAGAACCAACGAGCAGAAACCCCTGTTCAGGGGACAGCCTGGGTTGTGACCGTGCTGTCACAGCACTTCAGAGCTCTAGGGCCCCATCTCTACATGTTCCAGCTGCACAGTGGGTCTAAACAGGCACCTTGTCAGCTGTGTCTGTCTGAAAAAAGACTGAGCAGTCTGGTGCAGACCAGTGCTGATAGTGCTTTAACCATGGGGTTGTTTGTAACCTGCTTTGGGCACCAAATGCCTTGTTTTGCTTAGCAAGCCTGGAGAATTCATCAGAAAATAAGTCTGTACCCCTCCTTAATGAGAGGAATTATATCTGTGCTAACCATGACACATATAATTCAGCTTACTATGGAAGGACCCAAATAATTTATAAACCAAAAAAAAAAAAAAAAAAAAAAAAAAAGAAAAATGTTGTTTAAGAACAGACTTTGTAAACAGCTCAATCTTGCCAATTCCTGTGGTACTAGAAGAATTAGTTTCTTTCTGGTTGTCTAGGTAACAAAATCTTTGGGGCCAATTTTCAGGCAGTATAAATCAGCAGAGCTTTTATGCTGACTGGTATTAGTTTATATCCTCCTGCAGCTTGTGCAGCACCATGAGCACTGCCAACTCCTTACAAATTCAGCAGGTTTTAGTATCAACCAGGTATCTCAGAAGGCAGGTGCTGGCTATAAACTCTTGTGTTCTGCACCAATTCTAGTTGTCACATCCTTCCTGCCTCTTGACAGTCCTTGTCAGCTAGACACCATTCTGGTGGATATAAAAGATCTCAGTGAACAGAGATGAGTGTCTGCTCCATGCCATGAGATCTGTGGTTGCTTTGGCCTCCTAACTCACTGTTCAGGCCCTTTTTACCCTTAGTCTAGTGTAGGCAGGGGTCAAGGGAGGGACATATCTTTGAGAAGCAAGATTTCTCCTCTTTTCTGTTGCACTGTGTGTCCTCCCAGTGTCTTACTATGGATGGTAATGGACTTAGTGATGTGAGTTGGTTTAGAAACTTTTCATCTGTTATGCAAATGAGATGTGAAAATAATGTTCTTGTGTTTTTTGATTTGGGTTTGAGTTTTTTTCTCTTGAAACACAGAGCATATGGTTGCTTTAATGCCAAGAGGGAGAGAGAAGTGGTATGAGATGTTCTTGCTGGATGTGCTTTTATCATCCTTGCTGTAGTTGGTTTGCCCTCGGAGGTACTTACTGTTTAATGGGAGCTGTTAAGTGACAGCAGAATAGAAGGGATGTTAAGATGCTCTGTCCTTGGCAGCAGTGGAGGGGCTTTCAGTCCTAGATCTCAGTACTGTGGTGATTTAGATGACTACAGGATTTGACAGCCTTGTTTGCAACAGCTGCATTCTTCCTGCTTGCTCATTATATGGAAAGAAAGTGAATCCCTGGGAAAATAGTGATGGATGGAAAGAAGACTCCTGAGCCACCTTGCTGTTATGACAAGAGCCTGGTAGGCCTAGCATGCTGTGTGGGATGAGCTGGGATCACAGCTCAGCTGGAAAGCCTTGGGACTGCCCTGAGCACCTGCGAGCAGTTCCAGGGAGCAGCAGGGGCAGGGGAGGAGCAGCACAAGGCTGGGATGTGCAAGGATCCTGCCCAGCAAGGCCAGGCATCCCTTCCTTAGCTACCCACAAAACAGATATGGACAGGCAGTAGTAGCAAGGCTACAGGAGAGCTTTTGTTTCCTTACCAAGCTCCTGAAAATAGTGCTGTGTTTGAGTACAAATGCAAAATCTCGTGCCAGCGTAGTGTGAAGGCTGCACATTGAAAATAGCTAAAGGTCCAGAAGCACAGAATTGGGATTCCAGTTGCAGTTCTGACTCACAGTCCTGTTGCACATGGCAGAGTTCAGTATTCTCCCTTCCTGTGCAAGTGTATAAATGGATGGTACAGCATGTGCCTACTGTGGGATTTCTTCGTTCAGTTCCCAGCAGAAGCCAGAAAGTGAATCAGAAATAATTTTATTAAAATTAGAATGAATAGTTTTGCTTTTTCTGTGTCTAAACTTTGGCATATTTGGAGTCCAAATCTGCAGCTGAGTTTGGCTGTGATCCAACATGAATGAATATGAACCTCTTTTGCATTACATTCTTTTACCATTTACTCCTTATCATTAGAAAGAAGTCAAATAAAAACAGAATTTGAGTTGCTATTTAGACACGTTTCTGATAAGCTGTGAAAAAAAAAACAAACAAACATTCCTCCAGTGAAAACATTTGGTTTATTTGTTTCTGATTTTTGCATGTCTTTTTCATCACCAGCAACTGAGTTATTGTTTACCCTCATCACTGATGTTTTCAGGGGGCTTCAACTTATATTCCTTGTTTTGTCCTATCATAATAGGAAGCTTATGTGAAAGTAAAATACAAAAAACATTGCTCTACATTTATTCTGTAAATTGTATGTATTTGTGCAGAGACAAACCTGTTTTTCCAAATCAGAATTTCATTTGAGGGCACTTTTCTTAGTCTATGATGATGAAAGTCCACTATAACTGCAGTTATAGTGGCTGGGTTTTATTCTTGATGGAAGGAATGAATTTCCTGAAAGGATACCTTTGCTTTTGTCAAAAACTAATTTTGTGACACACTTGCAAAGTACTGGAATGTCAGAGCGGATGTAAGAAATTGAAAGGAGAGAAGACATCATCAGATGCTTTAAAGCATCTGGCAAAAAAAAAAAGCTGAACATGTTTGACAGCATGATTTTTTTTAAACTGTTTATCTGACAGGAGGTGTTACCTTTCTAGATGTCACAATTGCTGCTACTCTTTCTGAATTCTTTTGCACTACAGAGAAGCAACACTGAGAAAAAGCAACACTTTTGGTCAGAGGGATGTTCTTTGTGAGGTTCTTTAGTTGTTACTTCAAAGAGTTTGAGCTCTGCTCCCATTTATAGTGAAATAATAATGGAAATTTTGCAAACCTCCAGCAGAAGATGACTGACCATTTCTGCAGCCTGAACTGTTCACAGAAGAGATGTTTGACAGTCTGAGCAATAATTTAACTGTTTTGCTGTTTTGTAGTTTGATAGGGGACTTTGAAGCTACAAGTGTAAATCTCAGCTTTTTGCACCTTTAAATGATCAGGTCCTGCTTTGTCCGCTTCTAGAGTAGCCTCCCATAAAATTGAACTGCTCTAGCTTTAAAAAAAACACCAACAGGTTTTTTTTCTTAGAGAATGATTTAAACCTGAAAACAAGAAAGAAAATGGAAGGAACAAACTAGTGACAGAGATTTGCATATGGAGAATAGATTTGAAAATTTTAAATGCTTACCTGTATTAAAAAAGAAGAAAAATACCTTATTCTATGGAATGCTTTATTGTATAAGAGCTTACATAATTTGCTCAATTAGTTCTTCATTATGACATCTGATTTGGTTGGACATACTTGTCAGGAAAATCCACAAATGCCAGAGGTTTATGTCCAAAAAGGAGACAGAGGAGTTCTGCAACTTTATTCGAATAAAGTGAGAGAGTCCACTGAGGCACACGCCCATAGAGTTTTCTCTCTCAAGTTTTTGGAGGATGCAGCACAGGGCAAATAGTTACCAGCTGGTTCACAGCCAATTCTGATGCCATTATGTGTACTGTAGAAATACCTGTCCTTTCAGCCTGAGCTGGGACTCCTTTGAAGGATCTGTGTAAAGGAGGAGAAAAGGTTTGGTTTTGAAGAGCAGCAAGAACTATTTTTTGTTTCAAAATCCATATAGATTTCATCTGTCTCCTACAGAAGAAAAGGGCTGCAATGCTGGGAAGAGTTTATCATGTTAAGTTAGCTTGTTTGGCCTGTCTCAAGATAAAGATGGGATTTAGGATGTGTCTTTCTGGCTTGGGACCTATCACAGGGAATGAACAAGGCATTGGTGGATGAGAGGAGAGCAGGACCTTGCCCTTTCAGACCCTTGTGCCCACCTGCACATTTGCCTTTTGGATCTCCCTGAGAACTGCCTGCTGTGTGGATGTACTGATGGGCTGTACATGCCTGCTGGGCTCCCAGGATTTGTGCTCTGGAGCAGCTCACTCACTGTTTGCTAGGAGCACACCATGAAACATTCCTGTCCCTGGAGAATGGCAGCTCTGACTGTAATGGGATTTCTCAGAGGGGTAACTATGACCTTTAGACCGAGTTTGACTGGATTTACAAGTGCAGAGGTGGCCCTGTGTAGCACTGACTTGTGCTCCAGACAAGTGCTGTTCCCTGTCCTTTTTCAGCCTAGCACTATGTCAGAGCATTGGGGCTTTTGCTGCAATTATTGACCCAATTTATTAAAATTTTAATACGAGCTGCCGACTGTGGAAGAGCCAGGCAGCGTCTGGAAAACGTCTCAGCAAGAGCCATTACAGCTCCCAGTGCATGCATAGGGTATGAGCAAGCACTTAACTGCTCTCAGCCAGGCACAGGGCTGAGCCTCCCGAGCTGTTCTGCCCTCGCTGGAGGAGGTGGATGTTTTGTAACTCACTCCCTGTGCCTGGCCTTGCCCTGGATTTACAGATCTGATGATGACCCTGAGCTTTTGCATAATTCTTATAGACCAGCTTGCTCTCTACTTCAGGATGCATTTTCTTGACTCATCCATATCCATGGCAGCAAACAAGACCATGAGCCCTACCAACACTTTGCCACCTCCTATATTGTGGTCCTTTCTGTAATAGGGATGGAAGGAAACACCACAGGAGGGAGAAATCACGAGAAATTTTCTCTTGCTGAGAAGAATGTACTCTCCTTTCATTACAATGTTCTTAGAAGGCAGACTAATTCATGTTGGCTGTGCAGGAGCAACCTGGAGACTCTACCTTTTCTTAACAGAGTTCCCCTCTCCCCTAGTTCTACCCAGCTGGAGTGGGAAATGACACCACTGGTAACAGCAGTGAAAGGTTGAAATGGCCAAAGTACAACATTATCCTGGAAAAGGACCGTGTGATTCATTACAAATGCAAACGCAATGTTTGGAAGGGGAATGAACAACTCCTCCTAGAAGTGTTGCTGGAAACATTGAGATAAATCAAACTCTCTAACACTACCTTTTGGCTTTGGAAAGTAGGCATTACTTTATTCACAGCACCGTGCTGCATGGGCAGAGCTCCACCTGGATGCATACCCACTTAAAAAACTTTTTCACTATTTATATATCTTTAGCAAACAAAGAAATCAATGTTCATTGGTTACAAAGTACATAATTCTCTTAATTAATATTCTGTCTTCTCTTGGTTATTGATTTGTCACTTCTCATGCTAATTAATCCACATTTTTAGCCATTTTATTATCTTTTTTCTTGACAGTTTTCAGTATGAATGCTGAACTGTCTTCTTTGGTCTCTTCTTTATCTCTGGCTTTTGTACCATGTCCTTGTGGTCTATAAATTTTGCATTCCTGGTGTCCAGTTTTCAGCAATACATCTCTCACTCAGGCTCTGTTTGTTAAAGCATATCAAGATTGGTTTAGCAAAAATTAAAGTTTCAGGGCTTTTCCCAAACTGGTTCTAATCACAGCAGTCTCTAAAAGACTTTGCTACGTGCTGGCTAAAGTGGAAGTTTACACAGCTTATTATTATGATTAATTAAAACAATTAATTAGAAGAGTTAATTAAAACAATTAATTAGAAAAGTTAATGAGGAAAGTTATATCATTTCCAGCAGAAGGATGTTCTGAGAATGGTGTTTAGAAGTAATGGAATGAGACAAAGGAGACACAAATTGCGGCTGAGCAAGTGGAAAATTTGCATAGCTGTGAGATTCATTACACCAACAGATACCCAGGATAGGAGGTAGAAGAATACATCTCTTGAATAATTGGAAACTGGTGGGTGGATAAACCCAGGGAAATGATCCTTCTTCTTAGGCTGGGAGATGTCTTGGACTTTCCCATCTCTCATTTCAAGGGCTGTACGTGTGAGTGAAGTGAGTCCCAGGACTCCCTCTCTTGGTGCCAAAAGGTCTTGGCTGCCTTCTGTGGTTCTCACACCCACAGAATACCAGGCTCTTGCTTGTGGTGAAGGTACCTTGGTGGCTGCTTTAACTTTTCTCTAAGTATCTGAAAACTTTTTAGGATAGTTACAAATCATCTGTTTGTGGGTGCCCACGTGGAATATTTATAGTAAGTTTTGAAGTTGCTCCAAACACCCAAGATACTGAAGATGATAAGGTTTTCCATGCAAACTGAGAAGTCTTATCTCACATGGCATTTTGGGGCATTATTTTGGATTTTGAGCAGTTTTTCTTGTGTGAACTAAGATATGTCCTACAGGGCAGAGAGATGGAACATTTTTATTTGCATATCTTTTGAATATGAAATTGGTAGCAAGGAAATCTGGTCTCAGTTGCTGTCTCAGATGGTGCTTTATGGTTGTAACCAGGCATAACATGGTGGATTCTGATGCAGGGTGTGCATGTATATGTGTGTATGTGCAGAGAAGAAACTTCTTAGCATGAGTCAGTCTGGGACTGGTAATTTCAGATCAGATCCTTTGAGGTGTCCCAAGCAGCATACTGTGTCTTTAGTGCAGGTGTTCAGGAAATAAAGGAAAAAAAACTTCAGAAGAAAAATGAAAATAGTTTAGGGAGACGGTGACTAAAGTATCTAATAATGTGTACTTGCCTCTGTGAAAAGTCCCCTTATATGTTTGTTATTTCTTATTTCTCCTTTTTCATGCTGAAGGCTGGAATAGCAAATTTGGAGTCTAGAGCAAATCTTGTTTTTCCTATGATTTCTGATCTAGTATAACTGCTCAGACAATTTGAGAAGCAAGAAAGAATAGAGGGATTTCAAGCAAGTTTGAGTTTTATATTTAGTGCCCAAACAGAAAATGAGTAGTCCTGAAAGTACTGTTTAATGAGTGCAGGCGGCACAGCCTGGGTTCCAGGAGTGAAGTGTTATTCCAGTCCATGAATGCTGTTTGACATTCCCATCTGATGGGCAGGAATGACACTGAAGACAAGTTGACAAAGCAAACACAAATCCAACAAGTTCATCTTTGTTTTGTGAAACAAAGTGTTCACATACACACTTTGTCTGATGTACTTGGTGCACTTTTACCTACCTAAATTTGTCATGCATGACTGTAACTTTTCCTGACAAGAGGCAATATTTCATGCTTGTATTTAGGTACCATTAGCTTGAGCTGTCCATGTCTGGGCAGCTGAGTACAAGTGGAGCTGTTTTAATAGCGTAGCTGCAGAATGGGGAGAGCTGCTATAAACTTGAGCTGTCTGGCTTTGCTGCAGATCCAGCCTGGAGCCGGAACTGCTCAGACATGGCAGTTATATTTCAGTGGAGATATATTATTTATGAATTCCCGGCTGTCACTGTATTTAAAAACATGTGAAATCTGTTGGTTTGCAGAAAATACGTCTGGGAGAGGTCAGCCAAGATAGCAAAGTGTGTGAAAATCATGGCAGACATCCACTTAGGGCTGTAAATCAAGCACTTTCCTGGGGTTTCAGACAGATACTTGATTTTGCTGGATTTGTCATGTGATGGTTTCTTAATCAAATAGGAATTTGAGGCTCAGTCTTATCAGAACCACATGTGCTGTATTATTGTTGTTGTTATTGTTGTTTGTGTGACTTGTCATTAGTAGGGGAACAGGTACTTCTTACGGGGTGGTAAGGCATTGGAACAGCTTGCCCAGAGAAGCTGTGGATGCCCCATCCCTGGAAGTGTTCAAGGCCAGGTTGGATGAGGCTCTGAGCAACCTGGCCTTGTGGAAGGTGTCCCTGCCCATGGCAGTGGATTGGAACTAGATGGTCTTTAAGGTCCTTTGCAATCCAAACCATTTTATAATTCTGTGAATTGCTGAGGCAATTTGGATTGCTGTGTGCAGTGCAGGGATCTTGGATCTCTGTAAATGAGTGGAGGTTGAGAGTTCACTCTGTTGAACAAACAGGCAAATTTGTCTGAGGCTATTAAATTTAAATCACAGTTTATTACATTTCTTCGTGTAATAAACTGATCATGCCATGAACTTTTTGTATGTGGTCATGTACTCACTGGAGGGTAACAATCACTTGGCCAAATACAGGCTCAGATAAAACCAGTCCCAGAGTTCAGAGGTGTTTAGATGAAGGGGATTGATTTGGCTCACTGTATTAGCACAGAAACAGTTGTGTAGTTGTCTGTAGTTTTGATGAAGGAATCTGGCTTCCAGCTAAATGTAATATTTTGCATGTGCTTATTTTTAACACACTCTGAGGAGCTCTGATGCAACTTAGAAAGTATTTCAGTAAATATTAGTTTTTAATATGGAACATCTGTGTATGATTATGACAAGGAATGTGACAGACTTTATCTCACTCAGTTCTCTTTCACCCCATGCAAAAATGTTGTCCAAGCTGAACAGCGCAGTTCCCCTTCAGTCTGTGTACGCACAGGAGAGAGGAAATGAGGGAGACCTGGATTCATCCTGCCTGATTTTAGGCAGTACATGGACATTAGGTCTGTCAGCACAAGGGAAGGGACAGCATGGGAGTGAGGATGATCAAGGGGGCACAGAGCTGTAAATATTCCAGCTTAAAGCTGGAGGATTACTTTTGAGCTTTCCCTATAAGTCAACAGGTTATCTTATTCCTACTGTCTTCCATATTGCTTAGGATTGGTCCTCACAAGCTAAGAAACCAGAGAAGCTAACTAGGTACTAGCTAAGCTGAATCCCATTTCATGTGGATAAAACCATGGGGAAAAGTTCAAGATAAATGTGCTCAAAACCACCACTATTGATCCAGCACCTTTCAACGGTACTGAACTTCACTGAAAATTAAATGCAAACACAAACCACTCTTAAACCATTAATGCCTTTAGCTAGTATATTATCCTCCAAAGTGTTAGCAGCCTGAACTTCAAATTGCCAAGAAATTTAAAGTGGGCCTGATGTGAGCCCACCCCTAAAGTGGGTCTCAGTGTGAAGGCCATATATTACTTTAACAGATCAGGCCTTTATTTATGCTTCCTTTTGTTACATTAGGGTTTGTGAGATGGAATTGATTAATAAACTGTCACATTAATGTTCCCACTTAGCCCATTGCTGGCAACACCTGCCTTTCAACAGCATTATAAATGTTAACTCTGTAATGACATTGAACAGACAGACAGAAAGTACTGTGTGTAAATCAGGCTTTTTATAACCTTCTGTTTATGTAGGATGGACTGGAGGTGAGCGTGTTATAACAAGGCAGATTTTTAAACCCTTTTCCTTTCTCTGAACCAAGTCACATAAAATGAAAACTCTTTAAAAGATGGAATATTGAACATCCCAAGGGAAAATTTCTATCAGTATGATACATGCTAGGAATAAAGCCTGGAACAAATGGTCTCTTAGATGAAGAATATTCTGAAGTGAGGGAATAAATAAAAGGAACTGGAAGTTTTGATATGTGATAAACAGTAAGACTTACCTGCCTGTCTGAAACCTCTTTGGAGAGCTATATGTGAATTGGGATGAAAGGGAGCATCACTTGCTCAGAGAAGTGAGATGTAAATAAAGAAATGGGATTTCCCCTTTTACCAGCAGTATGTATCCTTGCTTTGAAATCCAAAATATGAGCTAGACTCATGGGTATGGAAAAGGAGAAGAACATGGACAACTTTGTGATGAGGGTCTTCTCCAGGTTAGTACACCAGCAAAGTGAGATAGCTGAAGCACAGGGTTGGTGGTAAGGGAATTTGAGGGAATCAGAGCTATCCAGACATCTGTTGAGAAAGGAATGAAGGGAGAGCATGAGCCATCCATGTAATGAGGAAATAATGACACTCTTAAAAGAAGAAGGGAATAATCTCTTCTCTAAATGAGTGTACTAAATTGGCAAGAAGAAGGATTTAGGACAGGTACAGGATAATCAAGAGAATGGAGCAAACAGAGATATTGCATGAGGAGGTAGTGGGGCCATTGGAAAACAATAAACACATATTAGACTTTGTCAGAAAGGACAGAAGTACAGCTGATTCCTCCAAGGGGCAGAATATGGATTATATAATTTTTTGAGGATGTTTCCGCAGCATTTTTTTGTAATTCTGTTACTAGTGTAGGAATATGCTATAAAATAAATTCATATTCACCTGCATCAGCTGTTTTGCAAACAATGCTCCTTCCTTCCTAAACTTTGAGGTCTCTGCATAGTCCTTTCCCCTAGGAAGTGCAGGAAGAAAAAACCAGCATATAGTAATAACCATCATGCCTGACTATGATTCAAGCAGTGAATCCACATCTGAACCTGCATACAGGTATTTTCAGCCCATCTGCCATGAAGAAATAAAGTGTTGATGCATCAATGTAGATAGCTTCAAGGCTGTTGTGCCTCTGTGAGATCCTTTCATGAGATATATCTTGGAATCTCTTCACTATGGCCATACTCTAAAGAAAATAGAAAGCTCATTTCCCCTGCAAGATTTTAGATAAGAAGATAAAACCAGATCTGTAGAAAACCTACTATTCACTGCTTGAGTGGCAAGTAGAGTTAGATGAGAAAATTATTTTGAGTAACATCCTGTCTGTCTACTTTGAGCTAATTCATGTATATAACCCTGAAAGCAGTCAGTCTACCCATTCAGAATAAATTTATTTTATAGGCAGTTTGCCTGGGCAGTGTAGGCTTTTTATATGTTTTTTTAATATGTTTATCTTTGAAATGTTTGGGAGCATTCAGTGATTCAGGATTCCAAACGCAGTAAGAAACTCCAAATTCAGAAATACTGAGGTAAGAAACTGAGTAAGCAATTAATTCTTATTGAGTTTAAAATCATGAAAACATTTAGTTAAACTTCACTATTAAAATGTTATGAGTGTTTGTGGCCAAGGACCATGTATGAGTGAAAAGTTTATAGCTATCACTTAGTCCAGTGCAAGCTGGGGGAATGTACAGCCTTGGAGGAACAGCTTTCTAAGTACTTGGTGCTGCAAAATGTTGAAAATATGTATGTGACAAAACTCTGAGTTGACTTGAGCTGGTGATTACCATATGCTTTTTGGATAACTGAGTGCTGCTCTTTCTCATAAATGTCTAATTTTTTATTTTTTTTAACTCTTAGTTATTTTAATAATATCTTTGTAGATGTGTTTTTAGTAGTGTTATGAGTTGATAGGCTTTAAAACTTCATTTTTTGTAAAACAAAGGGAGTGGGGAAAACCTCATAAATCTCACCAGAAAGTAATTTCTATCTCTTTGTTGTGGGGAATAGCCTGTAACAGTGCAATAGCACACCCTGCAATCAGTCAGTCATATGTACTGATAGAAACCATTTGTAAAGCAATGATCAAATAGAACAGTCCACATCAATACCAAAGACCAACAAAATGCTCCCTCTACAAACATCACATCGGTTATAGGATCAATTCGAACTTTATTTTTCATATCTTCACTTCTCTTAGTGCTTTTCACTTTCTCTGCTGATGTGGTTGTGCCTGGGTCTGGATGCTCAGGCATTTTGGAGGTGTTTAGGATGAGACTGTGGTGCAGAAGCTGGTCTGGACTCTCAGTGGCCTTTGTGGAGGCAACTGTGTGGCCAGGGAAAAGGTGGCTGGGTTCAGATTCTTAATCTACTGAACTTTTTTTCCTCAGGAATGGTGCTGTGGTCAAAGCCAGTAAAGTTTTAAGCGTAATTTCAGACTGTTACACATAATATCAATACATGGTCTTGAGTGCACTGATGAGTCATAAAAGAAAGAAAAATGTTTCAAACCCTGTTTGTTTCTGGGTTGGTGCTTTTTTGGTTGTGCAGAACTCCTTTTTCTTGGACACATCTCCATCTTCTCTACAGATTTCTGTTGAGCTGTAGTTACAGGACGATGTGAATGGATTTTTCTGCCACTCTGCCTTTCTGGGCAAGTCCCACAGTTGTGTGCTGTCACCCTCTTTTTTTCTTCTTTACCCATATGTAGGCAAAAACGAATGTATTTCATAAATAATGAGATTTCTGCTTTCACAGACCTTCCTCTGCACTCAGCTTCTGTCTAAACTGCAGTTTTGGTCACTCTGTCAGGGATACAAGGCATCAAGCTGACCCTTATTTATGTGGAGCTTTGAATATTTCCCTGCAAGCCCTTCAGTGTGTATTTCACTTTGGATCTGATCCCTCTGCAGGGCATTGCCCTTTTATCTCCCAGCAGGATTTGTGAGCAGAACCACTTCTGCTCAGCCTGAGTGTGACCAAACACTTTGGGAGTAGCAGTGTTAAGAGAATAATTTTGGTTGTTACTCTGCAAATTCTGTGACTTTTCAGGAGCAAATCCTTTTATTCCTTTGTTCAATCCTTCAGTGATGAAAATCCAATAGATACCAGTAAGATTGGGTAAGGACTGCATAATAACTCCAGTTCCTTCCCTTGTGTCTATTTGTTTTGCTGTCATTTGTCTGCACTCTCTGGAGTACTAAGCAACCTCAGTTCCTGTAGATTTAGCATTTTATAAGATTCTTTTCCCTCCTTCCAGCCCAACCTCATGATGGTTTAAAAGAAGGGAAAATAGTACCAGAATAAAATAGGAAATGCAAAGTATTTGTATTATAATAGGATAGCAAATGATACTGTTTGTTTTAAGAATCAGTAGAGTTCTTACTAATAATTATTTATGTAATTTCTCCTGTTAGATGCTTAGAGTGCTGAAATGCTGTGCTAGTGCTGGGCACTAATGATAACTCTGCTCTGGTTCCTTGGGACCTGGGAAATCATTTGGAGACTAATTGGTAAGTGGGTATTGTGATGCTACAATCTGCTAATCCAAAAAGTCACTGCAGGCTCTGCATTTGCAAATGCAGGATGGGACCGTGCATTTTTATTTTTTCCAGAGAGGATGACTAGCAATGCAATTTTCTCTTTTAACACTCATCACTACTCCAGAATGATTGTTGCATAGGAAAGAGGGTTTCTTTCCTCTTCCTCTGCTTCCCTTTCTTTCCTCTACACCACTAAATATTTGTCCTTCAAGCAACTGGACCGCATGGACTCATGAACTTAAGTGACTCACAAGTGCTGTTAAGGTCATGGGACTTGTTGCTTGATAGGAGCAAAATGTTGGATGGCAACAGTGAGATGTGTAAAATCCTGAATGGAAAGTACATGTTTTGATGCCACTCCCTGGCATCTCAGACTGTACTAAAGCCTATTTCCTATGACTGTAGGAGGAGACTTACCGCCTTGGGCAGTGTTTGGGTCTGGCAGTCTGCATTGTACTATCATTCTCAGGGCCTGATCCCACAAACTGTGTTCCACATCCCTTTTACTGGCTGTTCCCAGGTGACTGAAGTTTGCAGAGATGCTCAGCACCTTGCAGCCTAGGACTCCTAATGAACAGTTGGCTGCTTCTTGTTGGTGAGGAATCTACACTTAAAATATGGACCCATGAAGCTGAAAGAAACTTTAAGAACCCATACAATTAGACTGTAGCATCCATTACAGAAAGTCTGGGTGTTGTATATAATTTGCTGTGATACTTAAAAACCCTATAAAACTCTCGGGAATTTGAGTTTTGGCAGTTAGTATGACTTAACTTCTTCCACCTTTTTCACACTAAACATCAATGCTTGTTTTGTTACAGCAGGCATCCCAAATGTTTGTCTTTCCAGTATCTTTTCAGTGTTCAGATCCATCCAGTCAGAGCTGAAGAAAAATTCTATGACATCCTGGAAGTAAGCAAGGAAAAAGGCATTTGTGCTTTCTTCTATTTCTGTTTTCCTTCATCAGCAAGTGGATTATGAAAGCCTCATCTTTACCAAAGAGAGGGTTGTTTGTATGGATAACAGAGAGGCTGCAGAGGGAGGGGGCAGGGTGAAATATTTGGCAGGAAAAGACACAGATGTGACAAGAGATGAAGGCTTGCAAGATCATTCAGTTTTTCTAGAACTGTGCCTACTTATTGCTGGAGAGGCTGTCAAGAGGCACTTGCATGTTGTAGCACAGGATTTTGGAGGATCTGCCTTCTGGAAGGTGTGAAACTGGGGATGTTTTCACAGCAGTAACCAGCAGATGTGTTGTGTGACATCAGCACTGGAAGTAAAGGCTGCTAAAGTGCCTGTAGAAGCTAGAAATGGACATGACAGCTGGGACTGCTAGGGACTTAGGTTTGATTATTAAAGAAATTGAATTCACATGCTGCTTGTATATCATTGAGAATCTGTGTGGATTTTGTTTCCTTGGGAGGTAGTTGGAGAGCCAGGCCTCGTAACTGAGACGTCTGTAAGCAGTACATAAATCCGTAGGATTTATCTGGAGAACTGCAGGCTGACTATCCCTGTAGCCTATATCTTGATCTCTGCTATTCTTTTTTATTATTTGAAAAACTTCAACCTGTGATTCATTTCATGGAAGAATTCCTCACCTCCTACTGATTTGGAGTATTTTGTCCCAACTCCAGACAAGATGTCAGCGAATGCTGACATTTTTGTTTTCAACCCAAAATGATGATGAAACTGAGAACAGGGCTGTCAGCTGAGGACATTTGTATCCCCAACAGCTGTGGTCAATGAGCCAAGCTTGTGCAAGCCTAGTGGTTAATCAGTTGGAGGGAATCTGCACATCTTATTTACTTGAGTCAGCTACCTAAAGGATTTGCTAATAGGTAAAAGTTTGCCTGAATCATTGGGCTGCTGGGTGCAGTAAGCATCTGTTCACATCCTGCCCACTGTAATTAAAGAGACATGGATGTGCTAGTTAAAAAAAAAGATGAGATGGCAGTGCATGGCTGGACTGAGGGTAATTATTTTTTCCAATGTTGTTAGTATTGTCTTTTTTTAGTCCTAGTGTCAAGGCCATTAGCTGTAACTGTCCATGATGTATAGAGCCACATTTGGGGGAATTTTAGCTCTCAACACTTCTTCCTCAGTTCTTAGTGAACAGAGGACTAAGAAGGTGATGGATAATAGTTCTGTTAGCAGTGCAGGAACAGGGCCATCCGAAGTGAACCGTGGAGGGTAATAACCATCCCCCAGGAGGGACTGCTGTGAACTGAGAACCATCAGCTTGGGGCACAGGTGAATGAAATTCAAATTACAGCAGTGTGTAGACCTCAGGTATCTTTAGGTTCATCAGTTGTGTCATGCTGCCTAAGTTCCTTACATGCAAACTAAGAGTGATGGAATATCCCCAGTCTCAAGGAGAGGAGTTGTGTTGTGAGATTTTTGAGCTGCCTGGGTATTGCAGTCCAGGAACTGTAGCTCAACAGATGGAAGCTGCAGAATAAAGTGGCCTCTTCTCTGAGTGTAGGTATAAAATGCAGTTATCTGGGTGTTAATGAAAGTTTCTGCCACTGATAAACTCAGCAGATGGACTGTTCATCTGTTGGGGGAAAAGCAGTTAAACCAGACACATTGTATGTTGTCTCATTTGAAAACTTTAAAAAGAGACTTAACTCATAAACTTAAAACTCATGGATAGTTCCAAGCTCCCAAGGAAAGCAAATATCTTTCCTGAAGTAAGTATAAATAGCATGGTGAGTCTTCCAGAGTGTGGTTCCATCTGGTTTTGTCTCCTTTCTAACAGGAAACATGTTCATGAAGTCAGATTCCCAGTGTTGGTAAAACACTAAGTTAATACGAAGATAGTGTTTTTCTAGCTTTGATAGCCTAAGGATATGAGGCAGATAAAGTTTTATTAGGTCCACTGATCCAGCTAGAACAAAATAGATCCTGTAAAAGGCCTAAAGCTTTTCTGGGTTTTCCTGACTGTCATTTGGCCTTATGTAAGCCTTTAAATCTCCCTACTCCGAGCTATTCCGAATAACCATTGTCAGCGTTGAATAAAAGCTTTAACCAGCTTCAAAACATTTTAAAATTCACTTGGGAATAGTCTTATGATACTTTTAATTGCTTCTTTCCTACTGAGATATGAAAAATCATAATGAATAGGGGCTTGTGGTTTTGTGCTGCCTTGCCAATGCTTTGCTGTGGCTGCACGTGGAGCAGCCCTGACAAACACCCAGACACTGTGACAGCCCCAGACTGGGGCCTGATCCAGTAGAGAAATCCATCCACAGGCTGCAGTGCCTTTTGGATGAAGGCAATTTGCTTTCTTTTGAACTGACTCCAGAGCACGTGTGGGGAGTTAACTGAGACTAGGGGATGACACATGACCTAATCCAGTTACCATGTGGGTCTCCGGGGAGAGGTGGCTCTTACGTGGAAACGATCTGCAGATTTCACTTGGTCTCAGCATGGCTATAACCTATCTGTCTGTGTTTTAGGTGAAGAAATAGCCTGAACTGTGAGCACACACAGCTGGCAGATAACTGGGTGTGTATGTGAGTGTCTGAAACTGAACTTTTGAACTCCAAAGCAGCAGCCTGCTGCTTGCCGGCTGCAGTTGGTATTGCTCAATTGTAAATTCTGATAGTATGGTGGGCTAAAATATAGTGGCATGTCCCAAATCCTCCAATTAACAATCCAAACTCTACAATTAATAAACAGGCTTGAGAAAGAACCAACAAGGAGGAGGCTGATCAGACATTGTTCTTCTGCCTTAGACTGCGTGCACTCGTTTAGACTGGCAGGAACACAAGCTTTGGTACTGGAAAGAAGAGGAAGCCAAAAAGGTGGTTTCCCAAAAAGAGGAGGTGGTCTTGAAAAGAAGATTACATGAAAAGAGAGTGGTGGAGATTCTGGCTGAAGCACAGATCCTGGACACGTGTAGATCCTGCAAATTAGTGAGCTCCATGGAGACAAATGTTTGGGGATGTGCAGGGACTCTGGCCAGTCATGCCTGAGGCTGGTGGCTGCAAACAGCTGCACAGCAAGAACTGAAAGAGCTTTCTGCCTACCTTGCTCAGGCTAGCAATGATCTTCCTCTGAGGAGGGCAGTCAGGTCTTACTGGAGCTTGGAGGAGAGCAAGTGAATGCATGTGAGATAATCAGGCTGGGTAAAAGCTCTTAAATCCCAGTATCCATTGCTTGTTCTTGTTTACTCTGTTTTGCCAAGGACAGTCTGCTGCACTCCATGTGTGGTGGGGAAGAAGTGGTCCCCTCATGGAATGAGGACAGGCATCATTCGGGTTTGGCATTTGTTCTTGTCACTGTAATGTTTTTGAGAAATAAATATATGCCGTTAATTTTAATGACAATTCAAAGGGAACAGCCTCTGTTTTTCAAACAGTTACCGTTGTAATTGAGAAAACCTAGAAAAATTTGTGGAATTAACTTTCTGTTAGGATGGTTAACAAAGTGTTAATTGGCATATATGGTGTTCTTTGCCACGAAAAACTCTTTTCTCAGAATACGTGGGACAGAACCCTGAAAGTTTTTGGAGAGACATTCAGTATTACTCATCAGGCAGGAATTTAAAGTGGGAAGCTGGAGAAGAGAGAAGACAAGAGAATGTGTTGAGGTAACTTCTTCAAACCCTTTCAGTTTTCAGGGTAGGTCTCTGATTTCAAAATGTTGAGGATCTGTAGAAATGCTAAGATGAACCCTAATGTAAGGAGGAAAAAACCCGAATTCTTTGTGTACATAGGCAGTTTTCTTAGCAACCTGGAATTCTTTTACATCACTCCACAACATTTAAATACCATTTATCTGTATCTAGGCATGGCAGTGAGGCTGAAGCCAAGCCCAGCTCAGCTGTATTGGATCTGATCACAGGATTCATTAAGCTACTTAGGTCAGTGGGAGCGCTGGGAACCAGGGAATAACATTGACAGTTTACTGCTCCCTTGGCTCAGCTTCAGCCTGGTTTGACCTGTCCTTGCCTCTGGTACAATGGAATATTTCTTGCAGGTGGCAGCTTTTGCTGGACTCACCTTTTTCAAGCAATTCTTTATCCATAGCTGTGTATTTTGGACAGTAATATGGGCAAGTATTAAGGGCTGATATTGACTGTTGGAATAAAGTGATCAAATGCAGCTTTGAGAGCTGCTAATTAGAGTTTAGATGCAGATGAAAACCCCTCTTGGATCCTGTGCAAGGTTGGATATTGAAGCGTAACTTGCTGCTGGCAGTCATCCCTCAGGCTTTGGCCTTTGTTGAAGGTCACAGTGAAATAGGTTTGCTGTTGCAGATGATTAATGTGGTTTAAAAATGGCTTGCAAGCACAGTCATTGGATGATTTCAAAATCTTTACAGAGGTGGGCTTGCCACATGTTTTCCCCCTCTTCTCTCCACTAAAAATGGGAGCAGAGGTGAAGTTCACTGGATTGCCCACGTTTCTGCAGTCAGCTGGTGGGAAAACCAGCAAGGTTATCAAAGAATCTTAGATTTTAATGGAGTATTTGTTTCAAATATAATTTAAGAAATGCAAGACGCCATTTTCAAAGGTTATTTTTCAACATCACCCTTTTGATGAGACCTTCTTCAAATGTTTTCCTTAGACCTCAGGGGTAAAAACTTCCTTCCTTGTGCACAAGAAGACATGGTAGACATCCTTTTCTGTTTCTTTCCTGCTCTTTGACTTTCTAGACAAAAGCATTAAAGAAGCATTAATCCATCTGTTTTTCAAAAGAACATTTCGTTTGATGCCTCTCTACAAACTGATAGTAACAGTGAAAATGAAAAGAAAAATAGAAAAAGCTCTGAAGTGGGCAAACAGCTGGATGAAGAAGACACACAAAATGTGGCACTTGAAAGAGAAAAAGCTAGCTGGAGTTTGTTGGGGGAGTACATCAATGATTAGTTTATTTCTGATCTTGTTTATCACTTTCATTAGCAAACTTGGCATAAAAAATAGACTGTGCTAATGAAATTTCCTGATGACACTCCACTGGGAGACAAGTCAGAACTCCAGCCCATCTTAGTGGTGTAATTTAAAACTCACCTGCCCTTTCTGAATACATATTTATATCTGTGCTTTTTAAAATTTCAGTGGGAAAAAACCCACTCCTTGTGTACCTCTGTTTTTTCTTTCAGTGGACATACTAAAGGTTTAGTTTGGCCCAACTACTTGAAAAATTTATAATTTTTTAAGGTGTCTGTCAAGTTGGAATTCATTAATTTCTCCTGCCAAAACCCAAATGAATAATGTAACTTGACGCAAGAGCTCCAAGTGAGGGTTACAGATAATTATTCATTCTCAACTTTGGCTATGAATCATTTCTACTGTGCACTCTATCTGCTTATGTAGCACCACCAGCTTCATATTTCTTTGTTTCTGATGTAAATAATTTTCAATGAAATAAAATGTGAGAGGGAACATGTTTGTGTTACACTGGTAACTATGACCGAAAGACATGAAAGCCTTTAAAACAAGAGTTATAGGGGCATCTAAGTGGCAATTAGAATCCTTTAAAATTTCATTCAGATTTAGTGAAACATTGCTGGCAGTCATTCATAAAAGTAATTGCCCTGTGCACATGAAAAATTTAAATGTGGTAATTTGGTAATGAATCTGAGCTGTCAGAAGGCATTTTATGGGTAATCAGACATTCCTGAAGGCACAGCAGTGACTGAAGAAAATTGAAAAATAACTTTGCGGAGGCAAGATTATCTGAAATAAGTAGTTTTTTTTCTGGAAGCAAACAAAGAACCCTATGATTTTTAGAAATGTAGTACACTGTAAGTCGATAAGGGCAACCACTGGAAGCAAATAAAGAATCAATTGTGTAGTTACGTTGGTTCAGATTAGTCATTTCAAGTAGCAGTCCTGGAGAAGTGGATACTTCTAGATTCTCAGATACTCCCCGTGCAGATGCATTATCCAGCCCCCAGGAAGGGGAAGCAGGAACTCTCCATTACAGCTTGCAAATCACTCTGTCAATTTTGAACGAGAAGACTCAGTTCTCCTTTCATTTTGCTTGGATGAAACTGCTGACTGTGCTGCATTCAAATTCTGTTTCCTCTAGAATAAGGGAGGGTATAGCTGGCTGTGTGTTGTTGCAGGGAAGTTTAGTTGGAGCTGCTGATGCATAAGGAATGCAAACCTGTGCCTTTGGATGGGATAGCAGTTCACTCCCACTCAGGTATTAATGGCCTGAAAATGGACAAGAGCACCTTTAAATCTCTTACAGCCCGTGTTTCTAAATCACTCTGGGTATAAGATTTCGTGGTGTTTGTCTCAGTTTGTTACTGCTGTTGCTTTTGATCTTGTCTAGGTATTTCTGGGGGATTTTGAAAGTGTAAGACTGGGAAGAAAACTTTTCCAAAGATCAGATCCAGTTGGGATTGCTGGACTGTTCAAATACTCTTTTGCCAGAACTGATTTCCCAGCTGATCAAAAAGAGACACTCTTGTATTCCAGTTCATAGAGCAATTGTTTAAAAATGCTGGTCTCAGATGCTATTCCAAGTATTGAAATAAATACCATTAGATGTCAATTTTACTTTATGTTGTTTAAGCATCTGGTGTTCCTTTTCCTGATTTCTGCTGTTTTACTGAGTTTATTGAATGCTAAAAGGGGTCATCTCAACTCATATCTCTCGTTTGCTTTAATTTATGATTTAATGAAAGGAAGTTTTCAGAGAAAACAAGGATTTGTGTTTTTTTTGCAGAATGGAAAATAAAACTTAGTTCTGTTGATGTATGGATTTTTTTAATCACAACCTGTTTGTGCCCTCTTTATTTGCTACAAAGGTTAAATATGGGCTTAGATCAACATGACAGTTTCTTTTTAGTGCTGTGAGAATGAATAGAAAATCTTTTGGAAAATTTCTGCCATAAAAAATCATTAGACGTAATTAGTAAAATAATATCTCTCATGAGAAATGATAAGATGAAGTATATAATTTGGCAAGAAGCACCTCACTCTGGTGTTAAAGTTTTTCAATATTGTCTCCTTTCCCCGTAGATCATTTAGAAGACTCATCACCACTTGGAAGGAGCTGTGATACCGAGTCTGTGTTCTTATTCTGCACTCTGGAATGGCGCCCTGCTCTCTCATCCTGGCTCTCTGGTAAGTGTCCACACCCCAGGCAAGAAAATGAGGATATTGCTGAGAGAAAGCACCTTGAAGATAATTCCCTTTCATCTACAGCTGCAGTGTTTGGCTGTTTTAAGGTTTGCAGAGCTATAAAATATTTGATAATCCCAAGGGTGGGGGAGAAACTGAAGGACATCTCTTGAGTTTGATGAAGCACTGGGGAGAAAGAACAGTGAAACAAAGATTATTTATAGAGGATGCTTGCCAAATCAAAGCCCAAGCTTTAATTACATCTGTAAACACTGTTTACAGCCATATTTAATAACGACTTAAATGCAGTATTATTTAGCTATTTGACTTGTTACCATTTTGCCTTTTTTGTGCAAAGCCTGGCACATGTTGATATGATCAGCTATGAGTAAGTGGATGGGTTGAGGCTGAAAATCACTCAAGGGCATTTAACATAGCCCTTTGAAATCTGTTGTGGTTCTGTCTGCTTGTGAGGCATTCACTCATGGTCACAGGCTGTTTAGTGTCCTGTGACTGCCATGGTCAGACAGGAAGACTCAGTATCTAAAGGGAGTAGGGAGTGGGCAGAAATTCTTTGGGTTGTATGGGAACTGAGGGGTTTGTCTTGGTGTATTTGTTGTGCTTGGGGTTTGGTTTCAATCTATTTAGGCAGAGTGATAACACCAGCGCTTTACCAATCCAGTTGAACCTCATAGGTAGTCTTGTCACTTCAACAGACTCCAAGGAAGTCCTCCTGGGCTTGAATTCTTGTTTCTTTTAGATAGTCTTTATCTAGGTCAGGGTTGAAGTTCTTGCTCAGAGCACTGCACTTCCCTGACATTGCTGTTGAATTGACACAGAGTTTTTAGTTTCTAGCCCTCAGATGCTGCAAAACAGTGGTGCCCTTCAGAATTTCTGTAAGCTCTGGCAGGAGCCCCTGGTCCTGCTTTCAGTCCATGTACTGAAGTTTAATAGGCAGCTTCTTGCTGAAGACATAGGCCTTTTATTTTTTCATTCCTTTCTGTCAATATTGCAGTGCTTCAATAGGTTTCTCTTTGACCTCACATCTCATCTTCACCCCTGTTAGTCATTTTGGTCATTTGAAATCCAGTGCCACTTGGTGCATTGCTGTGCTGAAAATGACTTGTGATTCCCTGGATGGCACTCACATCTGTGCTTATGGAACAAACAGCTGGTGCAGGTGTTCAGGTAAGGAGGATGGGATGAGAGCCATCCATTGTTGTCTTCCCTTGGACACTGGTGGCTAAACAGGGACCAAAGGGAGTCATAGAGCCCTGAAATCATAGAACTCTCCCCACCAGCAAGTCCAGTCAAAGTTTGAAGTTGAACGGTCTGCAAATTCCTTTTCTTTTCTATGGTGGCTGATTGCAGCATGTTTTTTTAGAGCAGAAGGATGCACTTTCTGTCCCATGGCTGTTTGCTCTTCAGTCAGTGTCAGCTGGAAAATTGGCAGGGCTTTGACACGGGTGCTGTTTTCCTAAAGCTCACCAAGGTCTGTGCCCTGATTTTTGGGAGCAAATAGTCAATACAGTTTTCAAACTCAGTAAGGAATTACAGCCTTTATTCTACAATGAGGGTCAAATGAATGCTGTTCAAAATTGGAGCTGCTTTGTGTTGCTTTCCTCAGAGAAATGCATCTGCTCTGGGTTGGGGTTTTTTTCCACTACTGGCACATTTGTTTGTGTTGCACAGGGAACAGGGAATGTTGTGAAGCTAAATCTTCCCTACCAAGCAGCAGCTCTGGCTCAGCTTTGGTGGTTATTTAAAATCTCAGAAGAGAATCATCAGCTGCTCCACTTGTACATTCAAACACACAAGGTGATATGCTAATTGGGCTTTCATTAGTGCCTGGCTGACGTCACCAACAGAGTAGAAAGGGGCTAAGCAGATGAAGTACTTTTCCACTCTTGAGCTGGTACTGATGCAGCTATGTACTATAGCTTCTTCTTCTTTTTTTTTTTTTAATTTGGAGAGTTCCAATTTTCTGTGTGACTGCATCTGTGCGCTGTAGCATTCAAATATTGCCCTGGTGTATTACAGTCAGAGCTGAGCTTTTTATGAAAAAGGGAACAGAGGCTGTGAAATTCCTTTTTTTTTTTCTTTAGTGTTATTACTGTCTGGGGTAGATTCAATTAGGTTAGACAAGTAAAATTTCATTATTTGACTCATCACTGCTGTTCACATATGAGTTCATATCTGCATAGTTAGGCAGTTTGTGTCCTCTGAGAAACACAGATACTGTGGATAATAAACAGCTGCATGTCATTTAATGAGCAAGTGAAAGGCACAGCCCTGCTTTTCCAGGAGGGTGTCCACCGTGTGAGCTCAAGCAGAAATTGTAGCTGAATTTAAACAGAATCTGTTCCTTTTTTTCAGAGCTTTTACAGAGCTTCTTTTTTTTTTGCCAGTAGAAATCTTTGCAAACTGAGAAGTTTTTACATAGCAAGCAGCTTTAGCAATAAAGAGTACACGATGGGATATTCACATTGTGGGGTATGGTACTGCATCACAAGTCCATCAGAAGGGCTGTGTTCCTATTTTCACCTCCAGAGGTGAAATACTTCGTCTCTTTGTGCCTCAGCTACCCCACCACCTGTACAATGAGGATGGTATATGTCCTTTATAAAATGATTTGCTATGACAAGTCTAAGATGAGCTAAGTCTGCATCTTCAGGAATTAAAAAAAATTGCATTTTGGTCATGATTACTATATGTAGCTTAAGAGGAAGTGGATTTGCTTGATAGGAAACCATTTTTACTCAGCTCTAAGTGAAATAAGTTGATATTATTAAATGTAATCAAATACAGTTGCTGTTGAAAGTGGATGGTTGTGAGTTGGAGAAATATTTTTGTCTTGTAAATTAACTCAAATGTAATAAAAAGGATAAGGACAGAAGGGAACTCTGATGTTGGAAAGGCCATAGCAATACCATTGGGATTGTTACTTTTTTAAAAGAAATTGAGAGTGCAGAACTATTTATTGCTTTAACTTCTGCAAAAAAATAGTGACAGCAGGGATCTTGTTAAACTGGGACACATATTTCAGTGACTAGAAACCTATTGTAATCACAATTACAGAGATATGATCTTAGGCTTTGGTCCATATGTCTGTCTTAAAGAGGGTTATTAATGCTCTTGGTTTGCATCCAGCTTGCAGACAAAGAAACTTAACTAAATATTTTCTTTTTGCTTCTGTCATTAGCTGGGGTGAATAGACAAAATGGCTGGGGCTTTGCTCCTTAGTTCAATTATTAGACCTCTATTGTTTCTCAAGTATAAAAAATTCTGACAACAGAGGATGAAAAATTATTCCAAGCATGTCAGTGGAATGAACAAATGAAATCCATCATGAATTTAAATGCAGCCATGTATTATAACCTCCTGCCTTTCACTGGGCTTTTTTCCCTATGTAAATTTTATATGTTTTTGAAACGTGTGGACAAGGACAAATTCCAGGAGCTGCTGAATTCTTTGTCATGAGCTCCTATTGTAGTTCATTTACTTCTCATCCATCTTGCTGGGGAAGAGCTAGGTAAGGTCTTTATTGAGGAAACATGCACAGTGGGAGGGCAATTTATAACTCCTTCCTCTGTTCCAAGCAGAACCACATCCCTGGGTAATGAGTGCAGGAAGTGAGCCCGGTGACTCTGCCGTGGTTGTGCTCAGCAGTAACAGCAGAGTTCTCTTGCAGGTGTTGTGTTTGCTCCATTTCTGCCTAGGAGCTGTCCATGAATTGCTTCATGTTTGCTGGCACCGGCATACTCAGGATCTCAGGAGAGGTGACTCTTCTTTGGCACTGTAGTTTCAGTTGTCTGGGACCTGTGAAGGTAAACACAGCTCTGTAGCTGAAATATGAATAGAAAGAGATACACAGGAAATAACTCCAGTCAGTAGTGATGTGTTTTAATTTTTATAAATGGAATTCTTCCCAGGAGAAGCAAAAATTGCTGTTAATGAAGACGATCTACTTTAATAATCTCTTCTTCTCATAAAAACACGGACTATTAAAAGGGAATGGCTGTTTGTGAGCCAGAAGCAGCTTGTTTGCCCACCAGATGGAGCTAAGAAATTCTCTTCAGGCTGGCCAGGAGCCCCGAGATCCCTTGGGTCCTGCAGCGTGGTTAATGCCAGGGTTTATTGCCTGGTGTGACCCTCCCTGTGCATCCCTGCTCAGGGACGAGGGCAGCCAGGCCAGGCTCTCCCAGGAGCTGCTGCAGGGACACACAGGGTCTGCTGTCCTTTAGTCCACCAGTGGTTCCATGTCAGTTCATGCTGTCTTTTTCCTCATAACATTGGTGTTAGCTGTAAAATTTGCTAAGGGAAAAGGCAGAGGAGAGGTGCTTTGTCAAGGGTGTTGGTGACACTGAGCTTTGCAGAAAGGCCCTTTGAAACTTTCAAAGGTATCTTTAAAACTACATTTCGAAGGGGGTTTAGGAGACCTCGGTGGTCCTTTGAGGTGTGCCATTTCTCCTCTGAGGTGATAGCTAACCTCACTGGCTGTCTTGCTGGTGGAAACTAAAGGCCTTTCCCCCCTCCAAAGAAGAGCACCACCTTTCTCTTTCTCACATGAATGTGCTACTAATGGTTTATACACAAGGATTAGTAACTGTGGCAGTCCTTGTGTCCTCTTCGGGCTGAGTGCTCCTGAAAGCTGACACCCAGGTGTGAAGTCACATAAAGAGGAGTTAATTTAAAATAAGATTACATAATTGTGGGTAAGGAGGGCAAAGGTAATTACACCAAGCAGCCAGGTATTTAACATCTTTAGCTCTTTTGTCTTTTAAAATTTACTGGCCATTTACATAGCTTGTCTCAAGATTTTTTTTTCTTTTTGGTCAGCGGTGTTGTGATTGTTTGTTACATCAGATGTTTATTACAATGAAGCTTTTAAAGCTTTTGGTTCTCCCATTTGAAGGGTTGAAATGGAGTGGAGAAAAAGGTTTAATTAAAAAAAAGTTGTTTTAATTAAAATTACTTGTCAACATTCTTTTGACAAATCTGCTTATTAGGGAAAAATAATATAAATTACTTAAACTACAGATAAGGAAACAACAAGGAAGAAAGCAGCTTATGCACTGTTTTATAGGAAATTTCATTGAGTATATCTGGAGTGGAATAATAGGAGGACTTAATTCACTCATTCTTGAGGTAAATTAAAGCGATGAAATTGGGTTCTGTCTCCTGAAAATCCTACTTTGGACTCCTGGAGTAGATGGCTTATTTAGAGATTCTGTTCTAGAAGCAATTTTTTTTGTTCTCTCAATAAAGATATTTGCCTCTAGCAGGACAACCTGAGCACTTTTATGTGTAATCAGAAAGATGGCTTAATTAGCCATAGCAGAGACTGAGTGGGATAAATCACACGGCTGAATGATGCTGTGCAGGTGGAGGAGGAGGAGGGTTTGGGAGCCCATGGGCTTGTTCACACAGCCACAGTGTGGTGGGAGCTGGGCCAGCAGGAAGTTTCAGGGTTAAACAAGAAAGGTCATGTTGTGTTCTCTGGAGATGGCTGGCAAACCAGCACAAAGCTTCTGTCTGAACAACAAGCTGATATCAGGGACAACCAGTTAATGTTTTTGAAGGTGTTTTTTTTTTTTTTTTCTTCTCCTCTGATTTAATTAAAAAAAAACTTCTTAGCAATGATCAGGCAGGTGCGACAGCCACCCTTGGTGAGAATGGGCAACAACTCAGGTTAAAACAGGGGAATAAGCTGGGGAAGTTAGAGCTGAAAGGAGAATGGCTGACTCAGTTATTATCCATCAAGGATTGCTTCTTAGTGCTGGTGAAGGATGGATGATGTTCCAGAGAGGGTCAGCATTTGAAATAGCTTTGAAAATGGAAGCAGTGGGGTGGGGGGACAAGCAGATATCTTCAGGTTTTAGAAGAGTGGGATGAAAAGTTTGAAACAAACCATGTACAATACGATGAGGTGTAAATACAGCCTAATGTATTACACCATGGCAACAATCTCAATTTCCTTCCACATTAGGATAGCAGACAGTGTCAATAAGGAAATGGCAACTTGTATTTTCTCTGCAGGAGAGCTTCTTGATACTCTTTTGAATGACCTTCTCATAAGCAAAATAAAGACACAAAATGAGAGTAGTCTGGTGGGAAGAGGCTCAAAGAGCAGCTATCTATGAGTTTCTGTGAAATGAGGAGGATGCAGTGCATGGGATTCCTTGGGAGGGTGTGGTGGGTCTGGTGCCTGTCAGTTCATAGAGCAATAATTTGTGTGAGGAACTAGAAAATGTGTACTGCATTTCTAGGCCATGCACAGCTGGAAAGGCTGCAAGCACTTGGATGAAAGGATTAACATTCAAAAGAATCCTGACAATTAGAAGAATTCATTTGAATTAAGTGGGATTCAGTCCAAGGACAGGCACAGAGTCCTGTGATGAGGTATAAATTATGTGTGAGATGAGCAGATGAATGAAGAGCTAGCTGGGAGTCTCTCAAGGAAGGACATGGGGTTATGGTGAATGACAAACTGAACAGCAGCTGAGGACATCGCAGTGGTGCAAGGTAACACAACATTGCTGCTGTGATTGCCACTGGTATGGCCACAGCCAGTGAATTTTGTATCATTCCAGACCCCACGTGGAGGTGTGGAATGAGTGGAGATCAGAGATCTGGAGAACACAGGCAGTGAGGAAAGGCTGGAAGAATTAATCTGTTTAATCTAGAGATAAGATAGCTGGAGAGCTGTGAGAGTTCATAAAATAAAATGGTTGCCTCAGAGAAGTGTGTGGCACACATAGCACAAGAAATGGTGGGCTTAAACTCCACTGGAGGAATATTGTATTTATGGGAAAAGCTTTCTATCATCAGGGTTGCATAAACTACAAGGTTTTTTTAAGGACAGAGTAAATAAATTTCTGAGAATAAAATTATGGGTGATATTGCTATTGGAATGGGACAGAGAATGAGTAAGACTGCCCTTGATGCTTTTCCTAAAATTGATTTCTTTAGGTGTCCCGCAGAAGAGCCATATGTATCTGTCTGGGCACATAGGCATGTGAAAATACACAGTTCTTGTGTTTTGTTTTGGTCAAAAAAGCAGGAGCAACCAGAAAAGGGGAAGCTCCTGCTGTCCCTAAGCTGGTGGGAGACATTCAGCTCTCCTGTGAAACTTATTGTAGTAAAGGGATGGTAAGAAAACCAAGATAATGAGATTTTTCTCCTGCTGATAGTTGGCCTATGCAAGCTCCAAGTCATTCTGCCAGTCTTTTGGTGCTCTAGTCATGGTCATTTGGTTTTTTAAAAGAGGATTTTAAATCCAGGTGCTGCTTTGCAGGGCCAGCTCCAGAGTTCTGCGGGGCACTATGCATGGCATGTGACAAAGCAAGCCAGAAACAAATGACCAACATACCAGTTATGAAACTTCAGTACAAAACATGCCCCTGTGCTGGATTTCTAGGTCCTGGAAAGGTAGGATCTGCTTGAAATCACAGAAAATCCCAAACAGACCTAAATTCAGTATTAGTTTTGAAAATACAAAGTATTCAGTAGTTATGCAATAGAGATCACCTTGACTGTAATTACATGAATCAAAATTAGACTAATCAAATCGTTTCTTATGATCATTGTAGGTAAGATGCTAACAATCACAAAGCTCTAACAAGTGTAAATAGTAATTTAACTGATTATAATGACATATTCCAGTGTGACTATACCTTTTTTACAGATGATAACATTATTCTTTGTGTTGTGAGAGTTTAATTAACTGGGAGAAAGTAACCAGAGCATTCCAGCCCTGTGTGTTTCTGGACTCTACCAATAACTTGGTATCCTGTGTACTGTGGAAAGTAATCTGTCATTATTTTTTTTTTTTTTTTGAAAATGAGGTACAAACAGTAGAAGTGGTATATTTATAACTAAGTCGAAGTTGAGTATATTTAATAATTGGAGTAGTCTGAGAATCTTGGATTAAAAATGCTGTGGAAGCTATGGAAGCCAGTTTTCTTCCTCCTGGTTTGTGGGCAGTATCATGCTGCCTTGCTTTTTCTGTATCCTCTGTCTGAAGGGGGAGAAAAATGGTAAGTGGGTGTCTCAGGTAGATGGTCTGCTAAACAGAGAATGACTTCCACCTAAAAGAACTGACTCAAGATGTTTCCTAAACTGGGGCCATCATCTCAGATTAGTCTTTTGTGTTTTATAGTGGCTTACTAGACAAAACAACCCTTGTGCAGTGTAAGGTAAAGAAAACCATGGTGGGCATTTTATTTTAATCTGTTGTATGAGTTTATGAAAACACATTACTCCAGTGCTAAAAATATTGCCAAGTAGCCTTTTGAAAGTAATTAACTCACTCTTCTGATACTAGTCCATCAGTCTGAAGAGTTACATTGTTTCTGATGTTTCTGAGAAAAGGAGTATGGAAGCAGAGGACTGTTTTGTTTTGAAGGATGACTGTAATTACAGAGTGAAGCCGTAAGTTACAAAAATCAGGGAGATGAGGGGAGATTTCATGTTTGGTTCCCACTAGAACAGTTGTAGGTTAGTATTTCTCTGCTTATGGAGGATGTACTGTAAGAGAAGATTTTCTTATAGTATTTCAGGAAATTTGCTTCTGGCAGGGCAAGTCAATGGGAGTTGTACCACAGACTTTATCAGTGCTACTTATGGCCAGGATATGAAAGGTATACAAGTGATGGGAAAAGGGCAGCATGGACATATGAAAAACTCCACCATGTTTTATGAACTCCCAAATTGTCATTTTTAGTTTGCTCTTAGTTATGCCTGCACCCACAGTTTTCTGTGCTATTTTGAATGTCCATATGACACAAATGGCACAGTGTCTGTCTTTATAATATAATGGCTGCCTCATAAGGGAGTGAGAAGCAGAACTATCTTTCTATACATTTCTATGGGTCTTTCTTTTTATTTAAACTGTGCTATCAGAGTGAGATAAAAGAGTTGCTAATTGCATGTGTGTTCGAGTGCGGCTTGGAAATGTTAACTGAACTGGACTATTTCAACTGAAAGGCAGCAAAGGATTTGAAATTTAAATTGCAACATGGAAAGAATGTGGTGGTGTATATTCCAAAAGGAATGGCTTAAATGAGGAAGTGGTTAGAAGCTGGGACCAGAGCTCTGGAGAGCTGGGTTTGGGTCCTGGCTCTGCTGCACACTGGCTGCGTGGCAAATCACTTCCTAACTCGCTCATGGATTTCATCCATCATTCTGACTTTGTGCTCCTTAGTGTAGGCACCAAGTCCCAGTGCAAGGGTTTTGGTGTGGGGCACAGTGAGGCCTCTTCTCATCTGAGGCCTCTGAATGCACAGATAGTTTGGAGGATAAGTGATGACAATAATCGGCGTGTCTGAAATTCACTCAAGAACTCATCCAGCTGAGTGTTTTGGACTATCTGGAAGGATGGCATGCAAAATAATTTTCCAGTGAATGAGATTTTTATTTGTCCTGTGCCATCCAACTAAGCAGCCAAAAGTTAGTGCTATCTGAAGGAAAATGGGCAAAAGTGAACTTGGACTGATTGACAGTAATGGCTGGAGATTAAAGAGCACTGCCCATCCCTGTGTGCCCTCAGCAGCTTCCTGCAGTGCAGCTGGAAATGATTCTCTCAGGCTGTTATCCTGAAGTTATCACATAAACCTGGTTGAAAAAACACAACAGATAGACATAGAAGTAGATAGGCATAGTAGATTCCGCCTTTGAATCTGGTTAGGGAAGGAAGGAGAATACAAGCTACTTGGATAGGGTACAATCAAAAAGTGAGTAATTGAGAGGGAAAACTACTGAGGGCATCTTTAGCCAAAATGTTGTTGTGTGCTCAGGTAATACAAGCACAGTCTAGAAAGGCAACAAAGTATTTTATATGAAATCTGCAATCATTTAAATGTCATTGTTTCAAAGAGGCCTAAATGGAGACACAAGATCACACCCATTCCAGAACACTGAGAAACTTTGGAGGACAGTGGTAAATATGAGTGCAGTATTAATGCTTCGATATTTCTGTTTCCCAGCAATATCCAAGATCTTGAATGTGAATGTCCATCAGATGCAGTCATTTTAATGTAAATGTTCTGGCTTGTCTGCATGGGTAATCTCAATCTGCCTTCACACTGTCACTGCTCATACTGGATTAAATAATGAGGCCAGAGCCAAGCTGTTTCAGCACCAGCAGTTAAAAATGATTAGGAAGAGATTGATGTAGTTTTAACTACAGGAGGTAGGAGCATGATTGTGTTCTCTGCCCAACACAACACTTTCTTGATTACAAATATGAGGAGCTCTAAGAAAGAAGAAGATTTCTCATTACAAAATTTGTAGTAGCTTAGTCTCCGTCCATGAATCATCTGTTCTCACACTCAAATAATTATTGTCTTTTTCAAATATTAGTTAATATTAGTCTTGAAACAGAACATCTTTATGGATTAAGTTATTCACGTGTTATTTTGTAAGTCTGCCTTGGTTAGTTTGAAGTTGTCATGCCAGATCTGTCAAGAAGAGGCATTGGATAAATCCAGTTATATTATCTAGATATGTGACTGACCTAATCCAACATGGCTGGGTAATAATTAATAACTTTTTTTTTCTTCAGTGTCTTGTGTTTGTTTGGATTCAGTTTTATGGTATTAACCAGTCAAATTTATGGATTTAAGTTAATGAATTTATTTAAATGAGAATCTGGAGGATTAGCTACTGTAGGCGTTCTCTCTGCTCACTATTCTCATGTTTAAAGAAGAAAGCCCTTGATAAAGTGTGTGAGTGTATTTTTGACAGGCTCATCCTCTGACACTTTGAAGTGTTGATGACCCTGCTGATCCCACGTTAGTGAGGCATTATAGTAGCCTACTCTTGGATGGATAATTGAATTTTAAAAGTGGTGCTTTTGCATCCTTGGTTCATAATGGTTTGCTGTTTCACAGAGAGATTAGTGAAGGCACTAATCCAAGCTGCCCAAAACAGACTGAGGCTTTGTAGCAAATCTGTGGTTTGTGAGGTTTCCTGCCTCCCCAGTTTCTGTTTTGTGGGACCAAACAATAAAGAATGCTGGGATCACAATCTCTTTCTTTTGCTGCCACTTGGGCCAAAATGCTGTAGTCTTCTAAGCGTGGATGAATTTACAGCATGCCCACACTTTAATCTCTCAGGTTGATGGGTGAGGTTTGTATGGATTTATAGATTTTTCACAAGCATAGTGGTATGTTATGAGCTCCTATGGGAAATCTGTCCACAGCTTAAGAATTAAAAAGTTGTGTTGACAGCACCTGGGTTCTTCTAGGAATTGTACTGCTGAATAGTTTGCTCTTTAAAAATCTGTCCTTGTTTAGGCATCTAGGTAGGAATTCTGCAGTTGGGCACACAATTATGAAAATAAACAGTCAAAATTTAAGAAAATTAAGAAAGGTTAATTATAAAGGAAAAAGAATCAAGACTGAGATTAAAGAAGGCTCAAAAAATAGGTAAAAAAAGGGACAGAAATTGCTAAGTAAGCCAGGAGTGACCAGTGCTTTTAAGAAGACTAGATTCTGAAATAGAAATGAGGGGCAACGCTTGCAAATTTAAACTGCATTTTCTGATTGTTTTTTTTGTGATTAAAGGTGTGTACTATTGATTAAATGGTTTTAATCCCATCAGTAACAAGTCCAATGAAACCCTATTTTATTTTTATCATCTGTGTAGTGAGTTGATTCAGAGCATATTTCTCCTCCTTGTCCCTGGAGAGCTGTCTGTTTTAATATAGTTGTTTTTCCTCCCAAGTACGCTCTGAAATATGGTTTTTTTTCAGCATGGGCACCTTTTTCACAGTGTTGCTTTGATCTCTTGATAAGATCAGTTTCATTGGTTAATCAGGTTGGGGAAAATCATGATGTAGAGAAATGCAGCAATAGAGAACAGATCTGCATTAAGATTAAGGGTTTGGCAAGTACTGCTGTTTACTGATAACCAAAAAGCTTTTTATTCCCAGATTTAAGCAAGATCCATGTTACAGTCACACCTGCCTCAGAAGATTATTTTTGCCACCATGTGAACTAGAAAAACAGTTTTGTAGGAGTGAAAATGAAAGTATTCTTATTATCAACAACTTATATTTCATTACTGCATATTTATACTTTGACCCAATTTACTATCTTATCCGAACAGCTGAAGGGCTAGTGCAAGGCAAGAGCAGGGTTTAATCTGAAACTATGGTTTAAGATATTTTTATCTTTATGAATTGATTGCCAGAAAATCAAGCTGGTCACTGATGTACTTTGGAGTGTCATAAAAGCTGTTTGGACATGGCTGTGGCTGAGGGCGGTGCTGCTACTGATGGTGCTTTCAGTTGTTCACACAGTTTATAAACCCCAGGTGTGCCCTTGACTACTGCTGAGTGGACAGGTAGCTTAAATGGGAATTGCAAATACCTGGCACATTTGAGATTTTGTTCATGGTGAAATCTGGGAAAACATTTCTTCACTGTCTTCACTTTTCATCATCAGCTTGGGGTACCTCAGTTGTGTGAGCCTCTGAGACTACGGACCAAGATTTAATGCATGTCCTTCTCTTGTGGTTCTCCAAGCTGTGTTCTTCTGTTTTAATTAAGTACTTAATCTATACCATTGAAAACTAATTATATCAAAAGAAAATAGCTTCCCAGCGGGTTCCTTCTGCTGCTGCCAAATGCTTTATAAGCCATCACTAGGAGAGCAGTGCCAGGATAATGTATGGATCTAATAGATCAGTGTGATAAGGTGGAGCTGGAGAAGAGAGAGTTGGATTTTTAATGTTATCTGTCTTCCTACATTCTGGTTTCTAGGTTAATTTCTTTGTGAAGACCTGGCCAGCGTGGTCAGATTTATACAGGGCAGTTAGGAGAATAATATATTTCAGTTAGTTGAGTTCACTAGCATGACAGGTTCTGCAGCTGTTGAAATCCCTTAGCATCCTTTAGATCCATTCTCAGCAGAGGTAAAGGAACTTAGTTTTATGGACTACATCAATGCACATCATTTTAAGCTCATAGTAACTTGACTTCTGAAAATGGTGCATACACTCCTATGTGCTTGAGAAAATATGACGACAATTCTAACCGAAAGTCCACAGAATTTAGAATTTCAAAAGGCAAAGTACCTTCTGAAAATGACACATTGCTACTTCCTGACTTCAGGAAGCTGTGGCTTACGTGTCAACCTGGTTTTGCTCTAAGAAGATCAGAAGCAACATCAGCCCTCATCCGTTGCCAGGTTTCACACATGAGGATGAAATGTGAACATCCAGTCATAATTTGGTTTTCATTTTCAGCGAAGTCTTACTTTAGTCAAAGTGAGAAAGGCCAGTTTAACCATGCATTTTTTCAGATCACATTTTTTTGCAGATCAGTGGGCCTGTGTCCACCATCAGAAATTTCCCAAGAACCACAGCAACTCTTTTATCATTACTGTTGTAATCAAATGTAAATTGTAATTACTGATGATTTGCATGAGGGGAGTGAGGGTACCCTCAGTAAGTTCATGGACAGCACCAGTTTGAGTGGGAGTGTTGATCTGCTTGGAGGCAGAAAGGCTCTGCAGAGGGAATTGGATTGATGGGCTGAGGGCAGGGTATGAGGTTCAGTAAGGCCAAGTGCCAGGTCCTGCCCTTAGGCCACAACAACCCCGTGCAGAGCTACGGGCTGGGGGCAGAGGGGCCTGGGGATGCTGGGAGCTGAACATGAGCCAAGGTGTGTCTGAGTAGGCCAATGACACTCTGGTATTGTATCAGCAATCGAGTGGCCAGCAGGGCCAGGGTGGTGATCGTCCTCCTGTGCTCGGCACTGGTGAGGCTGCACCTCCAGTGCCGTGTCCAGTTCTGGGCTCCTCACTTTAGAAGGGACCCTGAGCTACTAGAGAGAGTCCAGAAAAGGACAGTGGGGCTGGGGAAGGGCCTGAAGCACAAATCTGATGAGGAGCAGCTGAGGGAGCTGGAGGTGTTTAGCCTGGAGAAGAGAAGGCTTAGGGATGATCTTATTGCTCTCTGCAACTGCCTGAAAGGAGCTTGTAGCTGGAGGGGGTTTGGCTTCTTTTCCCAGGCAGCCAGCAACAGGACAAGAGGACACAGCCTCAAGCTGCGCCATGGGAGGTTCATGTTGGACATCAGGAAGAATTTTTAACAGAAATGGTTGTTGAGCACTGGAACAGGCTGCTCAGGGAGGTGGTGGAGTCACCATCCCTGGAAGAGTTCAAGAAATGACTGGACGTGGCACTTAGTGCCACAGTCTTAGTTGGCATGGTGGTGGTCAGTCAAAGACTGGACCCTGTGATCTCAGAAGCCTTTTCCAATGCCAAATGATTCTGTGATTATGGTTGTAGGGATGAGGTGCAGACTGCTTCTCATTACCTCATGCAATCCTGTCTCAATTGCTTTGGTTGAGATGTTGTGGCTGTTAAAGACAATCTTGCTTTGTGTCTTCATACATCAGAGAGTGCCAAATAGAACACAAATTACAGGAGGACAGTCTTTAGGTGCACACACATGAAGAAGATCTGAGCAAATGTTACTGATGCTGATTCTATGTGTGATGAAAACTCATGGGCAGAGGGCTTCCAATAAGCAAATAATGTAAAATATTTCTTGTCATTTATAGTGGGATTAATCAGATAAGAGGCTTTTTGAATTGAGGATGCCCTTTTCATGAGCTTTGAACTGAAATCCTGGAGCCTTAACAAATCTCGCTGCAGGCAGTAACAGCTTTGGAACACAAACACATCTCCACAGTAGATAAGATTACCTGATTAATTTAAGCTCATAAAACAAAGGTCCTGTTACTGTAAAAACTTGTCATGGTTGATTTTTGAAGGTCACTTTCTGCTATGGCAACAGAGAAACTGCGCTTGTGAAAGGAAGAATCATGTTTGAATGGGATGACTACACAGAGGCATAAAAAGAGGCATAAAAAGCTGCTCTGGCATTTGCTGAAGGAACCAGCAGTTCCTTTAGGGAACATTCAGGATGGACCCTTCTTCCCCATCTGATCTGACTAGTTTCTCTGTCTTATGTTTAGACTTGTTTTTCTTCCTGATGAAGTTGTGCTGTTGCTCAAGTTAAACAAGAAATAGCTGGTTAACCTGAAGTAGTTGAAGTGTTTCTAAATAATTTATTATTCCTGGTGAAATACGTGGGCAATCAGAAACCACAGTGCTTTGTCATGTCAGGTTGGGATGGTTTGCGTGGGAGGCAAAGAGCTGTGCACTGATGCACCAGGACCACTGCTGGTAGTAGGTGTGGATGGGACTTTCATACAGGGGTTTTCTTCAGATATCTTTCTCAGATTTTGCATAAAAGGAATACAACCCTATCTTGAAAGATATGAAAAAAAAAGGAGAAGACACTGGATGATCTGATGGTCTCATTGGGTCAGATCCCAGACACAACCTGTTGAGAGCTGAGACACAGATGCAGAGAAAACAATATTAGGGTTCTCTGTTGCTGAATATTTTCTCTTTATTGTGGTTATATTCATGACAAGAACAGGTTAAAAACTGAACGGTTATATCAAAATGATTGCTCTGTATAATTTTAAAACAGAATAAATAACACATTTTCCTTTATATTTGCCATCTGATCTGACTGCACAGTTAAGGCCAAGTCATGCTCTTGCATTTGTTAGGAACGATTTCATATGTTAAAGCCCAGAGCTGATCCATAACCTACACCTTGTGTTACAGTTCCCTGCTAAAAGCATTATTCCTCTGACAATTTACATCACCTGATGGCTTCACAGTGTAGTGGCTCTATTTACAGTGTGTTACTCTGTATTAGGTGCTGCGAGCCATCTCTAGAGTGCCCTGCAGCTTGTTGTCACCTGCTTGTGGGCATTAAAAAGACTGATGGACCAGATTCTCCTTTACAGAAAAGCCCCTTTTTGTCACTCTGTCTGGTTTAAAGGGACTCGGGGCTGCAATTAATATGATCTATTCCTGCTTTATGGTCCATCTGTACTCCTGCATTGTGTAAGGGACCTCAGCATAAATGAAAATGAGGTCACTGGGAATCTGCTCATGTTCAGCTGCAAGGTGGACAAAGGATCTCTGTAGAATATTAATAGTAATGCACAGGTCTACTGTGAACACCAGCCCTTAAATTTGTAATCTATCTTGCCTGCCTTGCAGTTGAACCCAGCACACAGAGGGAATAGGTGATGTGCCTGCAATGTGGAGCAGAACCTGAGTCCTGTCCCCAGAACCAAGCAGACAGATTTAATATCATTGAGGACCAAGGTGCATGTGCAGAATGGAGGATTTTTTGAGCAGAAAGCAGATTTTTTTCCCACTTAATTCCCTTCAGAGGGAAGTAAATCTGATCAGAGTGTGCTATGGGACCATCACAGGACAGAGTTATGGAAGACTATAGGACAGCCCTTTTGCAGATTCCCCTGGCACTGCAGCCCTTGATGTCCTGGGAATGGGGGACATTCTGCATGGCTCTTTGCTCTGGAAATGTTAGGGTCCTGAAGCCTGAACTCCCAAACAACAGGGAATGTAGGGGCTGTCAGAAATTTGCTAACAAACCAAGTTTTTGAATAGAAATTGCCTGTTAGCTATGGCTGCTTTGGCAAAACAGGCCCATTTCTGCAAAAGATTCATTAATTTGCTGAAATCTGATAAAATGCGAAGTTTCTCAAATTATCGTATTGGAGCTGCTCTCAGCACTCACTTCCTGGACTTAATCACCCAAGAGCGCTTCTTCTCTCTCTCTCTCTTGCTTTTGGCTCTTACATGCACTGAGGGAAATGCTTCAGAAGATAACTGTTTTTTTTCCTGTCAGATGCTTCTTTATCTCCTTTATTAGGTTGTCTCAGCAAAACTGCCAAATTTTAGCACTCACTGATCATTACTCCATCATATCCCTCAGGTGCAGGGAACCAAGTTCCCACTGTACTGAGGCAGGAAGGTTGTAAATGAAAGGCTTTGACATAGCTTTGGCTTGTCTGGAAATTGTCACACACCTTGGTGACTGTGACTCCTGGGGGTTGACAGCAGCGGTGTCAGAGCATTTACAGTTAACTGCGCACCTATATGGAGAATTCCCTGTGATGCTGCTGATGGATCACAGTGTGTCACGTCTGCAGTGCTTCACACAGCAGAGCACAGTCAGGGAACTTGGGAACAGAATTGTGAGCATTTTTTTGTTTGTTTTCAAGCAGCTGGATGCCAGGTCTGAAGCATCTCAGGTTAGAGCCAGCTCACTCATGGAGCGCCTCCATGCCCACGCTGCCTGTGTGCCACAGTGCTGCTCTGCCCTGCCTGAGGTGCAAGGGCCCTGTAAGGGACTGGGGGTGTGGGCACAGAGAAGGGGGAAGGACAGGCCACTCAGGAGGAACACACAGAATGAAGGCCCACTGCACCTCATTTTTTTGCTGTCGCTTTTGCTAGTGGTGCAAGTTAAAGCTGTCTATTCACACCACCCCTCTGTCCTCACAATTTTTAGCTTAGGCCAGAGCTGCAGAGCAGAGTGTGATATGGTATTTTTCCTCATTGCACTTGGAATGCTCTAATTAGTATGTTTATTGTCACTTTATACTCAAAATCAAAGAGAGGTAGGAAATTATCTGTCTGGAAATGCCTATATTGAAATAATAACATTCTTCTGCAGTTGCCCACGGTGAATTCTATTAAGGGCAGCATAGAATAAAACTTTTCAGGACACTCATTTGGGGATACTTGTATCTCAGCAGCACTTGAAGAGACAAATAAAATGTTTGGAGTGATTGGGAAAGGCATAGAGAGCAAAATTGAAAATGTCACTATGCCACTGTATAGCTCTGTGATTCACACATGCTTTGATTACAGTGTGCTGTTCCCCTCATTTCTGAAGGATATATTAAAGCTAGAAAAGGTTCAGAGAAGGGCAGCAAGTATGAAAGTGTTACCACAGACCTGGACTTCTGTGCAAGGAGTGACTCAGAAGACTGTGTCTTTTTGGTGTGGAAGAGACAAGAGATAGGTACATAATGGCTGGGTAACTGGCTGGGTTGCCTGAGTCCTGCTGGCAGTACATGAAGCCAGAATCTGCCAGCTCTCGCTGAAGTAGAGACTTGACTGATTGATTGATTGATTGATTGATTGATTGATTGATTGATTGATTGATTGATTTATTCTCTGCACTGAGGTGCCACAGGAACCCCTGAAGTACTGCTTAGGGGCTGTAGCAGCTGGAGTCCAGTTTCTGTGTTTGCAGAGCTCCTGTAAAAGTGCAAGGTGCCGTGCTGTTACAGCTTGTTCTCTGGCTGCTTGGACAGGGAGGTTATGGATATGAATTGTAGACACGTCTGGAGGCAACATGACCATTTGCTTTTTTCCCTGCCAGTTCTTTCCCTTTTTTTGTATTAAATTGTGCTGAGAAGTCCCTGCAGGCAATTACACCTCTATGTGGCCAGTGTAAACAATGTGGAAGGTCACTGAGGTGGAACATAAGGTCAACTGAGACAGAGGCATTTTTTCTGCATCTTATGGATATTATTGCCTCTGGTTCACAAGGGAGATTGGTTCATGCTGTAATAGCTCCTACTTGCATTCTATTACCAGTCCTTCATAGCAATGATTTTCTTGCTTATTTCTCTTTTTGTTATTACTATCTGCATTTTTCAGCTTATGTCTTGGAATGCTGGAATCTTCAAAGGTCCATGACTGCTTTTGCTGCATGGTCTGCCTCTCAGAAGTGCTGCGACTTATCAGCTGCTCTTGAGCCCAGTGAGAGGTTTTGTTGCCCATAATTTCTGAAATGATGTTATTTCCCAGAAGTTGTGATGCCTTCTGCCACTGCAGAATGCTCTCTTTATTAAACAGATAATGTAGGTAGCAGTTACCCACCAACCTGCATCTCATGGTGTAGCAGACACCATTTATTGCTTCAGTGGTCTGGTTGAATGGTGCTGCTTTCACATCTATGCAGGCCCATGTTATAAACTAGGAAATGTCTTGATTTTCCCTTGGTGTGAAGGATTCATCTGTATTTTGGAGAAAGTACGGGAAAATGCTCTGTAAAAATAAGTGTTGTGGGAAAGGATGCATAATGTAGGGTAGGGTAAATCCAGCTCTCCACCCCACATCATTTGGGGCAGTTCTAATTGTCACTGTTAGGATCCACTGCAGGGTCAATGCTATGCTTTGGAGAGCCTGCTCCATACTGCCATGGCCAAATAACAAGGGAGGCATCTTGAGATGAGCAGTGTCCAACAAGGCAGCTGGTCCCAGTGCTCCCTGTTTGATCCCTGAGGAGCAGTACAGCTTCGGGACACCACATGCCTGCCATCAGGCACAAACAGCAGCCTGCAGTGTTCTGGGTGTCCCTTATTTAGCTTTTGACAGAGCAGCTGTCTCTTCTGCTGTCTGAAAAAACCAGCTCTTGCTCTGATTAATAAACATCTACTGAAGCCACCTGAACGTTTAGGGGGAATATCTTCTCTGCACTTCTTCACCTGCATCCCTGCTGCTTAACAGCGTCACTGAGCTGCATCCTGTCCTTCCCCTTCCCCATGCATCTGAAACAGCTCTCCCTGGGTAGCTGCAAACTTCTCTCTTCTCAGCAGATGAATAAAACATCATGGTCTTGCGTCACTGTAAAACCTGCCTGGCTGTGCTTTTTTTAATCCTCTGCTTATTTATTTACTTATCTGTGACATGCGTCACTAATAGAATTTAAATGTTATTGTAAAGACTGATGTTAGGAAGGTTTGGTTTTTTTCCCCTTATTGACTGGCTCCTGGATACCACAGGGAAATATTACAGCATGTATTTTATTATTCAGGAGGATGCTGACGTAGAAGTTCCCTGATTCATCTTTCACCATTTCTCTGACGTGCAAGAAATTTCTTGCCTGCAGCCAGTGTGATAAGCCTTAAAGAGTTACTGTTACAATGTATGAGATTATACAAATACATTATTATAAACCTGTGAATTTTAGGGGTAGATAACTCATGGTCTCTGTCAGAGTGAGTCTGTGCTCTTAGGCTTTGAAATGCTGAATACTGTAATTCAAAAGGAGAGTGTTTTTATTACCATTTTATTACCATTTTATCTCAGATGTAATGAATGAATCACAGTGTGTTTCTTAAGATGTGGTGCTCTTGTCAACAAAAGCAAAACGTGGTTCATCATGGCAAAGGTAGACTGACCCAAAAGCCTTAGTCCCTGTTAGGGGCAGGATGATAAACCTGGTAGATAGTTGATACATGTTTTAATGGAGGAGTATGGCTAGTGACAGGTGGAATCTCCTCTGAAGAGATTCCTGAATGCAGGAAGTATATATGCTGTTAATGGTTTGTGTTAGAGTATTCTCATTTTTGGCTGAAGGTTTGGAAGTTTTTGGTGGAAGTTTTCTCTCTTGTGCTGTCCAAAATTTATCACCAGGTCCACTTGACTTCTCTTTGCTTGTGTCTATGTCATGACAAAATTCGGAGGATGAGCTTCTGATCGTATGGAAATCAATGAAAACATCCTGTTGCGCGCAAGGATACAGATGTTTCATTTGTTTGCATCTCTATATCTTACACCAAGTAATCACATATTTTCTTCAACTATTTCCTGTCATTTTCTTGTCCCTGGATTTTTCCTGTTTCTTTGTCATTCTGCCCATTTGGTCTGTCCTAAAATTAGGTTCATATATCTTACAGTATATCCTGTGTCTTTTCAGGGATGTTCTAGTCCAGCTTTGTCCCAGATAGAATAAAATTTAGGTAGGAGATCCAGTTTCAAAAGCAACCTCAATTAGCAAAGGTCCAGGCTAGACATGTTCCAACATGCAGGGAGGAAAAATCTTGCTGAGACACATAGAGCTGAAAAAAAGTAATGATGCTGTCTAGGTTTGAGTCTGACCCCTCAAGGCCTTCAAAAACAGTTTATGTTGCTTTTGATACTGTAAAAAATGTGTGTTTGTGTATGTGAGTGTTTGTGTGTGTACATGTATATATGCATATAGCAAAGGGCAGGTTTTGGCCCTAAATATGTAAAAGTCATTTACCAAAAGGGTGGGTTAACTTCTTTTGGAAATGCAGGCATGAGCCAACATAGGAGGGACAAAGAAGAGCAGCTGCTGGCTAGACTGAGGGGTCTTGCCTTGCTGCCAAAGTCATTTGGACATGGAGGAAGATTCCCAGATCCCTGTACCAACCTTAGGGCAGAGGCAATTGGAGCACAGCCCTTTTTCCTAGGTGCAGGCCTCACTCTTTGTGTATGTATTAAGTTGTGGGGTTTATTAATGTTAGACTTTGAAAACACTTTGCCTGGCAATGTGTTTTTGTAAGCTGTGGAGATGTTTAAACTGAGGCCGAGCAAACAAGTGAAGTGCAATAAGAGTTTTGTTGGACCAGGTCCAATTTGATAAGAAGAATGAGATGACTAAGCATGTGCTAAGCTTTAATGCTACTCAGTGCATCATCATTTCAGTTGTGTCAATGTTTCCATTATAAATACCTCTTCTCAGGGGAACTCAGCTGCACATCTCATTTGAGGCTGGAAAATTCCATTTAGAGAATGCTATTAATTATTTAAAAATACACATTTGCTTTTTAGGTCAAGATTTTCAAAGTACTGATGTGCAGTACTCGGCAGGAGACAATTCAGAGGCCTGGTTTTCAGGTGGTCACTAATGAGAAAAATAATCCTCCCTCTTTGCCCATCCCATTTTCAGATGCAGCTGCTCTAGTTAAGTTTCTGGAGTATTCATAACTGTGCTCTATTTTTTCTTCCTCTTTTATTTTTGATGATGACCAGAAGCTCGACATGGGTGGTTTGATTTACTTCTCAATAAGAAATAAAATGCCTAAGGATCAGAATGTGGCTTGGAGTAATATTTGAACTTTTTGTATAAAAGAAATGGAGATCACTCTTCTGTCCCTTCTGCTGCCATTTGCCACTTCTACTGACTGTCCTCAGGCAGTGCTACCTGTTTTATTAGCTGTGTCCATTTGACCTGAACTGTGCCAAGGACCAGGGTCTCCCAAGCCTTGTGCAGGTTGGTCAAGGCTTGTGTTGTTCTTCCGGAACTGTGTGCATGTCCACGTGCTCCCTCATAAACGAGTGACTGCTCGCAGACAGCACTGCCAGTACCGAGGTTTTGTACCTTCTCACCTCTTTGTGTTCCAGACCAAAAGGACAAGCCCAAGAAGGGAGGGAATTGCATAAGCACTTGCTTCTGGCAGCACAGCAGGTAGCTGGGCACATGGCAGGCATTGCTAAATACCAGGGTCTGGTCAGGCCATTACAGCTGGTTAGGTTACCACGCTGAATGTAACTGGAGAACCATTTCACTGGCTGTGGGTGAGCAGGAAACCCCCTGGCAGACAGTGACGCTGTGGGATAAGCTACAAAGAACTCAGTGGAACTGATTTTATGACATGCATGGCATATTTTTCCCAAGCAGCAGAGAAAGGCTGTAACCCCAAACCATCAGAAATGGCCCAGGCAGTGGCTCTTTGCGTGCAGCAGAAGCAGATTAGCAGTTGGCATTTTCTGTCCTTAATCGACAAAGCACACTGAAATTCAGAAACAGATCTACGTGCCTTTAAAAAGACAATATTGTGCCTGGTAAAGTGTCTGTCTCTTTGCTCAATGGCATTTGCTTTAAATAAGGTGCTAGAAGAAGTCATTAGCCAATATTTTTAGGAGCAGCCCTAACCAGAAGTTCAGTATACTAGAAAAAGTTCTTCTTCAGGGTAGCTGTAAAAGAAATATTTGCCGCTTGACAGATAAATCTGTAGGATGCTATTTTGCAGTGAACTTTGAGACCAGAGTAGCAGTGTGCTTGCTTGTGTATCCCATACTGTGAATTCGATGCCCAAGCACTGACACACAGCTGTCTCCCTGGATTTTTATGGCTTTAACAGGCTACTATAAAACTAGCAATGAGATTTTATCAAATCTGATTATAAAAATAACACAAGGGTTTTTGCAGTGTGCTTTTCTTGTCCCCATTGTGCATTCTGGAAATCTGTCTGTACCAGCATCCTTTGAGAACTGTGGTCAGGGAGCATTTTGAAGCTACTGTAAGTAAAAGATGGGTAGTGTATGATTTGTTTCTTGGGCAGGAACTGAATTAGATCAATATATTTTCCAAATCTAGAGATTTCTTGTATTTCAAGGTAGTACCTAACAGTAAATGCAATGTATTGCTCATCATGAGCAGTGTTTTATGTTAATCACTGTGCCAGGGAAGTGCAGGATGCCACTCTTTGTAAGGCAAGGGGCTGATGGGCAAGACCTGTCTTGGTTGAAGAGCCAAGAGGAAGCTTGAGTCAAGACAGCTGAGGGCAACTCCACGCACGAGGGAAGAAGTATAAAGTCAGCTCCAAAGGGGTGGGAAATGTTCTCATCTTTTGTCAATGGGAACAGGTCAATGTGCTGAAAACTCTTGAGATCAAAAGCCCTTTCTTCTGGTCTTGGTACCTTGGACTCTCAGTCACAGAAAACGGTGAAGAACACAATGTAAAATGCTGTGGCAGTTTATAATGTTGTTAATGCGTAGGCTAGAATCTTTGTTACAGTTTATTGTCTCAAACAGCAAAAAAACATTTGAAGTAGAATCATGAAGCTAACGCTATCTAAACCCTTACAAGCTTGTCTCTCCTAAATTTGAAATAGCATTTCTCATTTTGACTTGCAGTGTGTGCAGGGCACTTCTTCAGTTATTCCTGAGAATAATTATCTATATTTAGGAGGCAGGTCTCTGATTTTCCTCTGAAATAGGAACTGGTTTTGGAATTAGAATGGCGAGTCTCAGACATTTTGCTTCAAGGACATTCCAGTCTCAGTTTTTCCAGATGTAACCCAATGCATTTAGAGTTGGAGAAAATTTATTTTTATCTTTAGTACCAAAGGTTTAGCTAGTCAATTCAGGTTTCAAATTGCTTTACTCTTACAAATATTCAGCAGGACTTGATGGCTTGAGCTCTCCTCATTTTGATTTTGGTGGGTTGTTCTTTAACTCAGCAACATAATAAAAATCGTCAATTGCTTGATGATTTTTCTTCAGATGACCAATTTGGGATTAGTCCTATGAGATGATGTTAAGAGAAAGTATTTTTATGCTATAAATCATATAAAGAAAAGATGTCTTTGTGGTGCTAGGCTCATGTTTGCATTGAAAATTGTCAACATATGTTATATGCTTTATTGTTTAGATAAATGCATTATTTAAGACTATAACATGGTTCTTGTGGTTTGAGAGTACATTTATTTAAGTGATGCCTGTAGAGCTGTAACTCCTGACAGAGACTTTTGCCTAAGGAAGGCATCAGGGGAAGTAATTGCTGGACTGAGTAGTTAGTTTATGACCATACAAACCAAAATGAAGAACTAAACGTGAAGTCTCTTTTAATCTCTTTCTCAGAAAGTGGGTGAGAGCTAATACTGTGTGAGATTGGTGTCTGAAGCCAGTGGAGCAGGAACCAAAATTCAGCAGAGGCAAATTCGGGGTTCTGCCTCTGCGGAGGAACAACCTCATGTACCAGCACAGGCTGGGGGCTGATCTGCTGGGGAGCAGCTCTGTGGAGAAGGACCTGGGGGCCCTGGTGGATAAAGCCAGCAGTGCCCATGTGGCCAAAAAAGCCAATGGTATTCTGGGCTGCATTAGGAACTGCATTGCCAGCAGGTCAGGGGAGGTGATCCTGCCCCTCTGTCAGCCCTGGGGAGGCACATCTGGAGTGCTGTGTCCAGTTCTGGGCTGCTCAGTACAAGAGAGACATGGAGCTGCTGGAGCAGGTCCAGTGGAGGGCTATAAAGATGATTAAGGGACTGGAGAATCTCCCTGCTGAGGAAGGGCTGAGGGAGCTGGGCCTTGCAAAGAGATGATGGAGAGGGGACCTTATCAATGTCTGTCAGTATCTGAAGGGAGGGTGCAAAGAGGAAGGATCCAGGCTGTTCTCTCACCAAGCCATAGAACAGGAGGCAACGGGCAGAAATTGATGCACAGGAAGTTCCACCTCAACATGAGGAAAAATTTCTTTACTGTGCAAGTGACCATGCACTGGAAGAGGTTGTCTAGAGAGGCTGAGGATTCTCCCTCACTGAAGACATTCAAAATCCTGGGCACAGTCCTGTGCCATATGCTCTAGGATGACCCTGCTTGAGCAGAAAGGTTGGAGCAGGCGACCCACTGTGATCCCTTCCAACCTGACCCATTCTGTGATTCTCTGTGAATTTTGTGACCCTGACCAAAACAAGACTGTGTGCCTATAAGGTGGTGTTCCTGTGGTTTGGACTGGGCTGCTGAAGTGGATAACTAACTTCCCCAGAGAGCTGGGAGCTCTGGCATTGCCTCTGATGGGCTTGCAACACTGGAGAGGTTTTAGGAAGAGAAAAAGGTGACCCTAAGGAATTGTCTCCAGAGAGCAAGGTGGTCACAGTACCCCAAGAAAGGCTAAAACAACCACATATGCAATATCAAATGCTCAAGTCTAAGCAAACTTAATCTAGGAGACAAGTGGGAATGGTGGAGTCCTGATCTTGTCATTCAAGAGTAAAGACAGCACAAAGGGTAGGTGGAAAAATACCCAAACTGTGGGCAGCAGAGTGAGAGGTGTGGGAAATGATCCTTTTTTAATTCATATGCAAGGACAATGCCCCAGGGAGGGTGCACAGAGCACCAGGGTCTCTTCCAGTGCTGTGTGGCCTCAGCAGCACCAATAAACAGTGACCATGGGCTGGCAAGGTGTGACCAAGGACAGGAGCCACCCTACAGGATGGAGAAGCAGCAGTGCTCCACAGACCATCTCCTGCAGAGATCCCCATAGAGAACATCCATGGGATTCCAAGGGGGAAAGGCTTTTGGGAAGAGCTTAGAAAATCTCCAATTTGCAAAGTTTTGCAAATTACTGGACCTTCTGTTTAATGAAGGGAAAGAGGCACATTGTTTTGGCATGCTCTTGTCACATGTTTTTGATAGATATAATATGAATCTTAAAAGATTACTGTAAAGGGAAGGGAGATTAGAAAAATGAGCTGGGAATTAATTCTGGGTTCTGTTTCTGCTTCTGCCACTGGGTTTCTACATGACCCCAAATGAATAATTTCATATGTAATTTCCATAAAAATAAGTAGAAGAATCCAGACCCTTATTGCTCAGACTTAATGTGAGAGTAATGCTCTCCTTCCACACTATTTAGCTTAGTCATGCCTCAGGGCAGGCAGGGACCATCTCACAGAACATGTTTGTCAAGGCTACTCTTATGTGTTTTTAGTGTCTTGGATGTGGTCTGGAGGCTGGAGAACACACTGCAATAAAGATAAACCTTTATTAATAATAAAAAGGAGTTCTGCTGCAACCAAAGAATTCATTAAAGATTAACCTGTTATTAGTGCAGAGGGTGTGTCTGTGCTTCATGTGCATTATTCATGGCGACCCTCTCCCCAGAAATACACATTAATTATTCCTAATTTTTCTCAGAGGTTTGTTTTGCTGCCCTGTGATAAAATCTCAAGGTCAAGAAGGAGACACTTTTAGTGATGCTCATACAATTAACATTGTAAAATTTTATTTCTAAGTGAGGTGGTGATAGTGGAAAGGATGATAAATTTTTATTTCTATTAAATACTGGTGCACTGGCTATAACTGTCTAGTAGCACCTGCACAACACTGTTGACAGGCTTGTTAATGGATTAAAGGGAGCTGATGTCACACTAGCTACAGAGTGGAGATGTAAGCAGAACATGTCGTTTTCTTGTCCAGTACACTGGGGAGTGCAGACCAATTGCCAAAAGTTCTGAAAAAATCTGAACAGTTCATCAGTCTGATCATGTTTCACACACACATTTTTCAGCTTCAGGACTATAGGGCCCAATCCAGTGGAGAACAAAAGGAATATGAGAGCTGATGGCTGCATCAGGTGCCCAGGCAGGTGTGTAAGGTTAAACCTAGAAGAAACAGTCATGGAAAACAAGAGCAAATAAGATTTCAAGGAAAGGAGTGCAGCTGGAGGTGTGTTGGAAGGTGGACAGCTTGAGGAAGGTAAAAATGAGCTGCAAGTCATGAGCTTTGAGACAGGGAGTGAGCAACTTCCATGAGCTGTTTCAGCACAGCCCAAGTGGTGGGAGCTGCCAGGGGGCACTTCCAGGACAGAAACTCCAAGGAGCTGCAAGTATAGATGCTGTGTCTTTTTAACAACACAAAACTGTTTCAGTTTTTTTTGGTGGGTTTGCTTTGGTTCATGTTGTGTGTCCCCCTCACCTTTTAATTTATTTTTCCTCCTCAATTCAGTAATACACAGAAAGTAATTAAACTCCCTTGCAAAGAAGCACAGGACATGGAGATGCAGGACTTTGGTTTCACTGGCTGTTATAAACTCTTTTCTGGATGAACTGGACCAAGTGATTTTTTGGGGTATGTTCCCTATCTTGCTTATGGGGATAACAACATGACAGGTTTCTGGAGCAGGTTAAACACTTGTATTTAGGGCATACCATACTAGTGATGAGTTCTTTCCCAACAAACTTTAATTCTCTTAGATTTCAACTATCCATTTTTAAATGGCCAAGAGGCTGTCTGAGAAGCATTATGTAGTTGATTTGTACCACTTGACAAATCACAGTGTTTGGGTTTTCTGTTAATAAGAGAGAAAAAAACTGTAGGCCTGTCAGATGATTGTGGTGCTTAGATAATCTGCTCCTTTGCTGTTCTTCAGCTCAGTGTTATAATTAGTCCTTCGCATTTTTCTCGTTTAATTCATCCCTCACTGCATGCATCTTATCATGCACTAGAAGCAAGTTGAAACATTAATTAATTTGAGCCATTTCAGAGGGCTGAAGGACTCATTTAACTGTCTTTTCCCTTTGAATTCAGAGGCCTAGCAGATAGTACCTGCTTGCTGCATTCACACAAGAGCAGTCTATGGCAAAATTCTTCACCTCAAGTGAACTTGCAGACCTAATTTCTTGACTGGCACCTGCCATTTAATACCTTAATGCTCCCTTAACATGTTTTATAATTCAGATATGGAGACAGTAAAAACAGTATTTAAAAAAACCTACCCCTATCTAGTGCATTTTATTGTAATTTCTTTATTTGGTGCTGAGTATCTTCTTAAAAGCATTTCTGTGGACATGCAAAGAGTACCTGCTGTTCCTTGCAAGATCAGTTTTTAATCCTGCCCACATTATGGATAAAATCCTTGCTGCAGTCATGAAAGCATTCTGCTGCAGATGCTGGCCTCTGTGCTAAACGCTGGGTTACAAGTAATCAATGCAGAAGGAGAAACAGAGGTCTAATACGATTTTTCAAACCAAGGCAAAATTGACATTCTGTAATGTGACACGTTAAGAGAGAAAGCAGGCTGGGTAATCAGGAATTAATGAAAACCTGAAAATGAAGGGGGGAAACTTCAGAAGACATTCAAATACATCACAGAAAATCCAGAATTCTCCTGTCTTCCTTCTCAGATATGAAGGCACACTCCAGCTCTCTTGGTCTTCATGGTGGTCTAAAACAAATGTACTCACAGCTGGCTATCAGAGCCATGCCAGTCCCAGTGTAACCTCCCCTCTTGTTTTTATACCATCATAAAGAGCTGCAAGGTAAAAGGCACTGGACACTTTCCCCATGTTAATATTAATTTGATTGTCTACTTCTGGTTTTATCTGTGGCCAGTTTTTCATGGCTGTTATATCTAACTCAACAAGTGCTCACATTCTTCTCCCATGCTTTAGACAATGCTGTGAATGGATTTATGTAACTGTCTTTCCTGCTCTGTGTCTGATTTTATGGCTCGATGGATGGGACAATTTCAGCCTTATGGGATCTACAGTAATGCTGCTTTTAGTTGCTATTTTTTTCAGGTCTCTCTGACGAATTACAGGTGAGTTTTTTGTAGTCAAAATGGTTTGGAAATTCTGCTGACTGATCACTTTTAAACAATTTGATTATTGCTAAATGCTGCGAGACTCCAGTGAAGTTAAAGGCAGTGGAGAGTGTACTGTTACTGGAGTGGTTTTGTGTTTAGCATGACTTGCATCACACTTGACTGCTTTTCAAATACGGTCATCTGAAAAATACTCTGGGAAATTTCTGATTCCTCCTTCTGTGCCCTGGGAAGTGAATAGAGGTGAATCTCTTGTGCCTTGTGCCAGTACTCAGCACTACCCACAAGCTCATTGTCTGGAAGTGTTTTGGGCCCAAGTGTCAAAATCATCATTTCTGCAGAAATTTACAGGGTCACTGGGAATTTTTTCCTGTTCTGATAATTCTCATGGCTGGTAGCAGAACTGTTCACTGAGCTCTGCACTGCAAGGATAAGGTGTCCTGTGTGTTTGGGAGTACAGAAGTGTTTGGCCAGGGAGTTCCCAGTGTGGCAGGCAACATATAAGCCACAATGGAACCACCCTTCCACCATACTTTTTTCCTCTTCAGTTATTTGTTACTGTCAGAATGAGATGTGGTGTCCTAAAGTGGATCTAACACTGCAAAGGAGGCTCAAACACCACTGAATGATTTCTTTTGATTCATAATTACACTGTCATTAATGCAGTCTGATGCAGCACTTGCATATGCTGGACAGGTTTGCTAAAGATGGATATTTACAGACCCTACTTGCATTACTCCTCCTTTGCTGCTGCAATAAAATAAAATGCAATTACTTTAGTAGTTGCTGTATCCCGAAGAAGTCATTAATTGTTAACCAAAATAATTTCTTTGCTGTCTTTGATACGGGTCTAGAGTAGTTTTGCTAAGGGAAGAATGCTGTTGTTTTTCTTCAGAGCTGTGGTTATGCCTAGATAAAAGCACTAGATATGAGATTACTTAGATTTGTGTACCAGAGTCGGTTTGAAATTTAAAGGATGGAACAGATGCCTCTTTTGATGGGAAGAAACAGCAAGTGCCTGGTCCTGAAACTGGATGTTACTGAACTCTAAGAAAGGCTTGAACTTGGACATAGAGTTGAATTTTGCAGCTCTATCCTTCTTTGTTGTGTACAGAGTTTCCTAACTCGTCTGATGGCCAGCTTCTCAAAAATGTTCACCATTTGCTTTTGAATAGGCCTTCATTTGGAACTGTGAATGTCCAGTGAAGAGTTTGACTTGAGTCATTTGGGAAACCAAATGCAAGTCCTTTAATCTTTTATTCCAAAGTTTGCCCACTTCTCCTCTGAGCTTTTTGTCATCTGTTCAAATGAAGTTTAAAGTCAGGGAGATCTCTCTGGATGTGAGTGAAAGGTCTGGATCCTCAAACAGCTATGCAAGAGCTAAGCAGAGTTTAATCTGTTCATCAAGGACTCAGAACTCGATGCCTTATTTTTCCAGACTTTTTATTAAAAGAGCTGGTGTAATTTTTCCCTCCATAGCATCCCATATGAGGAGAAACTCAACTCATAAATAAGAAAGGAGAAATGCCAGTGAATCAGTGCAAAACAAAACCTGAAGAGTCGTGTCTGTGCTTTGCAAAAGTAGCAGAGGCCTTTAAAGTGTGGAACCCAGTCCTGCACTTCTTTGGCATTCAACACCTGCCACTGTACCCTGGGAATGATTATTCTGCACTTTCAGATGCAGGAAACCTTTCAGGCTGCCTCTGTGATAGTGCCAATCGAGTGATAAATATTCCATGCTGAAAATACTGTAGATGCTTCTCATTCACCTTGCTTGCAGGAAGCAGATGGGGGAGTTAGTACAGGTCTGGCATTTTTCTCTCCTTCTCATCAGCAACTTGTAGTTTTCAGCAGCTGCCAAAATAGTAAAAAGGTGAAAAGCTTTGTCAGAAAAAGTAAAATAGGCTTGAGAAGCTCTTAGAGGACTTTTCTGTATGACCATTAAATTAATTGATCAAAGTGACCATAAAACAACAGTTAGGAACAAGCCCTGCTTCTAACTTACTCCTGACCTGACCCATGGCATGAATTCTCTGCTTGCAGCCTGCAGCATATGGCTGGGCAGTTCTGTTGTTTCCACAGGTGCAGTCAGGCTTTTGTATTACCACACCAAACTGCCTGGCAGGGCCTCCAGCTTAATCATGGCTAAGCAAGCTGCAGTTCCTGGAGTCTGCTATTCTGTTACCAGGCAGCTGGAGAAGGGCTTATAAACTAAAACTTGTAGTCAGTGAAGGAAATCGCATTTCTGAGCAAAGAGTATTTGCTTCATTCCTATTAACTTTGTTATCTTCAGTCCTGATGTTTTTTTTAAATTCTGCATTCTCCTATCACTTATTTTGGTATCTTCCATTAATTAATGAGGAAAGACAAACAAACTTCCCAGTGGTTGCCTGCTTTCATTGATTGCACTGTTCTTGCCAGGACTTGCAGATGTGCTGCCTTTAGCCTGGGCTGAGATGGAAACTCCCTATGCAGAAGGGGACTGTGGACTCAGATGAACCTGAATCTGTGCCACTACTGCAGAAGGACAGAGGTAGAAACATGTTCAGCATGTGTAGAACCTGATTTAAGGAAAGGTACTGAAGTAGTTTTTGAATATGGTCTGGCTTCTTTTCCTAGAGAATTGCTGAGGAGGTATTATCTGAGATACTTCCCTCCTAGAGTCACAGTGTGGTTTCAGGAATGGGATTAAGTGACCACTGGGCCTTTCCCCTTTCCCCTTTCCCCTTTCCCCTTTCCCTTTTCCCCTTTCCCCTTTCCCTCCTCTCTTCCTTCCCCTCCCCTTCCCCTTTCCCCTTCCCTTCCTCTTCTGCTTCACTTCCCTTCCCTATACAATTAATCATCAGTTTATTACTATGATGTATAATAACTATGCTCTGAAAAATGGAAAACAATATGTGGAAAATACCAAAATTACTGGGAAGTGCTAAAAAAAGTTAACAACTGAAGCTACAAATATAATATTAAATTTCTAAGGTTTATTTCTAAGATAAAAGTTGTCTTTATAAACTATTTCCAAACGATGAGTCCTTCATCTATTACACTGAGCAGTGAAACCATTTGAGAGGCTCAGAATGTGCAAGGTAGGAAACAGCTCCTCTGGAGCAAAGTAATCCTGTTGTATTGCTGCAGTCACCCATCATGGGTGGAGAAGTCATCCCATCATCCACTTTTTGAAATGGTCTAGAATAGATGTGTGAGTAGGTCAAATTCTTCACAACCCTCTGCAAAATTTGAGAAATGATTTATGTTAAGGCGCCGATAAGTTTTGTCTTTCATCCACCTGATTGAGAGCTGATCACAGAAAAAATACAGGAACTTTTCACAGTCCAAGACATGGGTAGCCATGACAGCGAAAAGATCCATAAAGGAGTTTTGCAATATATCATTCACATATTGGTTATATTTTGCAGTCTCATGAGAGGTTTTGCCTGAAGCACCGAGTTCAGTGGGTGATAAACTCCTAGCATTTTAATTGGAGCTGCATAAAACACACTTGGTGCAAGGCTCAGGATGCTGCTTCTGCTGAGATGTAGCTCTTGCACAAAGCTAAAGTTTGCACGTATTCTCCCTAGTATATAACTGGAAAGAAGTCTATAGAAGTTTTCTCCCTTCCTCCCACCCTTTTTGTATCTAAGTTTCTGTGTGGCAGAGACAAGAACATGCTGTGAAAAGATCTCAGCATGGTAAGCTTTGTGTGTTGAGGTTTATTTAACAGCTGGTATTGCCTTATATTGTGAGTCATGGACATGAAGAGAGAAAGGAGGTTGCCCTTCCAGAACCCTATGGAGTATTAGACTTGGAATATAATATCCCTTCTCTAGTGCTGTCGAAGTGATCCACTGGTCACAGGAGGGATTTTCTTGGGTACAGTCAGACCCCAGAGTACATAGGCCAGTTCAGAGAATGGATTTTCTCTCTGTTTCACTCCTATACTTAAATGGGCAGCACGGAGTGTTCCCCTTGATGCCTGCTCAGAACATTTCTAAGCCAGATACTTCTTTTGAACTTCAGCATTTTCAGTCTAGAAACCAGAGTTGAAATCATTGACTGAACTAAAAAGTGTATATACTTTTATAATGTTACATGCCTGAAAAAAAGCCAGTGAAATCCACTTGGCAGATCATGCACCCAAGACTGAAACCTGCAGCTTCTTGTTTCTTGTCAGCATTTCCCAAAGTGTTGTGGTGCAAGGAGTATTTGGAGCATGCACCTAAAACCATGCAACTTAGAACAGGATGGCTACCACTTGAATGATGATGGCCATGAACAGTAGAGCTCATCTGATGCATTGTGTGTAGAGGAGTAGGTAAAACACACAGGCAACATTCCTGAGAGTCCTGCATTTCCCTGGATTTGATTTTGAAGTTGGAACATCTATGGGAACATCTATGAAAACCCTAAAAATGCAAGATATAAAGTAGATACTGAAATTTTCTGCAGTGCATCCTACAAGTGAGCTTAAAAAGAGACATCCAAGTTGTCTTAAGTAAGAATTCCCAGTGGCCCTGCTCAGTGTGACTCCTGCATGGCCACAGTAACTTGGTGGAGTCTCTGGATCCCTGTGGCATTCTCACACCTGCTCATGAGTTATTGTCTTCTATAAAGAGGGAGAAAAGAGAAGTGTTTCAAAGACAGCTTTTAAATGTCTCAGAGGATTTAGTGATAAAGATTTGCTAAACTTCAGAAAGGTGTTATTTCAGCACTGATCTAAGCTGATCTGAGACCACAGTGCTTCTGGAAAGGGTGGTTTTGGTCTTTGTAAAACATCATCAGGGATTCCTAGATCTTCCTTGGGTTGGAAGGGAAGACTCTGCTGGACTCCAGTTGTGGGTAGATGTGGTGCTGTATTTTGACAGTTCTGCCTTTCCTGAGACGCTTTATTTGGAGATATATTCCACTTGTTTCCCTGACAATCAGGTTCTTAGTGATGCCTAACTGTACAAAAGAAAAGAGTGGTGTTTTGGAAAGAGAAACAGAGACCTGAAAATAAGGCCATCATAATCTTTGCTCAAAATCTAAATACTCTAGTCCCTCTTTTCTGCAATAGCCTTTGCTAGTGAAGATTGTTCAGCATCTAGAGGATCTCTGCTAGGGCAGGAGAGATCAAAAAACCACCCCAAAATAGCAGAACAAATCTATCAATACTCTTCTTAGAGGAGAAGAACAAAATTAGAGTGTCCTTTTGAATCCAACTAGACTTTCACTTAAACAGAAAAACTTTTCCCACATAAAGAACCTTCGGGGAGTTAGTTAAAATCTGCTAAGATAAAATATATACCGCATCTCACTCTCCTCAAAAAGCCTTATTATGTTCATTCCCATTAACTCTCTCCTCAGGGTATTTTGTATGTCTGCAGAACATATTATGGCCATTTGGTTCTGAAAGGTTTTGCAGGACTGTCACTGAATTTAAGTCAGAAAATGTCTAAAACTCTGAGCAACATTTAAAAAATTATAACAAGACTGTTTCAGTAATATATAGGTCAGCAGATAGAAATGTCTCACTAATTCCCTGTCAGGCCAGGCATAGTCAGAGCTTGAAGAAGGTACGACATATTTTATTTGATGTATTCTGATAGGGCTCTATCCAAGTGAAGCTCTGCCAGCATTTTCACTTTAATTTTGCATTGCAGAACCCTTCTGAAAGTTGCCTCACTGCTGTTCAGTCATTAATTTTTTTCCAATAGCAGCCCTTTCACCCTGAAAGAGAGAGTTGGAAAACTGGCACTGACTCTGCTCTAGGCATCATTTTCATGTGATTTAGCCTTGAAAATCTGTGTGGCATCTCTGTGTATGTCCAGCTTCCTTGCAGGTAAGGACTTTATTCATATCCCTGAGGAAGCAGAACGGGTGATTCTTCCACCAAGGAAGTTCTAGAGGGTGAGGTAAAGCTTCTTCATGGATACCTGCAGTGGAAGAGTTAAAAGGCTTCATGCTTATTGACTCAGATGGCTTTTATATCTAAGTAGAAATCCTTTCATTTTGAAGTCCGGTTCTCTTGCAAAGCAGAACATTTTATCCATGAATTTCCTACTGGACAAAGGAATGGTGAGCTCCTGTTTCTCAGGAAAATGAGCTGCTGGATTCATTATCGTCAGCTCTGTACAAAATGGTTTGCCAGACATTTCAAGCATGAGGTAAAGTCCCTCCTGGGCCTGAGCTGCAGCCCTCACAGTGGGGGAAGATGAGCTTTTGAAAACAATTCAATTTTTATTCATTAATGTGTATAAAAATAGGCTATTTGATCCATCCCAAAGCAAACAGCCCAAGTGTACTGTGTCACCCAGCAGGAGAACAGGACAAAAGGGCAGAGATGCAAGACAACAGAGCCACACAGCTTCAGAGCAAGGGTCACCTGCCCCAGCATCCCCTGCCAACAGCACCCACTGGCAGATGGTTGAAGGACAGGCATATGTAAGATTTTCTGCCAACTTTTTTATTTCTCACATCTTTTTTCTCTTCAGTACATCTCTCAAGTAAGTGTCTGGTCTTTTTTTGGACCCCTCTAAACTATTTTGCAACAATAGTGTTCCTTGGCAAGGCTTTCCATGCACTGACCACCTGCTCCATGAAGAACCACCTCCTGTACCTCACCCTGAGCCTGGCCTCCTTCTCCTTTCATTTTATGGCCTTAAATTTTGTATTAGAAGAGATGTGAGTAATTGATGCCTGTCTGTCCAATCCTGGCTACTTTGGATTAGTGGGTCAGTGTCCTGCTTCCACTAAGATAACCCCTTTCCAAATCAAAGGTAACATAGGAAAATCTTTCAATGTGTTGAAGCTGTTCTGTAGCTGTGGTCGTTGTAGTTGCCTTTCTCTGAATGTTTCTGGTTGTAATCCAGCCTTTCTCAGATGAGGGAACAAGAAGTACAGGCTACACTGAAGATGTGGAAGAGACATAGATTCAAACTATCACATAATTAGGTTTTCTGTTTTGTTCATTTGTTCTTGATTATATGTATTTTCTTCTGTGTTATTTTTTCTATTTTGACTCCTATTGAGTTGATGTTTTAAGGAACTAGCATTAGGATATGCTTAGATATTATTCCTGGATGACAATTGTCAGGTTTGAGTCCATCGTTTCCTATGTGAAGTTAAGACTGGTTTTTTCCCATGAGCATTATTACCTCCATAGTCATGCTTTCTCATATTGTCCTATCACCAAATCTTGCATGGCCATTTAGCAATGCTGCCTAGTCTGCCCTCATTCTTACTATCTTGAATATTTTTTTTTATCAGTAGAAAACTTTCTCACCTTTTGCCATTTATTTATGAGTGAATTGAATCTCAGCACAGTTCCCTGAGGAAATCAGCTGAAGATCTCTCTCCGCTGTGAATGCTTACCCTTTGTTTTTTGTCTTTTAACCAGTTATTTCTCTTTGAAGGGACTTTTCTCTTACTTCAAAACCATGCAACATTCGCATAGCTATGATTAAAAAGAGAAAAATCAGAATAAATGATCACCAGAAGCAAAATTTCTGCAGATCAAAAAAACTCCAAGCAGACCCAGGCTGAGCCCAAACAACAAATGCAGTCACATAGCAGTTGTAATCAATGTCCTCCCAACAGAATAATTTAAATTCCCACAGCCTGATCTCAAGATGTGATTTGTCATCCAGTACTCCACACAGGGCATCCACTGGACCATGGAATAAACTGCCAGGCATCTGTAAAGGGGCACAACTACCCAGTTGCAAAGAGGAGAATTAAGTGGGGGTTGTTGATCAGTTTTGGGGGGGAAGTTTGTATAGCTGTAATTTTTTGGTTGGTTGGTTTTTTTGTTTGTTTGTTTTTTCTTTTTTAATTTTTTTTTTGTTGTGTGTGTGTTTTTTTTGAGTTTGTTTTTTTTTTGGAGGGATGGGAGTTTTGGGAAGTGGTGGTGTTGTTTTTTAATTTCCCCAAACAATCTCTCCATCTCTCTGCTTCAGATCTCTCAGTACCATCCTAAAGGAAAATGCTGAAGTCTAATCCTGATTCTGAACTACAGAAATTCTGCTGCCTGCTCTTTTTATAGCTCAGGGAGTATTTCTTAATTCCTTCTGTCTCTTCTAGCAGCCTGTCCCCTTGCTGTCCTCCTGCTACATCCTCTTTTCTCTTCCTGTTCTAGCAACCATTTTTCCCATAGTGATCAGGGAGACTTATTAATCCAGATGTTTCAATCATCCACACTGTGATAATTAATTTAACAAGAAGTTTAGTAATTTAATTTGGCATTGGGTCTGGCTCTAAGCCTTAGAATCTAGTAGGCAGCTAAGATCTAGTGGGGTTTCTATAATGAAGGAGATAAAAGCTGGACAGACTTCCAGTTTTCTCAGCCATAAATGCTATGTTCTACTGTCCAGGAAAAATGGTTTGTGTTGAATTTCTGAAAAGTGTTTGAATAGCTGAAAATCTTATAGAAATCATCAAGCAGAAAGCTGCTGAAGACAGTGTAAAATAAGGAGCTGTGCTAAATATGCTGGTGTTGTAATAAAAGCCCAAAGCAGAGTGGTGGGGTGAACTGGAGTAGTGGCCACAGTCTGCTGGGGAGGGCCTGGGGGAGCTTTTTACACCCATGATGTGGAAGAAGAGTGTAATTCCTGTGCACAGACCTTTAGAGTAAGTGTGCCTAGACCATACATTGCTTGCAGTTTGTTGGTTGCCCAAGTAAATGTGGAGGTTTGAGCCTGACAAGGTGTGTTTTCCAAGCTTTAGCAGATGGTAAAGCAAGGCTATTCCCTACTTGTTTAACAGCTTCCCAGTAAAACTCAGGCTGGCTCGTATTTAGCAGAGCTGTGCCGTGTTCTTGCAGGTGTCTTGCTCTGGAGTTGAGCAGAAGGAGGATGTGTGCCCTGGTTTTGGTTGGAGTAGTAAGACACGGCTGTGGCAGAGCTGGAAGTGGCAGCCAGGCTGCCTCAGTCGTGCCTCACCTACAGTCGGGCTGGCTGTGGACACCAAGCTGTCTCCAGTCAGATAAAGCCCTGTAAATCTGCAACCAACTGGAGTTTGCTGGTAGGACAGACTTCTGCCCTGCTTGCTCAGTCCCTATCCTGATCCTCCCCTCAGGCTAAAAACAGGAGCACCAGGCAGCATTTCTTGTCCAGATGGAGCTACAAATACTAGCTGTGTCAGTCCACAGGCTCTTTCAGCTGTTTATTTTGCTGGGGGAAGCACTGGAGTCTCAAAAGTGTTGACTCTTACAAGAGGAAGTACTGGGCATGCCTGTATGAATAAGTGATCTGTAATTGTCTATTGGCTTCAAGCATATTTTTGCAGGTGCCCCATCTGGGGAAAAAAATGGCCACGAATGAGACCCTAAATCATGCTAAATATTGCAGACAGCATATCTGTATGAAGTATTTAAAGATTTTAAAAAAATCCCGGATTCTGAATTTACAAAACACCATTTCCTCCATCTGCACTCAGTGCTCATCATTTTGTTACACAACCACTTCATTCCTTCTCTGCTAATAGCTCCCTTTGAATACTGAATTGCCTCATTAGGGTCTCTTATCCCATGAATGAAATTCTTCCTCTGAGTCAGATAGGCAGTCCTTTATTTTTCCCATTGATTTTTTGTTAAATATATCAGTCTGGTTCTAAGTAATCAATAAAGCAGTGTGCAAAGACTTCTGATCTTTGAAATTGTGTGGAGTAGATAGACTTTTGCTATAATGCCTTTATTTCATGAAACCTTGTGTTTAGTGGAAGCTCTTTCCCCTGGTTTAAGCATATGGCTATGCTGTTTGCTTTCATCCAAAAACTTTGGCCTTTCTCTGCAAAAGGGAATGGCAATTCCAAACCCCTGATTCTGACTGCAATATATCTTGGCAGAGTCACCTCTAATGAGGGGGGTCACACTTATGTCAAACAGCTGGATGAGTTGGCACAGAGTCAGATTGATTTGCTGAATGAGTGCCAGTCAGTGGAGAAGTTAGAAAGAAAGATCTGCCTCATACTTTGATGTGTTAGAGCTTCTGAGCTGTTAATAGGAGCTAAATAACCCCTGTTATGATGAGATTGTCAGCTGTAAATTCATCTCCCTAATTGATCTGTTAAGCAGACTTCATGTTTCTAAATATGGGTGTAAGTCGCTTCCTTCTGCCTCACTGTTCAACAGTTTAAGTAATTGAATACAGCTGTTTTATTGCTCCCTTAATGAGCGAGTGGAAAGCATGGATGAATTTCTCAGTGTATCATCTCCCTGCAAAGTGCAGTGTCTTTTGGGACCTGAAAGTCTGGATTTGGTGATGAAATAGTCATACCTTGTTGGTTAAGCTCCTGACAAAGGTGAGCCACAAGACTCTCTGATTTACTGCTTATGGTTTTAAGGAGAGGTGAAGGGGCTCAGGTTATGGGTATGACAGAAAACTGTTGTGAGGAGAGCTAAGGTCATCTTCAGTCCAGCATTTTATAGCAGAGAAGAGCAGTTTGCTCCAGTTTTAATTTCTGAATATGTTTCTGATGTGTTTTATGATGCTGCATAAGTTACTTAACCATCTATGCCAAAGCTGACAGAGATGTTGTGAGTCATTAACGTTTCAAGCAGACCTTGTTGTACTATCATTGAAGAAATATGTCAGGGTATTGTAGACCAGTCTTTGCTGTGATGTAACTCAGGGACTACAGCTGCCTGACATAAGTACCTGTTACCATGCAGTATCTAAGCTTGGGGGAATAATTAGCAGCCTTGGATTTGATGATGGGCAATCCAACAGGGCCCCAAGGCTGCGGTCAGGGGACTGGTGCAGCTCCTTGGAGTGGTATTCCTGGTGCAGCTCCTTGGAGTGGTATTCTCTGTGCTTAATAAAAAGCCCTTCCACGAGAGCATTTTGCTTTTCCAGACCCAGGATTGATACTTCTTGTATGAGTCAACAGCTGTTGAGCTGAACTTGAATCACTCCAGCCTGTGCCAGAAAGCTGGCACTAACATCATATCCCACAGGCAATGGAAGCAAAACAGCAGCAAGTTGGAGGCCTGGCAAAAGGGGGGAGTTGCTGCTGTGCAGCCCAAAATCAGAGGCCCAAAGTTACCCTGTGCAGAAGTGTTTTTTGCTGAGAACACTGTAAGCACTTAGAAATACATATGGCCTCAGCGTGCTGGACATGTGAAACACCCCATAATTAAAGTCAAGTGGATTCTTATGGCTGTTATTCAGCGCAAAAGAAAACCTTGGAGCCAGCTTCCCAGCTGACATAAAACAAATCTGGATAGGGTTATTGAAAGAAATGTGCATTGGACTTGGGGAAATCAAATGCTGTCACTCAAATCCTGTCTTTGTGGGTGGCCATGTGGAAGCCAGCCTGCTTCTCACTTGCAGGCTTTGAGTAATGACCTCCCCTTGCTGGGAATGGGGCAGCAGCACTGGAGTCAATTGAACTAGACCAGTTTACACCTGATGGGGATCAGGAGGGTGGTGATTGGTTTATTTACTGCCTGCCTGGCAGGCATGAGAAGGGGTATTTGTGCCATTTACAGAATATAAATCATATTTGTAGAATATGATTTCCATGACTGTTCGACAGGATAACTTTATCCTGTGTGCCAAAGCATGGTGAGCAGTGCCAAGGGAGTGCTGCTGAAGTAGAGCTGGGAGGTTGATGTAACATTGTTTGGGGAATGGAGGGCACAGAGGGAAGAGGGAAGGAATAGGAGCTACTTTTAAAGGCAAGGGGTGAAGACTGACCTAAAGGAGAGGACATACAGAGCAACAAGTGAAAAGAATAAGGATAAAGAGGCAGACAAGACTGAGGTTAGGTCAGGTTGGTTGGGGCTTTGAGCAACCTGTGTTGCTTGTAGTGGAAGGTGCCCCTGCCCTTGGCAGGGGGCTTGTAACTAGATGATTTTTAAGGTCCCTTCCAACCCAAACCATTCCACGATTCTGTGAGATGAGACTGGTTTGATGCTCAGAACTTTGCCACTATCATTAATTGGACCTTCCATAAACATGCCTTGTCCCAACATGTCTGAGGTGGAGGCAGAAGGGGATGGAGTGGCTTCCTGAATTTGTACATGAATTCTTCTGTGTTAACTTGTTTTTACAGTGAAGAAAAGGCCTTCAAATCCACTGACCCCAGCATGGTTGTTTGGATGTCCTCTGAGGGGACAGCAGAGCAGCGCTGGCATCCACGCGTCTCATGCAGAGGGTTTATTTCTAAACTTGTCTATCAGACCTATACATGAGAGGTTTTTTTCCTTGCAGCTATGTCTAGGGTGTTTCAGAGAGGCCAGAAAGGTAAGATGGTCCAGTGAAGAAAGTACTTAAAATCTTAAGACTCCCTAGTCTTAAAAGTTAGTGAGCTGCTTGGCGTGGATAGGTAGTGAGCAAACATCTATTTCACCTTTTTATAACCTTTACAATCCCTAAGCTGTGTTTATGTGACTGTCTTCTTGGATGCTTTGCATTAGCCTGATGGGTGTTTTACTGTGCAGTGCCTCTGGTATTCCCCAAAATTCAGGATCTTTGGGAAACCTTCCCTGTAACCCTGGCTCCAGCTTGATGTGGCCAAGCAAAAGCAGAGAAGCTTGTAAAAGGAACCTGAATTCAGCAGAGAATCCCCCTGGACAAAAAGAACTGCCTGTGAGTAGGTTTAAGTGTGAAGGTATTTCAATGTGGTTGCAAACATGCAAATGGACTTGGTCCATTTTAGTTATACTTTAAAAAACAGTTGCAGCTTAAAATGCTCTGACACTGAGATTTAATTTGTAGAAACAGGGTTTGCTAAAGCCAACCCCTCTCATGGTGGCCTGCTGTGTTGTGAGGCAATTGCAGTTACTACACAGAGTGCAAATAAACTTTGTCCCCTGACTATAAGCCATGACTCTTGGAGACTGAGCATTTCTGCAAGCTGTGAAAATGGCTTCAACAGTAAAGGATTTTTTTGCAGTTTGTTTTCATGAACAGTAGCTGATATAAGACAGTAGTCTTGTAGTTTAGAAAATCTAGATTTGGTCGGAAAGTTTAGAAAGATTGTTCTATCTGCTGTGCTTAAGTTTGGGATCACTAAACAAAACAGACTTCCCTCCTCCCAGATACCATAATGCTGCCCCTTGTAAACACTGTTGTAGTATGATGACCCAGCTCCTTCTGGAGGTCTGCAGAGCTGGATTTATTGTCTCCTCCCTGTTTGCTGCAGGAGCACTTAAAGTCTTTAGGGCTTATGTCAGCTTTCTGTTCATGTTGTGCCCCTTGAATCCTGAGTGAACATTTAGATGGTTAATACTAAAGAAAAGATTGCTCCAATGAGAAAACAATGAAGTCAACATTGCATAAATAAACAGATCTCTTCCCTTGTGTTTCATACTGGCCTTTGACTTGCACTCATCACTGTGGTGTCTGAGTGCCTGGCAGCAGGGCATTAAATTGTGTGGGAGTAACATACCAGGTGATCACTGGCTTGGCTTCCTCTTCTTCCCCATGCATATAGGAAAAAGAGCACTTAGAATTTGTTATGTAAACACAGCATTGTATGTTTATCTTTGAGAAGCAGTTTTGGTTTTGCATTTGGCAGAGAAAGTGGTGACATTTGCAGTTATGTGGGTCATTTCTTATGAACTCTGGTGTGAAACTTGTCCTTGGTTGAGTGAAGCTGACAAAACCCTCTAAGCTACTGGCCTAGCTGGCTTTAGCCTTCTGAATATCCCATTAGCTCCCCTAGTTTGGAGGACCTGAACAGGGACGCAAAGCCTCCCCTCGGCCCCCCCATTCCTTTTCTTATTGTCCCCTGTGGACATATTGAAGGAAATGCTATCAAAAAGCATCTCTAGAAAACTTTCCACACCTTTACTTCTTCCTACAAGCTTGGCCACGAGAGGGATGGAGCCAACTCAGCTTTCACCATGCCATTGGTCAGAGCTATGCTTGCCAAGGAAAGACCCCACAGGATTTGACTATTGTGGAGTAGATGCATGACTAGGAAAAAAGAGACAGGGTTTACGGGAGTGAGGCTGTATCTTAACTACTGCTCAGTCACTTGGGAAGTCTGTAAAAGCTTTTTGAAACTACCAGGCTCCTCCCAAAGCAGCACTTGATCTAGTGTATTTTCAGATTCAAAGCTGAGTCTATAAAACTTATCCCTGTACAAGGACCACCCAACAGTAACAGGGTGTGCAGAGAAATTTCTGTTTATAGTTTAGTGCAAGGGTCAGATAGCTTTGCTATGGTTCAGGTTATCCACCCAGAGCAAGCATGCTTTTTTTCTAAGCATGGGATACATGAGTCATTTCTATTACCCAGACCTCTAGACACAACATAAAATAGATGGCATGAAATAGCATTAAAGATATTAAAGATGGGAGGAAATTAAGTGTTTTCTCCCTTGCATTCTTGAGCTATACAGTAATGGATTTCTAGTGCAAGCTCAGCTACTAATGCACACATAAGAAGTGAGGGCAAACAGTAGAAACCTCAGACTTTGTCCTGTAAAATACAGAAAACTCAGTCAAGCAAAAAGCAACACAGAAGTGCTTTTGCAATATAAATTTGGTGATTAATTTCCTAGCAGGGAATTAACTTTTATCTACTTTTTAAAAATGTTAGTAAACTGGATTTATCTTAAGCTGCTTAGAATTTGTGACCCTGCCAGTATCTGGCATATTGCAGGATTTTCTCTCTTTGTTTGAGAATGACCCATAAGACCCTAAACCTGTATTCTTCTTTTTTCATATTTAAAAAAAGAAATTCTTGCTCAACTTCTGCATTCTCAGCTCAGCTCTGTGCTATCACCCATCTCTGTTCAGATTCTATGGAATGGCTAGGCGATTAAGAATAACAGACCTCACACCCACCTAAACCAGAATGGAGGATAAAATTAATTTCTTTTTTGAAAGGGGTAAATTCTAACATTGGATTCCCTCAGAGACAGGATTAAATTATTTGAAGGAATGCCTCTCATCATTAGAGACTGCTTGTAAATATACTGTCTCCCTTGAACACTTGCATTTGGATTCCTTTTTTAGGACTTTCCACTTAGTAATTAATACTCATCCTTATATAACATTTGTGACTGAAAGCACAATGCAAGGGGATAAAAATGGGCAGCCTGCCCTTTTTAAAGGACATAAATCTACTGTACTGGTGGACCTGTTCCCTGAAAGTCTTTAGTGCAGAGGAGGTTAAAAGTTATGTGTCATATACAATACTCTCGGTCTGTTGCACTCAGTGACTGTAGCAAGTCTTTTAACTATTATAGAATTTAAGGCTAAGTATTTTTAGCAGTTTTTATTGATGGCTTTTTAAAGCTTCTCTTTCAGAGGTTTTGTGATCATAAAGAAAGATGGAATGTGTTTCTGTCTGACTAGTGTATCAAGATTCTCATATGATCAGGCACATGCCTGCATTTAGGGCCAGTGCATCTTTTCCAGTAACTAAAGGTTGCCTGACTTCCATGATTACTCTGGAAGTCAGAACAACTTCTCATTTGTTGACTGAGAAAATTAATACATTTCATTTGAGCTGGATTGAGTCTTGGCATGTGATTTATCATTGCCCAAATATATTCTTACAATATTTAAATCTGCGAAGTCATATCAGCAACATAAACTAAAAGCTTCAAGTAATGCCTCAAATACATGATTATTGTTTTACATCTACAGGAAATGCAAAAGAAAGAAATGAGAAATAATAGAAATGGAAAACCCTTTCCTTGACTTACCCTCAGCAACAAAGAAAATTTCCTTTTTTTGACTAGATAGATGTAAACCCAGTCCATAACCCAACTTCTTGAAATACTTAGTAATTTTGTGTCTTTTATTTTGATCTCTGAAAGTACACACCATTTATGTAGCTCATTATGTATGTTAAAGATACTGGGAAAGAGTTGAGACTCAGCAATCCATGCCAGCCCTAATTTCCCCATCAGGAAATTAGGTGGGACAGAGCTGGCATTGAAACATGTGGGATGTCTGTATTATCTGAAGTGGAGAACTCATGGTTGTTCCTGTCTTGAAAAAAAACAAGTTCCTGAACGGACGGCTGCGTTTTTTCAGTATTTTCTTCTGGGCATCCCAATATCTGTGTGTGTTGGCAGCAGAAAACCCTGAATGTCTCTTTTGGAAGCCTCTGGCAGAATTCTCTGTTTTCCTTGAAGGTGACTGAGCCCAGGACCAGCATGAGGTCTTGGTCTCCTTGGCTGTCTGTGATTGAAACGTTGTGAGCTATAAGCCTCTAGAAGGTTAAGGAGGCAACTGTGCTCTTGCCTCCACACTCCTCTGGCCAAGGAGCACAGATGCCAGCGCTGCTGCAGCTGGGTGTGATTCCTGAGGGAGGTGCAGTTAGCAGGGGAACACGATATCAGGACAGCACAAAAGGGTGGAAAGATGACTCTGACATACACCTTATTCTGATGGAATAGGGGAAGTTGCTCTGAGTGAAGAAGAAATGAACTTAGCCTGCAATCTCTGATGGCACGAGACCAGTCTGGAACAGCTGCTTTCCAGGCTTGTAGTGAGCAAACCAGCTCTCAGGAGATCCATGCCACAGTGTGGGGTCAGACCTTCCCCTGATGTATCTAAAGCTGTCAAGGCAACATGGATTCAGGACTGAACATGAGACAGAGACCAGGGAATCCCAGGTCAGTCCAATTTGTGCCCCTATTCGCATGTATGTTTTTAGGGTCCCTCCTGTTCTCATTTATCTTCAGGTGACCAGAAGGTTCTGGCCATCTACACTTTTCTGACAAACCCATTTACTGCTATGAACAAGAAAGAAACCATTTCTTACACAGTAAAGAGAAACTTGGCCCTGTACCTAGAAAATCATTTTACTGTGCCTCAAAAGATAATCAGACTTGTGTTTTAAAGGAGGAGACTGGTGGCAGGGGTTTCTCTCCACAGGCTGTCAGCAGCACTATCTGCAGTCTCTTCCACTTACAGCCCTTTCCACTGCTTTGCATAATGGATGGCATTGTCAGGAATAGTTTCCTGATGTTGCATTGTACTAAGTAAAAGACTGTCTTCCCCTATACTTAACCTTGGTGATTTTTAACCCAGCCATTAGTCCTCACAAATGATATTGTTTTCCCCTTTGGCATGAAGCAGGAAGGCCTGTTGAAAACCACAGCATCCGTTGTAAGGATGGACATATTCATCACTTGAGCCTGGGGCTCAGCTGTGAATACAAGAAAGACTTCAGAAGCCAAAATATATTTGGTCAAACTTTTTGTGTAATGGTTTCCTCAGAACTTCAAGCTGTAGTCAAACATTTCATTAAAATGCTCTGGGAATGCACAAGAAAGCTCTTGACTGTAATGTTTGCCTAGGGAGTTTTGTTTGAGTCTTCAGCCTAGATTGTCCTTAAAGCCTATTGTACTGCATGAAAGGTAGCAGAGTACCTCAAGGGAGAGTCACAGGCAATTCGGATTCGTGCCAGTGAGTTCCTGTACCTCCTGCCTGGAGCCTTCCAAGCAGCCACAAACTGAGCTGGATAATACCCTCATTACTCCATCTTCTCTTCAGCATGCACACTGCAGCCAGCAGGAGCTGCTTGCCCTTGTGTTGGTTATAGTGGCATTTCTGGTACATGTCCTCAGAAGCAGAGAATGTGTCTTGATGGTTTTGTTAAGAAAAGGGATGCACTGATGTAATTCTTACTGTTACTTCAGTTTAGGCAGAGCCCCTCTTGCCAGTCTTTCCAAGTGCCAGTTATAACAGTAACACCAGTCTGTCTAACAGTCCATCCATCAATCTTCCCTCCTCTGTGGCACCCATCTTCTGTGACACTTCAGAAAGATACAGGGACTTGTTCTAGCCAGTGCTCTCACCAGAGCAGCAGCATTTGATCCTCAGCTTCCCCTGGACCTTGTTCAGTGCAGATATGCGGTGCTTTTAGCACTGACAGGAGGGAATAGTCACAAAGCCAGAGCTCAGATGCAAGAGTAGGTGTTGCATGCTCCAGCTTTTAATCTGGCAGCACGAAGCAATTCACAAAGATGTGGTGGTTCAGCTTTCTGTGACTTTATTAATTTGTTTATTAGTAGCTAGCTCTGGATGAAGCATTTAGTGTAAATTGATTAAAAAACGGGATGCTGTTCCCTGGTTATGTCAATCACATGACTATTTTCAAGTGACTTGTTCTTTCCCCTTAACAAGCAGAATAATTCAAATGAATTGCTTCCAGAAAGAAGAGGAACTGTAGTGTCCCCAATTATTCATGCTGCTCTTCCATCTGAGCATTGCTGCAGTGGGCATGCAGTTGTTCTAAACATAGGATATGTTTTCTTTCGGGACCATTTTATCCTTGGCAACTCGTCAATCACCTGGAACTAAAACTCTGTTCCACTTTCCATTATTTCTCTAATCATAATGTCTTTTCTAGATCCATAATTGTTCTTCATGGGTTATAAAGCCAGCACAATTTGCTATATTGAAAAACACTGATACTGATTTATGTGCTTTCAGTTATGCAGTGTGCATTTCATTTTAGGTCCAGTCTAGGGGCAGAAACCTCTCTAACCTGAGCATGTCCTGTGCACAGGACCTCTGCTGCTTTTCTCTTACTATTGCTATGGAGATAAGTATGTTTGCTTTCAGAAATGTTTCCAAAGCTTTGTTTTTTCTTGACACTCTGCCCTCCACAGTCACTTCATTGCCTTGTGGCATGCTGAAGCTAATTTCATGGCTTGTTCTGTGGTTGTGGAATATCTGCTGTTTCCCAGGATGTCTGTAAAACAAGCTGACAAACCAGCCTGGTGCTTAGCACACCCCACAGTTTGCTTCCCTGCTTTGGCTGGTTTTAGTAGCCTTTGAAACCCATTAATGTGCACCTCCCTCTGATCAGCCCTGTTTGTGCTGTGTCTGTGTATCCCATAATCGACATTAAGTACAATTTTAATTCCACATTTTTGTGAAATTACTGCTCTTACTCGGAGATGGTGGTACAAACCCTGTTCGTGAGGCCACTCTTCTTTGTCCTTTCATAAAACCCAGTTCCTACCTGTCACCTGATCATCCCAATTTAGGGGTGGCTGTGGCACTGTGGGGTTAAAGGAATCTTGTAATGCATGTCAAGACTTAAAATCCCTGTAAAACAACAGAGAAATGTTTTTTCCTGTCCTTATGTGTTACTTACTGCCTAATACAGTTTTTTATGGGCATGAGCATTTGCTAAGTTTTAGTCTCTGTGAAATATAACAGGTCTGTTCAGTGTGGCTTTGGAAAACATGCTCATGTCCTGCCTCTTTCCTGGCAACTTTCCTCCTTCCCCACAACGTAGCACTTATCTCCCACGGGAAGCAGATAGCAGAAAACCCTTTTTCTTTTTGAAAGCACCATTTCCTTCTCCTTCCAGGTTCTTGAAACATGGCAGTCCATAAGCCTGGTCCACTTAAGAGCACACTACTGTTTTTGGGCCAAAATCTTTGTGTTAAACACAGTAAAGGTCTCTAAGGCAGACTTTTCCCTGTAGTTCTGCTCCTCTAGGTCACAGGGGCTGGATCCAGCCCTTTGAGGAAGCTGGTGACTCCTGCCATTGTGATCTCTGCATCACTATGATCTGAGTGCATCCTGAACAGCCCAGAAGTGAATTGGAAGCTGTGGACATGAGACTCCTGGAAATCTTCTTTCTGCTTTTTTTTTTTCCTTTTAAAGTGTATCTGGGCTAGGAAATAAAATGTTTCTCAGCTGTCAAGGGCTGCTGCCTCATATTTCTATCTATGAAGACTGTGCTGGTCTCTCATTGAATCTTTGCTAGTGAACGAAGTGCTGTTTGTGTTACCATCTGGGCCTTGGTTTAAGGCATGTGCTAAGTTCTGTGTCTTATCTGTGTACTTGGGCAGGGGGAACGTTCATGTGCACACTTTTAAGTTGATATCTTTCTGTTATTACCAGCTATCTCCCATTTCTTGCACCAGGATAGGAAGAGGCATGAATTATTTAACTGAAAATGTTTCTGGATTCCTTGCTTGCCTGAGATTATTGATGTTACGACCCCTCAGGGAGGGAAAGCTGAATAGTAGTGGCTGATAAATGGAAAGTGTTTCTCTTTCATTCTCCCCTGTCACTTTCTCCCTTTTCCATTCTCCACTAATGCATACAGACAGTTTTCTGAAGCATTCACTGTTACCTGTGTTGACATGTAGAGGCTCTGCCTAAGTTCCTGTACTTCTTGTGCCAGGTACACATTGGGAGTCTAAAGGACTGAACAGGACACACATAGACAGAGATGTGATGGTCCCAGAGAAAAGGGAGCACTATTACGATTTTATAAATAAAACACTGCAATAGCAGGGACATTTTATAATGGGTTATCCTAGTGAATTGCTGCTGTGATCAATCATTTATCTGCTTGGCTGATGGCAGTTAGGAAAATGTGGTATGTACAATAAGCTAAGAATTATGCTTCGGAAGCCATGGAGGTATCAGAGAAAAAACAGAGGTTACATATGATCTTTTCTCATACAACTTTCCAAAGGCTGTAATGTAATTCCCAGTTCTAGCTCCAAACTCCAGAAACACGATGCTCCAGGCAAAAGGTCAGTTTTCTGCTTACAATGAAGTGTTCATCTCTAGTAATGGGGCTGATCTGAGGTTGTGAACTGCAGGATCTCTCATCCGAAATTCCAAGGAGGCAGGGATCAGGCATTCTGCTTGTGATGCTCTCTTAGCCAGACAAAAGGATCAGAATAATACCAGCTTTAGAACTACTTTTGTTCCTATTCTCCTTGGTTTTGGTTATATTTCCTTCTAGACTTGAAAGGTTTTTAATTTGGGATGCTGGCAGCTATCCTTAGGAAGTTTCAGTGGTATCTAAAGTATGCTTGAATCTCTTTGTTATTCCTTTTATTTGTGAGGGCTAGGGATGTTATCCAGGCCAGAAGTATTTTGAAATATTCCAAGTCTGAGATGAAACAGTTCTGGTGCTTTTATTGAGATTTTTCTGGGCCAAACCCCTTTAAGATGAAAAAAGGATCCTATAGGATGAGTTTTCTATTTTTCCTAACATTTCAGTGCTTCTCCTCCAGTACCACGCAGCACCTAGAAATTCAAATTTTCCTTAAAAATGGAAAATGGAACAAAGATAATGACCTCATGTAGGAATTTCATTACAGCATGGATGAAATATACAGCAAGGATGAGCAGCATAGTGCAGTGCTGATCCCAAAGGGCTCCTGATTTTGCAAATCTTTTCTCCTGGGTGTTTGTCCTGATTACACAGCTCAGAATTTCAGCTGGAGGTCCAAATTCTGTGCTTCTAGCCACCAAAGTGCATGTGTGTGAGGGCTGGAGAATTAATTACAGGCAAGCAAAGGAATCTCTGTGTGGATTTCTTCATTTTGTTGCCTGTGCTTAAGAAAGACCAGTGTTCCCCACACATCCTGTTGGCCACAAATGCCATTGGGAACCCAGACGTCAGCAGCTCCTCATGCTTTGCAACGTGTTCCCTAAACACCTTCCAAAAATCCTTCAAGAGCAGTGCTGATGGTTTCCTTTCCCCCCAAAAGCCCAGGATTCACCTCCAGAGGGTGCTGCAAACTTGCTGTGGTCACCAGCCCGCGGTGTGCGGGAGGGAGCTGTTCAATGGGCATTTCACTGCGGTTAGGGGACATCAAAATATGAAAGTAATATTTTGACTGTCACTTTGATTGCTTAGCATGTAGTTTTAGATATAGCTTGTATGTATGCCCTTTGAAGTAAAAAAATCCAGGTGGCAGCTGTCTTTTGTGAACGTGAGATTATTGTGCTTATAGCATGGACGTGAAGCACATCTATAAGCAGCAAAGGAACAGATCCAAGTCAGTCATGAAAAGAAAAAACCCTTTAATACAACTCTTGGGGCATCTTGCTTTTCTGCTAATTTGCAGCTGAACAGATGCTGTATAAGCAAATATTCATACAGTGAAAATATATAGAACCAGAATTCTGAGGAGTGCTTACAACAGTGATAATCCTTTTCCTGACATTACTGAGAGACACTCCTTCCCTTCCCTAAGCAATGTCCAGAGCTGGCAGAAGCATACAGAGGGGAATCGAGGCATGGAGAAGAAGAGAAGAATTCTGAGTGCTGGAGAAGGTGGATATCTTTATAGCATTAGAAAAGTGCTGCTTCTTAGTGTTGCTTGTAAGGCCATATTGGAAGCCTGTGGCAGAGACACTAATCTTGCAGAAGGATGAGTTTCAGGATGGCACTAATGTCATGAGTGTTGCTGGGTTCTTTTGGCCTGCCCAGATTAAAATGGCTGCAGGAGAGCACAGCAGCTGTGAGGCATGAGTTGACTGCTGCCCTGCTGCTGGCCATGTTCCTCAGCACTTTCAGGGCAGAAATCCTTCTGCCTTCATGACCCCTTGGTGTTGCTCCTATCCTGTTCAGGATGAACTAGGAGGCTTTGCCAGTGCAGTGCTGAATCCCTTGCTCTGCACTGGAATTGCCCCACTCTGCATACTGTATTTTGCCTTCCTGGCTGCCAGGTGCCTGTGGCTGTTGGTGACAGAATTGGCAGGAAGGGTTGGCCCTGTCTCCCTCTGCAAGTGAGCGACTCGCTGGGGTCCCAGGGCAGAGCTGGCCTGTCCCATGCTGAGGCTCTGTTAGCTGGAGTGGATCACTGCACTCCTGCAGGTGTATCACTTCCAGCGTGCAGGGGGTGCCCTGTGCAGCCCCTGGACAGATGAGATGAGACTGAGCTTGTGAGATAGCCCTGAGGAAGTCCAGTGCCAGGACCTAAAAGCTGTTTTAGCCACAAAGAGGTCAACTGTGCTGGAGTGGGAATGGGCAGTTTACTCCAGGCTATCTTGGTGTGGGAACAGCAAGCAGTGCTCAGAGAAGCTTCCTGCTTGGGCAGAGTGCTGATTTTCCTCTGTTCCCCAATCCAAGGCAGGCTCGAACAGAGCAGCTAAAGCAGTAGGAAAGTGCATTGCAGCCAGCCAGGGCAAGTGATGGAGAAGCAGCCAAGAGGTCTTGGATGACAGGTCACTGGGATGACAGGGATAGTCAAGCACAGCTTTTTCATTAGTTGGAATTCAAGTCCTGTGGAAAATGGGTGCTTCAGTAGCTGCTTTTGGTCTAATGGCTTGACAAAAAGTGGATACTGAAATTTATCATTAATTTATCACATGTTCCAAACGGTTCATTCTGAAAGTCAAAGCATTTTGTTTCAGCTTGATTTGACCACATCCACTGGATCAACTGTAATACTTTAGGCTTCCCTTCTAATTTGTGGCTGGATTCATCTCCATGGTACACAGCAATGGTTCAATGGGGATGACATCCTTCTTCTCAGATTAAATCCAGGCAGAGAATGTAGGGAAAGGAAGAGGTAAAGGGAAAAAGCAAGAAAGAACATGAGACATCACTTTTCTGAGACAGTGTGGTGTCTGAGGCAGACAGAGATTAATAAAAAATTGACCTAAAAAGAAGTGTTTTCAAATAGGTCAGCTGAAGTGTTTCAATTGGGTCAACAAGACCTGGAACAAAAGCTTTCATTTTGGTTTTTTGGTTAAAATAATAATAATAAAAAACCCCAGCAGCATTTTCATTCAGAAGGCTTTGGAAGAAAATACCCAACCAGCCCTACTGGTAGCACAGAAGGAAAATTTTTCTCTGATCTGGTGGCAAATTTTCATACACAATTCCAGTCTTGTAGATAAGATTCCATTTTTGCCTTCCTAGTTAATTTGTGCTTCCTCTGTGAAACTGGTGGCATGGGGTTTGAGGGAGACAGATACAGTGAGATCTCGAGAGGTTTTTAGCAATCCAGAGTACCCTCCTGTGCCATATGCACTCCATCTTTTCTTTTCCCCCCCAGCTGAAAATACACATCTTCCCCCACATCTGCAACAACCCTGCTTTTTACATTCTGGTCCAGTTTTGTTGTCTCTAGCCTTGAGATTGTCCTTTGAATTAGGGGTCCCATCTGTTGTTATCCTGAGCAGCACAGAAATAGAAAATCCTGCAGGCAAATGGAGCATTGCTTTGCAGGACCAGACTGAGCTCTACATCCAATTTAATGCTCAGTTTAAATTCTGTTGAATATGCACCTTAGATCTTTGTTTTTCAGGGGCAATGTGCCAAGTAAATGGAAATTTATATTTGAAAATTTCCCATCTTCCTTAAAAATGAAACACCTTAGTAATAAGTAAGCTGGAGAATGGATGGGGGGAGCAGGTTTACTGAGTGGCAGGGATGGTTCTGAGCACATTTGTCAGTGCATCTTTTTCTTCTGGTGTGTGACATTTTTACTCTTAGATGGAGAACTGGAATCCCAAGGAGGCTGTGTTTGTGGGCAGAACTGTGTCCAGCCAGACACTGAGCTATCCTGTCTTATAAAACCCATCTGCAAACGTTTGGCCTCTGGCCAATTTCAAAGCTCCTTTGAATAAATGTTTGTGTATGAAGTATTGTGTAAACAGTTCCTGGGCACAGCAAATAGGAACAGCATAGCTTGGTGCCTATTTGATGGCACATTCCATGAGGACAGCTCACTTGTAAAGCAATAATACATCCATTAGATGAAACATGTGACTTGGGAGTTAGGCAGAAGTTCCTTAACATTCACAATCCGAATCTGGATCTGAATTTTATAGTCTCCCCATCCTAGGTAGCAGCAGAAGAGTGGCTTGCTGTGGCTACTGACACATCTTTGGGTTTTTTACTGCACTCTAATGGGATGTTCACAGCATCACTTTGCAGTGGAGTCTATTGCTAAATGAATGTGGGCTGGGAAAGACAGCTGGCCAGACTGGGATTCTGAAGGACAGTGCTTTAGAAGAAATGTTTTTATCTTCCCTTTTGTCTGCCCAAGCTTGTCTTCAGTTAGAAAGGCCTACTTCTTCCACATGTCATGGTACCAAAACCTTCAGGAAGATCTCTTATCCTATAGCACAGCAGTACCACCACTGAGAAGGACAACATCCTGATTTTCAAACTGAATAATACTGATAGAAGGTGGGTTTGGACAGTAAAGTCTGAGTATAATTCTTGATCCTAGTTCCCATAGCAACAGGTGTTCAGACCCTGGGCTTAGGTATATGTTGTTGTAAGAGACAAGAGCTGCAAAGTTCAGGTCAGGAATTTCAATGAGTTGCAGGGATTGTCCATACAAATAGTGGTTACTGTATCTACTGCTGAATTCAAATCGAGTCACTCTTGAGGAAAAGGGAAAAAGCAACAGCTTATCACTCACTATGTTTCGTTTGAATAGGAATAAAACTTATCAAACTTCAAAAATAAAGTGTGAAAACCAGATACATTTTATGTAGGCTTCACACCTTTTAAAAATTCACAAGGAAGCAAAGGGCAGAGATTTTATCACTGGAATCTGAATCAGATTGATTTTCTGGATTTGGCCTTGGCTCAGATCTGAATGTAATTTTAGATACAAAGTCCCCAAAGTCTGCGAATCTGAATCTCTGTCACCCTTGGATGCTACCAGTGTGGGGTAGACTGTACTATTCCAAAAGTGTGAAAAAGATGAAACAAACTTACTTTGCTATTTTCTTTACTGTTCATTCTGAACTCAGGTTCCATAAAATGCTGGTAACTGTGAGGAATGTGGTGTACAAATGGTAACAGGGACCATTTGTTTTGTTTTCCTCCTGGATTCCCACTCTCCCTTATTAGGCTGTAAGCAATGGAGAATGTGAGGAAAACCTGGTCACTTAGATCCTGTTCCATCTTGTGGCATGGAATGCTGACCTCAGTATTTCCAAGCTTGTGTGCAAGTTGCAGCAGGAGGAAGGATGATAAGAGAAGAACCTGCATTTTTGGCATACTTGATGTACAGGTACATCCATGCAAACCTGATCCCCTCTGGTTGCTAACTTTGATTCTTTTTCACTGCAGCTCAGACATAAACACTTTAGCTAAAATGCTTTCATGATTTTATGACTGAGAAAAGAGGTTTGTAGGTATGTGGACCAAGGAGAGAAACAGCTCTCTTTTTTTTTGGGTTGTAAAAAGTCCCTCTGCAATGGAGAGAGAGAACTTTCATTCCTTTTCGGGTACAGCGTGATCTAGTGTGGCTCTTGTTCTCCTCCACTGCACAAGGTGTGAGTGGAGCCTGCAGGAGGGATGACAGAGCTGTTGGGTGGCACTATCACTTCTTGGCAATTCTGTATTCCCAAAGCACAGACATGGCCCAGCTCTCTTGGCATGGCAGTGCTGTGAAGGTCAGAGCATGTTGCGTTGGGAAGAGACATCCTCCCTCCTGCACTGCCTGATAGAAATCCCAGGGAGGATTCTAAGAGTTTATTTGAAAATAGATGAAAGCAAGCAAATTAATCAGACAGCAAAAAGAAATTGACGTTCTATAAGACTTCAGCAGTTTGAATCATGAGGCAGACCTGCAGCCAGAGGCAGTGGCAGGCTTGCCAGCATGAATACCCAAGAAGAATATGGAGCAGGACACTCATGTCACTGACCAAATCACTGCAGCAGTGACTCTTGTTCAGTTCTTGTGTTTGCAGTCAGTAGTGGGAGGGAGGCAACATGGATGTGCTGCACTTGATGTTCTGCAAATGCATCCTCAGCAGTTACCATCCATCTGAAAAAGAAGAAACACAAAAAAGAAAGCCCTTTTCTTTCTAACAGTATTTTTCCTCACTAAACCACTTAAATTATGGTGCTTTCAGAAAGAAGATGAAAATCTGCCAGTTTGGTGCTGCTGAGTGCCTCAGGTTTTAGTGCTGTGCTTCAGAGTGTGTGCTCACCCTAAAAGAGCTGCTCTGCTCTGTGTCAGGGCCACCAGCATGTCCCTGACAGCACCAGTGCTATCTGGCTGGAAAGATCTTTACCTCTGAATTGTAAGGTTCAGGCTGCCTTTCCCCTCTGCTTAATTTTTCTGCTGGTAATTTATGAGGGATGGTAGGTACAGCCAAGAGTGGGTAAATTGATCTGTTCATGTGGGAGGGAATACCATAATATTCTGCCTTTTCTGAGAGAGAGAAACAAACAAATCTCTCATCTTGCAGTGCTGCTGCTGAGAGGAGACTCTGTGCTGGAGTCTCCATGGCTTGGAAGTGGGTAAATGGGAATAATATGTAGGAGTTATGTGAAAGAAGGCTTAGAAATATGAGTAGGTATTAATGTCTCTGTTTTGGCTAACTCAAACATGTTTGACAGCTCCTCCCATCAGCCTGGGAGAAACAAAAAAACTAAGAATGTGCATTTGTATTTTGTAATGAATTTGCTTGGATTCCATTTATTCTAAGTTTACTTTCTGTTAGCAGCCTCCTTGACAGAAAGTCTCCTGGAAAGATGCATTTGAACTTAATGTAGCAGTTGACCCAGGAGAAATGAATTTTAAACTTGCAGTCCTGTGATTTTGCTGTGGAAGCATAATGCTGAGAGTCACACACAACTCTTTAAACATCACAAAACCCCCATCCCATATGACTTGGAGCTATCATTCCTAACTGCAGCAAATAATTCCTTCCCAAAGGTCTGGGTTTTTTTCTAACACAAACAGTTTTCAATAACAAATGCCTTTGATAACATTTCTAACTATTTGTTACCAGGAAACATGTAAGCAGAGAGGGGTAGATTTACTGATTGAATGAGATGTTTCACATTTTTTACACACTGCAACTTGCATCCAGCTGCAGGCCTCAGTCCAGAGGCCAAGATCAGTTGGCAGTGAGGGCTGGATGGGGAGCTTCTTGCTGATCCCTTGTGTGGTGTCACTCATGGCTGTGGGATCTGTGGTGGGAGCCGTGGCTCTGTAGGGCCACAGAGCCTCAGCTCGTCCCCGAAGTGCCTTGTTGTTTTCCTTTGCACAGACAAATGACTTTGCTTCACACAGGACCCTGCCTGCTGCCAGTTGTCCCCAGCACTGTTTTTTCCAATGGGGAGATGCCCATGCCCTTGAAGGACCAGCAAGTTGCGGTTCAAGGGTTCAGAAGCAGCCACTGGGCAGACAGCTGCTTCCCTTAAAAGGTTACCAGCTTGCACTGCTCCCAAACAAACCATCCTTCCGAGCACACCCTGAGAGAACATCCTCACCCAAGCCTTTATAGGACATCATTCTTCTCTACCCATCTATTAATAAGCAGGTGATGTCAGCCTGTCACTCCTTTCTTCCTCCAGGCAAAATCTAACCACAATGAGCAAATAATAGATGAGATTTGGAGAGGGGATGCTGATGGTGTTGGAATGCTGGGTGACCCCAGGAACAGGCACTGTCACTGAGTCAGAAGATGACATCAACACTCCTGCTCCGCTGACAGGTTTGCTATCTGCAAAAAAATTGGGCTTAGGCCTGTGCTCCTATTGTGTTCCAGTTAATGCTGGCATTCAGTGGTGAGCAGGGCTGCTGCTCGTTAATCTGATCAAACGGTGTTCAACGGGAGGGATCACAGCAGTGGAAATTCTAAAGGGGTGATGCCATGTGCTGGTCTGCAAATGAAAGTGGGCTCAGGCCACAGCAGGGAATCACCCCCTCACTTCTCTGCTGGTCTGCCTGCCTGTCCCACTTGGGGCAGGGCAGGACTGCCTGTGATGTGGGTGTCCCCTCTGGAGCAGAAGTGGCTTCTTGGCTGGCTGGGAATGAAAGGTCACACTGGAGTTTGCCCTCCCTGTCTTCCTGCCACTGTTTCTCTACAGCTTTCCTTTTCCTTCAGACTTCAAGAGAACTGTTCAAAGCATCAGGAGCAGGTGGAACAAAGTGGTCCAAGGAGAAGAAGGGGATACTTCTGTGTCTTCCATGCAGTGGCTCATCTGAGAATTTGCAGGGTAGAGAGTACAGTCCTGCTGGGAATTGTTTTCAGTGTGCATGTGAGATGGGAAGGATGGCTGCCAGATGAGGAGCCCTCTTCCATGGGGCTTCCACATGCCTCTGTGACAGGCTCTGCAACCTGCAGCATAGCCCTCTCCTCCAGTTCCCCCTAACCCAGGTTTTAGTGCTGGGCTTGTCTCCAATGGGTATGTGGAATTCAGTGGTGCCCTGTCCATGCTGCTGTGTACCTTGGGACAGAGTGTAACCTCATCAGGGACTGGCTGACAAACTGCAAAGTACTCTGGCTGTCATTTAAAAGAGTTTGCTACAAAAAGGTTTCTAGTGAGTGTTCTGGTGAAAACAGGCTCTGGGTTAGATATTCCCTATCTGTCCAAGCCTCCTGTCCTCAGGTGAGTATGAAACAGAGATAAGCATGAGGCTAATTGCTTTTGCTATGCAAGGTAGGAGAAGGGTAGAAAGTCAAGAACTGAGATTACTGGACTATTAAGATTTCCCTGGGTTATTCATTCTTCCACTACTAATCAATATGTTGCTTTATAATTGCATGAGCCAAAGATGAAGTTATACTCTGCCTCATAAAACAATCTCCCATAAATCCCAGATTGGGATAGCTGGAATCTGTTTTATTAAGCTTAATAGCTAGCATAAGTCAGAATGCCCCTGAGGAGGATGCCAATTTTTTAGAAGGCTAAACAGGTATTACAATGCCGTTCTTCTTTGCCCCCTCTCTCTCTGGCTTTGGCTGTTGCAGAAGTTGTTTCAGTGTCACTTTTTATTCCACATCATGCATTGCAATAGTGCAACACCACTCTGTTTAGATTCACAGCAGGTCTATGGGGGACCACTTGAATCCCAAAGAAGTCTGAAGGCCATCCCTTGAAAACACATGCACCAATACTGAGTTTTATATAACCCTCTTTTACAAGCTAGTGCTACCACTCTTTTAAAAGAAGTGCTCTCTCCCTAGGAAAAAAAAAAAATAATCCAGCCTCTTCCAGACAATTATTTCCAGGCCACATAGCAGGAGTGAATGATGTGAAATAATATTTCAGTAGCAGCCCTGAGTAGAAGGATTGCATAACCAGGCACTGTCCTGTTTCAAATCTCAATGGATGTTACTAAGAAGACAGGGCAATTTTACTCCCAACTAGTGTGGGTAATGTGGATTTGGGGTTGGTTACTCACGCAGTCCATTTCATTTTGGCGTCACTGCTTATTGTAGGTGGCTGCACATGCACATGTACACCAGTAATTACCTTGTTTGTAGTGATAAGGTGATGACTAGAACAGCTTACTTCAAGCTGATACAAGAGGATACATGAATTTAGCTGACTCTGCATGTGAACACAGATAAACCATTAATTGTGATGTATCTTGTTCTCCTGCATTTAATTTAGAATTTGTGACACCAATCTTTAAAAATCTCTAGGTCAGCTTTGCTAACTTTTTTGGTGGGAGGTCAATCCAGCTACAGTTGGGAGGGTTTCTCTTACAGGATCTTGGGAGTTCAAGGGAAAAGTATTAGTTTCAGTTACATAGTTGAGTCTGATAATTATGATCAAGCTGTGGCAGCCTCCAGTTTAGGAGCATAATCTGCAGAAAGATTCTCCTTGCCAGGTTTCCAACAGGCTTTGTTGGTATCATGACTGCGAACACCAAAATAAGCAAACCAGCAACTTTATGTTCTGATTTCTCTGTTTCCAAGAGGTTTTAGAAGAATCTAGGGGAGAGTCAAAATTCATATCTGCACCCACATTTTAGTTCCTTCTCCCTTTGCTGCTCAGTGATAGTTGAAGTGATGCTGTTCAGCCAACTGCAGTGAGTTGATCCAGATCCGTATCCAAATCTGTATTTGCAGCTCTAAAAGCCAGTGTTGTGCAACTGGTACTTAGGTTTAGTGGACCCTTCAGTAATTAACCTAAGATGCTAAATGGCTAAACCAAGTGGGACAGAGACACTGAGCATAAACAGCACTGCCTCATTCTTCGTCTTTTATTGAAGTGCTCAGAATGCCTTCCAGGTGCCTGGTTTATTATAAACAAAATGGCCCTGTTCTGTGGAGCTTTGAGAATGCCTGGGAAAGGATAGGAAGAAATATCTGTGTTTTTAAATACAGCTCAACTAGGTTCCCTGAGCAAGTCTGGCAAAGGGAGGTTTCCAGGGAGGTTTGAAAATGAGAAGTGTCCCTAAGTTGAGGCTGAGTTCAGAGATGAGATTAGGAACAAGGCATGGCCTCATGAAACAATTCAGAGGGTCTCTTGGTGAAGAGGCCAACAAATAGTGCTGTGAGAAATTTTGGGCTTTGAGAACAAAAATTTACAAATAATCCAGTATTGTTTTGAGTGGTAGCCCCAAAATCAGTGTCTGTGATGCTGAGGGGTTCTAACCATCCCTTTTTCTACACAAATCCATTCCTGTTTTCTTTTGTGATGCCTTTTCTGTTGTACAGGTTAATGCATGTCTCACAGATGAAGGTACTGATTCAATAGGTGGGCTGAAAAATTACCACTTTGTACAATTTTTGAAATGAACAGATATGTGGAATGTGAGTCCTACTTTTTATCTTGTGCACATGGAGTTGAAAAAAAATGGCTTCTTCAATCAGCAGTACATTAGCTTTCACCCCCTCCTCTAGCTGACATCCTCCATCACTGAGCTGCTTTCCTCTTTGATCTGCTTTTTTTGTTTCCAAACAGCTTATTCTTTCATCAAGAAAGATTGGGTTCTCCTGTGGGCAGAACATCAGTAAACACACTAGAGAAAAATGGAAGAGATAATAATTTGAATTTATCTTCTAAATAAGTTCCTGTTCCAGAAAACTGAGCAACATCTCTTTCTCCCTAATGACATTTCTCTAATAACCATTTCATAGTAACAAGGCTATGAACAAAGGAATTTTAATAGCTTTGGGGTGTTGGACTATTTAGTCACTCTTCAAGGTGGAAGGATTTAGATGATAAGGATACCAGCTAGTCCTGGCATTTCTAGCAGGAGCAGTAGTAGTTAAATGGCATATTTTAAAAATTTTTGCCCTGCATTTTCCTATGATACGATCAGTTTTCCTGTTAGGAACTGGTACAAAGCAGAATGAAGTCTGTGGCACTCTTTCAAGTAACTCTAAAAAGCCTTCTTCCAGGCCTTTAAGTCAAGGTCAGTGTTGGAGTTATTCCCTTCATCTGTTCTCAAGAGAGAGAGAGAGTAATAAGAGGACATTACATCCCTTTCCCAGACAGGAGAGCTAAGAAAGCTGCAGCCCTGTTTGGCAGTGGTCAGTTAGATCAGCTCTGCTTTGGGAGTACAACTCCTTCCATGGGTCTGCACTGTCTCTCTTGACTGATAGTGTGGGAGCTGAATCCTGAGAAGTCTTTATAAAGCTGCAGACTCCTCCAAGTCATAAATGAGATCCCATTTTAATTAAAACATTGACATTATAAAATATACATGACACAATAACTCATAATATTTAGAAACTCTAGTAGGAATTACATAATAATTTGTTATGCAATATTTAAAAGCTGTGATATTTCAGCTGGTTTGCTGCCATTGTTGCTGGAGAGTTCCTTCTCTAGAGCTTTCCTGAAACACATCCTACTTGTGGCTATTTTCATAGCAAAGCTGTGCAGATATCTCACTGTGGATCTTATTTTTGCTGTCATCAATGGGTGTATTGTGAACACCTCACTTATACTGTGGGCTCCCTTGCTTCATAACATAGATGCTTGTGTAGTTGGTTATCCTGTGGATGTGAGCCAAAATTTAATATCTGGCTCAAAATTCATGACTCCTGCTTACAGACAGCATCCCTCCTTCCTTTTAGCTTTTACTTACTACTTTTTTTAGTAAATGTATTCTAGTGGAAGGGATTATCATGACAGCTGGGGATAAAAGTGGCCTTGACATATAACCATTATCATTTCCCCTTATCATGTGGCAAAAATGTGACTGGTTAATACATGTTTCATATTGTGTAAGGGACATGCCAGTATTCCATAGAAGTGTTCTGACTGGGGATGGCCTCTTATTCTGCTGCTGTATTCCTTCCTTCACCATCATGTGATGGGAGCTGTGAAAACTTGGGAAGCAGCCCACCTTTCTTATCTGTTCTCTCATTTGGTAAATGCAGAGGCTGGGATAGGGAGTTTTACTTGTAATATGCCCTGGCAGAGGGTAAGGCTTAACAGGGTTTTTTTAGTCTCCAAAAATTATGATCCTCTGATTATTCCCATGTTTCCTCTATCTATTACACTTCAGTGTACAACTCCAGCAAATCCTTACTTTGCAGGGAGCACTCTGTTACTGTCTTTCTGCCTGAGCCCCAAACACTGTGTTTTCATTATTTAGGCTCCTACTGCCTAAGGGGAAGATCAATAGCCAGTGGCTGGTGGCTGTCGGTGTTATCACTTGGCTCCAGGTGATACAGTAGTCAGTGATTCAGTAGGCACAAAGTTTATGCATAAAAGTTCCTCTGTGTTCAATTTTTCATCCTTGTCTCTGAAATGAGAAGCTGAGTTTTGAATACACCACAGTGTACAATACACTCCCTGTTCACTGCAGCAAAAGCTGATGAGTAACTGTGGAGTTGGAAGAGGAGAAAGAGGTGGCTTCCAGTAAGAATGAGCCACTGGAGGCAGAAGCAGAGGTGGGTACATGGGCAGGAAAGAGTGCCAGATACAGGAGTTATGTGGGCTATCACTGAGTTTTCCTCTTTGCCGCTGCTGATTAAATCCCCTAGCTGGACATCAAGAGGGCGAGAAGCTGTGCTCCTTTTGTTTCATACCAATGTTTTCAGACTGTAGTGCTCTTCCTAGGAAATCTGTGTTTTATTTCACTTGCTGCACATCTGTGGAGGTCTAATGTCAGAGGCAATCATTGACCAGCCAAGTTTCAAAAATTCCACTATCATTTCTTGCAGTATGTTGAATAATTTCCTTTGGGAAATAAGACTTATTTAAGGTGTCTAACACTTATCCCTCAGAATTGCTGTTTCCTTTGGAAATTTTGGCTTTAGTGATGTGAGCAGGGCACTGTTCCACTCTCCTTTCTCTGGGGAAATGGGACTCTGTGGTCTCACTCAGAGCAGCTCGTCTGCATCAGGCACTGCAGCCATCTACACCCAAATAAAGCAAGCACAAAAAGGAAAAAGCAGAGAAAGCTGTTTTTCTGAAATGGTAACAATCTTTTGTTATCAGTCTGTGATCAGTGCTGTGGTAATTGGTGACAGCAGCTGAGGAAATGCAGGTTATTACAGGAGGTGAATGTCCCTATCTGTCATCTTGAGTCCAACTTTCTTATCTTCAAATCAGAGCATGGGGTCATTTAAAGCAACACAATATTATTGCATTGATGGAACAGGCAGTCTGCTAAGTTCTTGTGTACCAGATGGTAAATGCAGCTTGAGTTGGCAAATTGTTGCTCTTCTTCCTGCCGTGCAAAGGCTTTTTATCTAAAAGCATAATAAAAACAGAAGAGAAAACTGAGGAGAAATTTCTTTAATCAAGCATGAGAGATTTCAAAGAAAATAATAACAAGGAAAAAAAGCAGACAATGGTGCAAGAACAGATTCTGCTCCACTGCTTTCTGATTTGTTCCTCTTGCATGAGAGCTCTGAGGGACAAAGCCTGCTGATTTTACTCTACAGAGGTCCCTAATGACCTCAATAGGAATTTATTTAGAAAACGAGGTACCACTGAGCATAAGTCTGTCCAACTTTACCGTAGTGGCTTCTTTTACAAATATTTCTGAAGTTCAGCAGTTTTCCTAGAATAATGGGGAGGGATGAGAGTTTTAAAAAAAGCAGGATTAATAAACAAAAGCTGATGATAGGACCAGCCGTGTTGATGATTGGTCTGTAATGTGAGACCCGTAAAATTTTAAAGTTGCCTCCAGATACAAATTTTGTCATTCCAGGCTAGGCAAGTCCTTGGCAGTACACTTTAGAAGTGAGTCCTCTTCTGGTGGGGGTTTCATCAGAGGGAAAGATAAATCTTTCCATTTTTAATTTCAAAAATCTAGGAATTCTCCTGGGGCCTTACAAATAAAGTAAAGAAATTATAGTGCCTCTCCAGAGCATATAATGTGCCTTGAAATGCAATCTTAAAACCCTCTGCAAATCTAAATCCCAAAGGCAATCAGCATACTTTGGTGGAAATCTTAGGAGACTTAAGTTGCCTGGTCTTCACTATGCAAACAAATAAATGCCACTTGTCCTGTAATTTTCATCATGGGATATAGATGTGTTTGAGTTTTTGTGCTCTCAAAGATGAGGGCTCCAATTTCTACGAGTCCAGCATTTCTTTTCAGCGGTATCATTCATGGCTGCCTTCTGTAATGCATTTGGACGTTGTGGGGAGTGCTTTATTCTGTGAACAATACCAGGGCAGCCTCTGAGTTGGTCATGTCCAGGTTTAAATGGGGAATCTAACTTCTTTGATTTGCTGCTTATTTTTTTCAGTGACAGGTCTTTCCAACATATCTCTTCCTGCATGAGTAGGAGGAATGTAAGTAAATGAAGTAATTGACAGTAATTTGGACACAAAGGATTCCGTGAGGGAAGGTGAGGACATCCATTGAACTGCGCTCTGCCTCTTGCTTTCTGTAGCACATCCATACCCTGCTCCCAGCCCCATGGATTTGTGCCTGAGACCCAGCAATCGTTGTGTAGAGTGGGGTCAGGTCAGAAGCCTTCCTATCTCCACATCTGTTCTCTGGCAACGGTGCTAAAGCTGATGCCTCAGGAAGAGTAAAGAAAAGGGCAAGCGTCTAATGATGCTTCTTCTACTCTCTAATGATTTGCAGGTCAGGAATTTCCTGAGCCAGAAAACATATCAGTGGCTTTGGAAAGTGGGCTGTGTGCCCCAGACAAGTGGTTTGTGATGTGATTGTCCCATTCATTGAGCTGGCACCAATTTGATCAATGTAGATTCTTGCCTCAAACTAGAGTGCTTATTTGAGTCCTGATTATTTATCGTTGTTGTGAGTTTTCCTGTTTGTGGCCGTCTCGTTTAATGATGAGTGCTGCAGATGGCGTATAAATTGAGACATATTTTAAACTAAGTATGAAGCTGGTTGTGTAACCTCAGCTGCCTTGGGATTTGTATTGGGGAGGAAAAAAAAGAGAAAGCCTTTCCCTGCAAGTACTCAGCAGACAATCACTGCTCAGTGAATGAAGGCATGGATGTCATTTTACATCAGCTATACTTGCTTACATTCCTTGTGGCTGGAGGCAGAATTTAAGAAGCCATTGAATATAGCTGATAGAAGGAGGTAATAAAACAGCACAGAAGGAACAAAGAAATGCAAACTTAAACAGATAATAGCCTCATGCTAAAATGAGCTCTTCCTAAGTCTGTGTTTTTAGGGAAAAGAAATTACCCTCCTGTATTGTATTTTCTGCTGCAAAGACAGGAAAAAAAGAGATAGCTGTGTAGTCATACTTTAATACACGAAAATCAAAGGGAAGTTTATGCTGTGAGATTCTCAGGATGTGATTTACCACTGTGTTTTCCCTGCTGTCTAGCTTCTTTGACAGCAGAGGGGACTTTGATGGGTAGAGAAAACGTTTTTTAAGAGCTACGATGCAGCTCCTGACCTCCTTTGTAAAGATTTTCAGTTTGATGCTCTGAGTGCAGGTTACTTGGTGGTGCTCAGTGGTAGTATTTGTGTTAAAGTCATTTTACCATCCACAAATGAGTGGAGGATTTCCATCATTCTGAAAAATGACAACTTGATTTCATGTCATGCCCTCATCACATTGTGGCCGCATTGCCTGGTGTGGGGCAGTGAGAACAAAACCGGCAAGGTCTGGTGGAGAGTGGTGCAGACCTCAGTGACCCAGCAGCTCCTGCAATTGCATTTCAATTGCCTGGGTTTCCATCAGCTCTTGAACAGGATCACATTGTAACCCTGGAGCTGGCTTGGGCCTAAACTACACACCAGCAGGCTGGGAGGGAGACAGTCCTTGGAGCTGCTCCACTGGTGAGATGTGTTCTCAACTGGGAATGCTCTTCTAAATTTTTTCAAGAAGGTGAGCTGTGGTTCTGAGCAAACTCCCTATGAGCCATTGTGCATTTTCTCTTGTCCGGGCATGATGAATTCTTTTGACCTTTGATTTCTATAACAAAACCCCAGAATAATGCGTACTTTCAAAAAATCCTCACAGGCTTTAAATAAAAAAGATTTGCCACTTGCAGCAAGCCAGTTGAGGGTTATTTAGCACTGTGTTTAGTGTTATCTGAGGATCTGCAGGGTATCACCTGGCCTCTAGCTGTCTCTCCAGAGGGATGAACCCCTCTCATGGGTCTTGGGCTGTGTATTAGCTAGATCAGTGGGGAAGTCTCAGATGCTGTGGGACAGCCTAATGCAGCAGTGAGTGTGACATGGGCACCAACACTTGGCAGGAAGGTACAACCCCCCCTACCCAGTTCTGTGGCCCAGTCAAACTAAGCTCACAGACTCCTGGCAGAGGGCAGCCAGCAGGCCATACCTAAATATGATACCAGGGAAAGTTTTATTCCTTTAAATAAGAACTGAACTGAAGAAGAAGTGTAAAGTCATTATGGCTTAGATCACATTAATTCTTGAATATCCTCTGGCAGCCTTTTGCTGTTTTGGCAGCACAAAGCTCCTGCAGCTAAGCACAAGCAGCTGTAGTGGGTTACAAATGCTTTTATGTTTCAGGAAGAAGCAGAGTGCTGGGGAAGCAGCTTCAGTCAGTGCTGTCTATTGATTTTCACCAACGCAAAGTGGGTGTAAAACACCTCCCTATCGATCCTATTCTTTCTTGCTGTGCAGAGGGGTAACACCCCAGGGAGGTTGAGGGTTTAATGGAGCTGCTTTAATGAAGCTCCTAACAAATGGAATAAGTTGGCTGCCACCGAGCCTTTAGGCTGACCCCACTTTCTTTCTCACAAGACACGAGCTGTGGACCCTGTACCTAAGGTGGCCTCTGACTGAGAGCACACTTTATGAAAGCATTTCTGACTGCATGACAAAACCCAGGCCCCTAAAACCCAACCACCAAATGCTGCCTGAGCAGAAAGAGGCATTACAGCATGGGCTGATTTGTTTCTATGTGGAGAGCATAATGTTGGCAGCAGCTGATCTCTCATCCCAGGAACCAATTTAGCAACCCCTTCCCTACATCACTGAAGACAATAAATTATACTTTAATCAAAAACTTGCACATTATTTCTACTACAGTAGCCAGAAAATTTCACCAGTTCTGTTTTTCAGGATCTCTCTCAGATCCTCTTTATCAGCTCTATTGTTTCATATTGAGTGAGTTATTTGGTTTACCAGGTAAGGCATTTATGCTCAGCATGGAAATGAGCAATACATAGGTACCCTCCTGAATATTATTTCCCTGTCAACAGATCAGCAGCTGCAAATTTAACTAAAGTAGAGAAACAAACATGATGTGAGGAAGTATCCTGTCTGGAAGGTGTAATTTTCTGAAAATTCTGCCTGTTCTTCACTCATCAGCTTTCAGTCAGCCAAACATGCATTTGAAGAGGGGATGGGGAAAGGGGGAGAGAATTTTTATCACCCATCAGCTGAGCTTGGACCACAGCCTAACTGTGACTCAAGTCTTAGCTGCAATAAGATTATTTATGGACAGGAGTGCATCTTCATCAGGAGATCTTACATTACCTTGAATATCCTGTAGCATGCTGACCAAAGGATGCTATAGATCATGGAACTGAGGGCTCATCTGGAAGTCACGAGAGGAAGTTAGACAAAACAAGCACTTGAATACCATAATTCTGCAACTCAAGTGAATTGTCTAGACTTTGTGCTATTCTTTGCTCAAGTGAGTATGGAGAAAATTACAGTTTGGACCAGAGACCATTGTCATCTAAACTGGTCTGTACACTCATGTAGAAAGTTTACGTAACAGTAAACACTGCAGTGAAAAGCAGCGAAGGCAGAAAGTTCTCAGCAGGCTCTAGTGGAAGTGATGGCTTCTGCAAAGTCTGAGGAACACAGGTGTTTTGATTCTCCACCAGGAGGCTGTGAAATGAAATTTTGGTTTAGGTCTGGCTGTCATTTGTTTGTGTTCACCTTAGCTGTTGTTGTACATCATATGATGGTGACGCTCTTGGGGCTTCCAGGACACCAGAACCTATTTCATAGGAGGCTCTGAAATGATTCAATTACAGTTTATGGGAAACCTAAACTATTAGGAATGTTGAAATATTTGGTTTGGATCTGGAACTGTAGAAATCTTTGTCCAACATACTGGATTCGTGCACATTCCAGGTCCTGGAGTTATTTTCTGTATTTCCTATTATTGGCATTCACATTTAATACAATCATAAAGTTTCAAAGCTTTAATAAATTGAGATGAAAACAAATAAACAGAAATAAGAGTGGTTCGCTGCCTGTCTTGGATATCTGGCTGGCAGAAGGTGCCACAGGACATGGTAAATCATCTGTGTTGTGACTGTAGCAAATGGTCACAAAGGCAAGGCATGGCCCCTCTATTCACAGCTGGAGAACGTAATCTTGTCAATGTGAACAATTCAGGTTATTCCTGGATAGTGTATTGGTTTTACAGCATTAATCTTAACCAAGTTAGGCAAAAATGCACATTTTTTTTCATATTGCTTTTCTTACTGTTGATCTGATTCTCACTTTCAGCTTGAGACACCGATATTGATTTACATGAGGACTCTATCACTGAGATTTTTTTCATAGCAGAGTCCAGGCAACTTTCATATTTGTGTTGCAAGAGAAAGAGCAGAGAGGCCTGTAAGGTGAAAAATAGAAATATGAAATCATAGGGCTTGGTTTTGTTTCCTTTTCTTCGACACGAATTTCTATTATTTATGTTATTGTATAGGTTTCAGCAGAGATAGTCTTAGAAAGCAGTGCCTCCCAGGGTGTGTGTGGACAGCCTTGACTGGGCTGTGAGCCCTGGGATGGATGGATGGATGGATGGATGGATGGATGGATGGATGGATGGATGGATGGATGGATGGATGGATGGATGGATGGATGGATGGATGGATGGAAGGAAGAGAGGGAGAGCCCATGGTAGCAGTGCCTTGCACTCACATCCTATCAGTGCCACACTGATCAATGTGTGAGTCAGAGGAACTTCTGAGATGCATTGACTTATGTCCTGTGTTTTTAAAATCAGTTTGAATCCACTTAGAGATCCTGTGCTGCAATTACCCTCTTCTTCCTGGCTGCTTATATGACATACCTGCTTTTTATATTAAATTGCAAACTCTTGAGGGAGGCAAGTTCTTTTTTTAGCTTGGAGTATGGTGCCTAGTACTGCTGGGGTTGTTTCATGGGGATTTTCTCGGCTACTGCAATCTAATGATTAAATAACTATGAAAAGAATCTCTGGGGCTAACGCTCTGCTGAAGAAATCTGGATTTTCACTTGGACTTATAGTGCTTCATGCCTAAACCCAGGCTTGGTCTGGCTCAGGTAATACCATTTCATGACAAGAAAACTGCACTGCAGAAAGCTGAGAGGGGTATTGATCACTCCAGGAAATTTGAAGGAAAGTATCAAAATTAGAAAAAACATAACTAATTTTTTTTCCCCCGGCAATGAATGCAAAATGCTAGGTAAACAGTATAAAAGAGCTCTGGAAACATAATTCCAAAAGCATGGTGTCTGAGTCTGATGCAAACAGCTCTGGGTCTGGAAACTGCATCTAGAGAAGATACTTGCTTTTTCTCCTGCCTGACATGCTACACAGACAGTGGTTGGGTTGTCTGTCTTTTACAGCTGTGAGGAGAAAGGTGGGTGTCACCCAGTTTCACAGCTACAGTGCTGAACACTGCTCCCTAATGTGAACACATGACTTGTCCTGCTCCTCCAGAGCTGGAAAGCTTAGGCACATCTTGTGGAGTGCAGGACTCTTGGCCTTCTTTGCCTGTGAGACAATGCTTCGCAGCCTTTATTGCTACAACAGCATTTTTTCCTCCTTGTTCAGAAGCAAGTTATACTTTGTATCAATTAGTTCTATGTGTAAATCCCTTGTTTTGTTATTTTTAAATGGGAGATAATACCTACTATTTGGCTAAATGTCTTTCTCCCCTGCTGCTTTTCCTTCTCCCTTTCTTGTGGGTTAAGAAAAGTGGGAAGACCTAAAAAATCTCAACTCCAGTTTCTTGTTCTAAATGGGCAAGGTCCTAAGCATATGTTTGTGTGCTGTTCTCAGTCGTCTCAGTAAGAGCACACCACCTACCAGACCTCTGCAGGGCTGCACTGCACTGGCAAAGTCTCCAGTGTTGGCCATGGAGAAAAGGGACAGCTTCCTAGTGGTTTGATATCTGTTTTTAATGAAAGCTGAACAACAGCCCATTAAGAGAAGAGGGCTAGTGAGGAAACCCTCCGAAGGATGTTATTCAGGAAATGCCAGACCTGCACGCTCACACTGTACACAAATATGCTATTTCCAAAGCAGGTACCACACAACCTGGAGAACAGAAGGGTCATTTCGTTATAAAGGCTGCATTTTTTAGTACATGCCGCAGGAAAACTGACCTGAAATGGAGACAAAAGTTCATTCACATTGAAACCACCCTCAGGGAGAGGGGCTTTGCTTTTCTCTGAGAAGATGATATGCCCCCAGTGAGCAAGAGTCAAGGCTCAGTTACGTGTAAACTCCTCAAAGCCCATGGCAGGCTTTGGACTGTACCTAATTTATTGGTCTCTCTCTCTTTAGCAACCAAATGGAGGAAGATGTCAGACATTGCCCAGTTTCACAGTTAATGGGTTGAACTTGTTTCCAAAGTAAATATTGGACAGCTTCTAGCTCCCAGTATTTTTCCATCTCTCTCCCTATCTCTCCCTCAATCTCTACAATAGTAAATCAGCTGTGGGGGGAACTGTGAACTTCACTTCAACATGCTGTGCTCTGGACCGTTCACCTGGAGTCCCAGGGCTTGCATGAGGTCAGGTGCCTTGTGTGGAAGAAGTCACCTCAGGTCCTAGATGCTTGCAGCACAAATCCACATTGGCCATGTTGTATAAAACACTCTTCGAGTTGCTCGGGATACATGATGTTAAGAAGTGGCTTAATGGAATCTGGGGATTGTTTTCCAAGCTCTGCTGCATCGTCAGTTTGAAGAGTCACTTTTTTCCTTCCACCTTTTTCTTCTCCGAGTATTTCAGTGGCATCAGTAACATATCTGTGCTAGCTGCAATAGTTGTAATAATTCTAGTCCTGGTGTTTGCAGGTTCTATTGATTTCCTCACTTCCTTATCTCAACACTTTTTAGGGAGTATTGATGAAACATTTTTCCAGAATTTTGACATAAAAGGTCCAGCTGAAATAGGGTCTGGAGACAATCATGACTTTTGGTGTCCTGAAATAGTGGTCCATGTTTTCTGTGTTGGTCTCTGAAGGCTTGACTCTCTTTTAAAACATTATCAGCTCCAGTGGAAGTACACCAGAACAACGTAATTGGAGGATTTCACACTGTGTATTTTATGTCTTTCTTTCTCCATGACACAAATTGTACTAGAGGTAAAGAGTGGAGCAGACACTTCAGATAATGTGTAGTGTTGGGGTTAAGAAAGAAATTTATGTGAGCAGCACACAAAACCCTTGCCTTCACTTGTCCTGCTGGGACAAGGAAAGCAAGGCACTCCATTAAATGACGTAAGATGACAATATTTGCCAACAAAGCCTTACTTCTCAGCAGTCAAGAAGAAGCACACCAGCAACAGTTGCTCTGAACGAATAATGTAATCTGAATTCTGTGATTTTATTAAATGGTTAAGTGACTTTGTTCTTTGTTCTGCTTCACTGAAATGAAACAATACATTTTCATTCCAGTCTTTTGTCCTCTGATGTTTTATTTTTTAATACCCTGAGTTGAGATAAATTTCCTTTGATTCCACAGAATAGATGATAAGAGAGAGAACAAAAAAAAATAATCCTAAGCCTTGTAGTAAAAATACTCAGGTGAATTAAACAAGAAATCAGGCTTAAATCAGCCTAAATCAAATTACCTCTTGGGTCTGAAATTACCTCTTAGTAATGAATCAGAGGACCTGGCTCCTGTTTCTCACGAACACTTATTTGTGTTTTCCAGCCCTAATAAGTTAGTTTTTACTTGCTGGTGCTGCAGTTTCATTGGAGTTTTGCAGGTGAGCTCATCTCCTTGTGAGCAGGTACATCCTGTCTTCACTTCAGTGATGATTAAACCAAGGCACAGCGTTGCTGAAGGACACACAGAGGGTGAGCCAGGGCAAAGCCACGAAGCAAACACAGGACTCTGTGCCTTGTCTAACCTGTGACAGCCCCACAAGCAAGTGAAGTCATTTCCACAGGTCCTGAGTATGGCTTGTACAGCAGGTCGGTAGGTTTGTGTAATTTTAAAAAGTTTTAGCAGTAGATTTGGGTATAGTATGAGCACATTGTTGGATTTTAACCCATTTCTTGATTCCAGCTAGGTTTGAGCTTCAAAAGCAGCATCCAGAGGGACAGGATGTATTTTTATTTGCCTTAAAAAGAGCAGCCAGCATGACATCATCCCCTTCAATTAGGCAGGCAGTGATCTTTGCAGTGGAGGGGGAGGGAACACACTGCCCCCAAATCTGTTGCTCTAGAGCTGGCTGAGTGGATGTGAATAACAGAAGTGATCAAAAGGGAAAGATCTTCAGTAGGGAACAGATAGTGAGGTTGCAGAGGGGAAGAATGTTGCTTTGGCTTTGCAGGGAAGAAAGAAGGGAAAGCTGCAGGAGCCATGAGAAACCAAAGCGTGAAATACACATAGGGAACAAATGGTGGGTAGCTTTAACAACCATTTTAGCAGGGTCAGAGAAGAATAAAAGGACTTATTGAGTCCACTTGCTGAGACGGAATTCACACAGTGCTCATTTGGCTGGCAGAATGGAAAATGGCAGCAATCCTGGGAGCTAAAGAACAACCCTTGGGCTGCAGACACATGGTTATGTGCCAATGAAGAATACAGCGAATTAGGGACAGCAGAACAGAAGCAGCTCTGCTTTGGTGTCATGTTTTGCTTTGTCCTTTATTCTGTCTGTTCAAGTTGCTTTTGGAAACCTCTAAAACTTGCAGTAAGGATGTAGCAGTTCCCTCCTCATTTCCAAGGCACACTCTTGAGGGGTCTGCCATTCCACTGCTGGATCTTGAATGTATAACAAGATATATAGAGAGGCTGAGGCCCATTTATACAAGACTAGTTATTTCCAAAGCTACTGAAATCCCTTCCAAGCAAGAAGCTGTTTCAGTTCAAAGCAAATTAGCCAACATTTGCGCATTCTTGCTGCTGTTCGTTCATGAAGCAACTACCATCATAATTTTTATTTAGGGTAGGAAATACCCTGGTATCACAGGGCCTATGCAAGAATAGAGCCCTGTATTAATGTCTGCTGTGTGTTTTCAGTCTTGGCTGTAAATGTTGCAGGAGGCATAGATTTGAGACCCTTTGTGTGAAGTGAGCACCAGATTTCACGGCCTTCTATCAGTAGCTCAGAGAACATCACCAGAAATCAGTATAACTTTCTACTGAGTTTCTCAGTGTAGGTGGTTGTAGCACAACCATGAACTGGCCCTGCTTCCAGGCCTGTGGAAGGAACATCAACAAGGGCAGATGTTTGAATCTTGCTGAACTTCAGCTCCTGTGTCATTATAAAGGGAAACTACCCCAGATCTAAATTACTTGAAGCCTCTGTTCTGGACCCACTGGAACTCCATTCAGACTGAACTCGTGGGATGTTGGAGAAACTGCACAAAGTCTTCCAAGCAGGAAGAGAAGAGGGCTGAGGGGTAATGGGGTAATATTCATTTAAAGGCCCATTTGAATCCATGGTACAGCACAGGCTAGTGATCCTCAGTTACTTTAGCCAGGTACCTGAAATATCTCAGGTTATCAAGGCTATGTTTTGCTGTCATACTCGAGACAGGGAATAGAGACACTGAGAAAGTTACTATAGACAAATAATCATCTTCCAGAGTTCACAGAAGATATAGCTTGACAGTCATTAGTCTCACCTGCTGGCACATCTGTGTGACATTGAATTATTGCATGTGGTGAGTGTGAGCTGTGTTCCGGCCAATTCTCACCAACCTCCCAAATGCAAGTGCAACAGATAAGTGTATCCAGCATTTCCAGCCAGGCCCTAGGACTTTGTTGCTAGGCTCCTCTCATATCACTTGCCCTCTAAAAGAGGACCTGTTTCACCAAGTCAGGTGGCTTGGCTTTTTTTTTTTTCTTATAGGCAGCTATAAGACATCATATAAATACATCATTCTCAAATAATAATTGTAGTGTTGTGGGACGTTCTAGCAAAGTCAGTGAGGGGTTTTGTTGCTGATAACAACCAAAGTTTATATCTGACTTTAATTAAAGAGCATGCTAAGGTCAGTATTGGGGGCATAATCAAAGGCTCCACGGGATCTGGCGTATTGTACTGAAATTTTTTAGCATCTGCTAACCTTAATTGATTGGCACACAGGACAACAGATTGTCTGGGATGTTCTGAGGTGCCATATTGTCAAGCCCCACCAGTTTTCTGGACATTGCACTAGGAATGTTTCTTCTTGTTTGCACATCTTTCATCATGAAAGACCAAGCTGTGTAGAAACAAACCAGCCAAGTTCAAGCTGTGATCTCTTCTGCCAGGCTAGTGCCCAGCAGTCCTATTAATTATGTCGATTCTGGCTGGGAATAAAAGGGCTAAACAAATGAACTTAAAAAAAGGCATAAGGAGGATGTAATTGTACAGGAGGGAGTAATTGTACAACCATGTCTTTAGTTCAGAGCCATGCAGCTCCCTGACATTAGTTCTGTGTTAGTAGAAGTGGTTTTGTTTTCATGTAAAACATCTGGTAACTGAACTGAGGCAAGATATTTTAAAAAGTGTTTTAACAGCTTTTCCCCACAAGAAGCAGGGTTCCATGGCAAACAGAATTTACCCAGACCTGGCAAATTTTGTTCTGCATATCACTGTGGAACGATTGGCTCAGTTCCCTTCCCTTTCTTAGCAGTGATCTTGCCCTCCAAGTGTCCTTAACTGCCGGTTACAGGAGAGCGTGTAACACCCAAATGAGATGCTGAGGAACTCAGTGGTGTTTTATGGCCACCATATTTCCCATAAGCAATCCTGCTGGTGACAGGAGAGGCTTTTACAGCACTTTTGTTGAATGATTTTTTTCAAAGTGATGAAGGGGTCTTTCAAAGATTACAAACTTCACTTACAATGTTGGGAGCTGTCAAGGAAAGCCAAAGAGCTCTTTTTGGTCTCCGAATATCGTCAGAAGTCTTGCAGGTTTTTGGTTAGATGCAGACATTTTGTAGCATTTCAACACCATCAGCCCCTGACAAATTCAGAAGAAAATCGCCAGCCAAACCCCTTGGTGGATGTAGCATCATGTAAAATTCAGATATTTCAGGTTAGATTATTTGTAAGACTTACAGCAAAGGGCTGCAAAGCTCGGGAAGAGTTACAGCATCATGTTCTCCATGACTTTATCCATCCATCAAATTGAAAGAATTTTATAAAAGCTAATTACTGCCATCTCAATTACAAATTAAGAAGTAGAGGCATTAAGAAACTTGCCGAGGGTAACAAAACTGGGAAGAGCTGGAAACAGGGTCTGCAAGCTGGGTGTTACTCAATATCCTGGGGGCCGCATCACCTCCCAGCAGCTCAGACTTGAAATTGTAACTTCTCTGAAGCTGTGAAAGTTTGACAGTTGACTTCAGTGAAGCAAAAATACAACCCCTTAGAGTTATCCTGCCCTTATTCAAATTATCCACGCTTTTCGAGACAGTCAGTCTCTGTGGACTCTTTAAATGTCCCAGAGGCTTTGGTCTTTCCTGATGTGTCCTGGGGCACATTTTCTTCAGAAGAAAGCCCAGGCTGGGCAGAGTGGTGCAGTCCACCTCTGCTGTGGTGTGGCCTCCAGGCTGTACCTGCTCCACAAACTAGACAGGAGCTCATTAACTCCACTACATACATTGCATAAAACCCTTTACTAAATAATCTTACGTAAACGTGTATATTTTTAAATACATTAATTGCTTCATTTGTCTTCTTGTATTTTTTCTAAAGATGGAATAAAAAGAAGTGGGAGTGAAATTAAGGAAAGTTTTCATTGCTTTATTGTGTTGATCAAGGAGTATTACAGCAGATATGAATGCCAAGAAAACAAATACACAACCATAACTGGGGATGCAAATAAGCTTCTATTAACTAGAGCTCTAAAGATCAGAGCAGCCTGTATTTCTTGGACCATGTTCTGCTCATTTTATTCCTTGAGGATTATAAAGAATTGAAGATCTGGAAGCAACTATCTACTCATTTGTTTATTCAGTGCAGGAATATGTTTGCATTAGGCACCCATCCAAAAGCAACTTGTTCTATTAAAAGGGAATGGGTCACAGCAGGACACTTAGAAATGGATTTCTTCAGTAGCAGACTGCAAACACCCATTATTTCCAGTTCTCTTGTAAATTAATGAGGTTTTTACTCTCTGTATGTATTACTTAAAAGAAATAAAGCACAAGCAAAAGAAGTATTAAATATGTGAAAAGATCGCGAATACGAACAAATAAATTTTCATTAAATTTAAGTGTTAAGTTCCTTAAGTGTCTAAGTAGGAAGTACTATTAGATAAAGTGATAGTGCCAAGGGAGCACAGAGACTAAACAAGCTGTCTCCTGTATTTAAAGGGCATCGAGAGAGCAAGCTGGTCAAATAAGACAGAAGTAATGCTTTGTACTTCCATGGTGCAAAGGAAGGAAGGATCTTCCCAAGCTTGTATGGAGCTGGAAGGCATCACCCTCATTCATCCTGAATTGCAACTTGGTCTTAAATCAGTGCTTTGGAACTCAGTGGAACTGTTTGTGGAGTTACATGTCCAGAACTTCATGGGGGAGAAGGAGAAGGTTCTCATCAAGCCCATCCCTGAAGGACATTTGAAATCTGGTTCAGTTGAACATAGCCACAAGCCTGTGGAAAGGAAACAGGAACTGGGATTAAGCTTAAATTCTTTGTTGTGCAAACGTGCCAGGGTTTTACTCATGTTGCTTTTTATTTCTTCCAAGTTAAAGCCAGCACATGGATGGTTTGCATGAGCTGACTGGTGGGCAGTACTGTGTAAAGTCATGAAAAATTGATTGCAGATCAGAGTTCGAATGTTTGGGCTTTGAGAATGGCAACAGAGCAGGATCCAGACTTTGCTGTCTTTTCTTGAGACAATTTTCCCTGTAAAGGTAATTTTGGCAAATGTATAGAATGTGCTATTAAGGTTTTTGATCTTGCAGAATTGAAAATGAGTGTGCTAATCTGGAAGGCAGTTGAGAGACTTTCAAGAGGATGCTTAAATCAAGCAGTTATTTTTTAAGCAAGGCTCTACTCTGTGGTATTGCCCACATCGATCAAAAAATTCTCAGAGGGCGTCAGTCTCCTAAATTCTCTGCATAAAAAGGGAGTGATGGAAGCAGAAACAATAAGAGAAGGCCATTAGGAAAGTTTCACATTTAAATCCTGTTTTAACTGCTGCTACAAGGTTGTGTCAGATCTGATTTCCATACTCAACAGTGACTTGCTTAAACAGAGTGAAGTCTTCAGTTCCTCAAGTATAATACCACGTTCATTTGCTCTCAAATTCTTATTTGCTCTTTGCAAAAGATGTGGAATTTGTACGTGAATAACAGATAAGTGAGACCATATGTGGTATAATAGGTTGTATTCCTATTATGTTGCTCTTGGCACCTCTCATATCCTCTGAGTAAGTATAAAACTGTGCCTCTTTCTTCCCCTTCCTCGTAAGAGCAGTTCTGCATTTACCATTGAGCCAACAAAAAAAATCCAGTTATGATCCTATCCTCAGGAGTGTGTACATACCTCTTAAAAAGTGATTAATTTTAACCATGGCTCACTAGGGTGTTCAAGGAGAGAGAGATGTCATGGCCCTTTTGCTTGTTGGAAAGTTTAGGCATAAAATGCATTTGGGAAATAAATGAGTACATAAAGCCAAATCTGTTTATATTTTTAACAACCTGCAATTTGAAGGAGCGTTAAGCTAGTGGGGTGGTTTTGGAGATCTTCATTTGAAATGATGTTGAGGATTCCAGTCTAACTGGTGAAATATCAGTACATTTAAGAACAAATTAACAGTAATACAAATAATAAAGACAAATTCACATGGAATCAGAGGCATGAAACTGATGTACTGCATTGCGGGCAAAACTTTAAAGAAACTTGTGTGTAACCAGAACTGGGAGTGGACTTGGAGAGCAACGATTGAGAAATAATGTGGGATGTTTTTTGTCTTTTTCAATGAATCAAACAATGATATCTTCAAATGGAACTGAAAACAACTAAAACAACCAAGCTCTAGGATGTAGGGTGCTATTTTAAAGATTAATCCACAACCACTGAAAAATTTAGTGGTCCTCAGAAGACCTTACTAAAGAATTATGTTTGTTCTCCACTGATATTTTTTACTTGGAAAGGAGAGGTGATGCAGGATAGGAAGGAGCGGGTAGGGGGGGTGAAATCTGGTTTCCATTGGAAAGATTTTTAAATGGAAATTTCCAACCACTTCTAGTTAATGAGGAAATAGAACATTTTGTTGAAAAGATTTCATTGGGAAACAATTTCCGTTTTTCATCAAAAAGCTTTCCAGCCCAACTTTTCCAAGCAGCTCTAGTTGTCTCACATAGAGGCTGCTTGGAAGCTGATGGCACACATGGGAAAGAGCACAACTCTGCTGGCCTCGAGAGCGTCCTGGAACGGGGGAGTTTGGCTGAACGCAGGCCGGGAGGGGATGAGGTGATTCTGGGAGCAGTTCGGGTTACACTCATCAGAGGGCAGTGGTGCCTGCACACAGTGACCCTCTCTGTGCTCTGTCAAAGGGTTGCACAACTTCCTATACATGGCAGAGGGATCGTTTCATGCACCAGTGAAATGCAGTCTGTTGTGGGTTGGAAAATAGCAATGGCTGGACCTCAAAAAAGGCTTAGATTCAGCTTGGGATACCATAGAAAAATCAACATTTGCTAACAGCTACCAGCCTATTGGTATCAGAGACACCACATTTTCCATTTATACTCAGAGCAGGAAGTAACTGTGGTCTTTTCATATACAACAGCATGGTACTTTTTCTGGCAAATGTTCACTTTTTAATGATGACCACTATGTTTTCCATTGTTTGTGCTAAAGCTCTGTTTACAGCTTAATGCAGTTGTGATGTTCTGTGTTAATCATTTATCCATATGGAAAAACATGTAACATACACTTCTTCAAATGCTTAGGAAAATACTCACATTGATCATATACAGAGGGACTAAAGAAAAGAAAAGACTTTGTAGTCTTCCTGCATCCTTGGCCATATATATTCCATCTTCTAGGCTTGCTGATACATATTTCTTTCCAAATTATCCTCATGGTTCTGATGAGATCAAACCAGGTCAAGATAAAACCAGCTGATAGCTGTTCCCTTCCTTGCAGGTCAGCTCTCTCCTTGTAGAGAGAAGAGCCTGTCTGTGCTGTGAAGTGTTTTTGAGGTCTGCTGCATCCACAGCTGAAGCCCTGGCTGCAGCCAGCAGAGCTGAGATTCAGGCTTCGCAGCAGAGCAGTGCTGCAGGCCACAGCTGCCAGCTGAGTCACTGAACCAGTGCTGCAGAAGTGCCCTCACAGGGCACAGCTCTGCCCATTTGATCTCTTATACGGGGTTTATGTCAAAGCCTTGTGTACAACAACAAGCCAGGGCCACTTACTTGACCTCAGGCATCTGTTTTTCAACATAATTTGTAAGCACTTTTAGAAGCACAATGAATAGGATCAGGGAGGATTTAGTTATGGATATTTTCATTTTTGCTTGGTACAAATGCTGTGATCCATCAGCTCATCTGGGGCAAAGGACCTTGCTGACAACTCACAGATGTCTCTGTGGCTCTGTTGTTCCAGTACTTAAAGGGTGGCTACGAAGAATATGGAGACTTGCTTTTTACAAGGGGTCACATGGAAAAGATGAGGGGTAATGGATATGAGTTACTCCTGGGGAGATTCCGTTTAGACACTAGAGGAACATTTTTCACAGTGAGAACAATCAGCCTTTAGAACAATCTCCCCAGGGAAGCGGTGGATTCCCCAAAGTCAGACACTTGTAAGATTCAGCTGGACAGGGTGCTGGGCCATCTTGTCTGGACCGTACTTTTGCCAGGAAAGGTTGCACCAGATGATCATTGAGGTCCCCTTCCAGCCTGTGATATGATTCAATAGAATATAACTGTGCTGCCTTTCCTGTAAATGAATTAAGGGCAGATTTTACCAGTCCTCTGGCAATGAAGGAAGCAGAGCTTTTTCCCCACCTAGGATGGAGAGGTCTCAAATCTGGGACCATGTTCTGTCCATGGGACTGCTCTACTGCTGTGGGTTTTAGGGGAGAATGGTTCATAGAGAAGCTTGAACTCTCCTTGCCTGAAGGGACAGCCTTTCTCCTGTCAGAGTAAACACAACCAGTGATTGCTCCTTAGCACAGATACAGGGAGGGTTTTAAACCAGTGGAGAAGCAGTCCCAGGAAAACCACCAGTAGGACAGTCTATTTTGGGCTGCCCTGGGATGCATGGTCATTCACTTTATGTGCAAGATGAGTCGGTGTGGCAGGAGGTCACCTTGGCTGAACAGGGAACCCCTCACTCAATGTAATGGACAAAACAGTGCTAGGAAGAGTTGGAAAAGGTGACAGGACATTGAGCAGAAATGTAGAAGCATATAGGGGCATCTCTTGGGATTGCAGGGATGAAAACAGGCAGGCCCAGCCTTGTCTGGGATGAGTTAGAATGGGTGAAAGGTATGAGTGGCAACAAAGGCATTTCTACAGCTACTCTAGCAGCAGAAGGAGGGCTGTTGCTGACTGGTGATGCTGTGATGACACTGAAAAGACTAAGGGATTCAGTACTTCCCCTGTCTCAGCTTTTCTGGCAAAGTCTGCTCTCAGGCCTCTCAGGTCTCTGCATTGCAGCTCCAACATGGCCCCCAGTGCTCCTGAGGTGGAGAGTAGCCTCATTTGAGCTGCTCATGGGCTGAGTGTATCTCAGCACCCAATGGTGGCCAGTCCTGACAAGGGGACAAGCATTGTACAGATTGTGTTGGGTTACAGCCTCGTCCAATGAAAGAGAAACTCCTTTTATCCTCCCAAAAAGCAGGACAAGTTTGTCCCATGCTTCAGAGAATAACAGATTTATCTCTGGCTGATGGTTGGATGATCACAATCCAGCAGCTGTCACTCACTAGGCAGGTTTACAAGAACTACTCTCCCTTCTAGGCAAATACAGAAGGCCCAGATTCCACCTGGCTTGGTATTTTGCAGTCACAGGGAAATCAGCAGGAAGCTTGTATGGATCACATGAGAAGCAGGCAGGACTCTGCCCTGGGGCTTTTGCAAATGCAGGATCGGTCTTCTGAAATTACAGAAGTTGCATCTATTTTATGGTATTTGAAGGATCTGACCTGTTATATTTATTTTGCAGATGGCTTCTTTGACCTGCTGCTGTTTCTATTTTTTTTTAATGAGGTTCTCAAGAAACATTTATCTATTAAATCAGGTCATTAAAAAAAATTACATTTCCTTCCTGAAGTCCGTAGTGGTTTTTCTGTCTAAGAAAAGTGGGACATACAACTATCATTTCCCATGTGCATGATCACAGAAGAGTATCAGCAGAGACCAGGGTCATTTTTATAAAATGAGCATTGCTCCCCACCATCCTCAAGTTGATAAATAAACAATGGGCTTCCATAACCAGAAAATAAACCAAAGTCTCATCAAACTAAATATTTTAAACAGAAAGAAAAACCTGACTGAGTTTTCAGGGTTTTTTCTTTTTTCTTCCTCTGTTTTCAGGTTTTCTCCAGTTTTCCCAAATTATCCATTATTCGTCTGACTCTAACATTATTTGGAGCCCAGATTTAGGTCATGTGGAGTGCTTGTTTGCTTGAGCTCAGAAGTAAGACATCAGCTTTTCCAGTAGATGACTCTGGGAGATCTTGGGAAGACTCGAGGGCCTTGCAGCACATTTGTGAACTGACTGCATCCAGGAGCAGCACTGCCAGCTGAGGGGACTATGAGGGAAAGGCTCATGCCCATGTTGTAAAAGTTTTTAACACCTAGGATAGCAATCCTGTGGACAGACTTCTTTTTGAGGGTGTTCTAAGAGATTCTGTTTGAGAGAAATAGTTACAGAAGCCAAAAGTGTAACAGGGAATACTTTAACAGCCTAACCAGTTATGTTCCACTTCTCCAGGCTGATTCTAGGCTCTGAGCCACTTGCTCATGTAGAGTTTATAATTTTTCTTGCCTGCAACACTGATGCACTGAGGGATGATCCTACCAAGCACTTAATACAATCAAATTCCATCACACTGCCTTTGCTATGGGCTATGAGTCTTCAGTACCCTCCTGGCTCCAGCTCTCACATGTTCTGAAATAAGAATGCTGGATCTAAATGGGTTTTAAATGAACTTACAGCATCATTGTGGCTTGAAGATCCACCCTGTGGGACTGCTGAGGATAAGGGTGGCATTGGGTTGGGCTGTAGTGGTGGAAGCCCTATTACTCTGCTATTCTGAGAGCTGTGTTTTGTAAAAAGTCTGGGGATTAAATTCTGAATATTTCCTTTTATAGACCCAAGAGTCAGTGGATTTATCCCATGTGTTGTGACCATGTGTCTTGAAGGCAGCTTTGAGAGCAATCTGACAAATCTAAGCTCAAAATTTCCTGAAGCCCTCATGTTTAAAAGTGAGCAAACCAATTTGTGCTGAGGCAAAGCATTGCCAGAGTGATTGGCTTTTGCATACCTTGAAGAGGGCCTTAGCTGATGTGTAGGGCACATTTTATATGCCACTGCAGTCCTCTCCTTCCCACCAAGAGGTTGTTGTGATGTGAATGCTGACGATGCTCAGCAGGCTGAATTGCCAATACCCTGAGGCGAATCTTCTGTTTGTACTGCTGAAAGCACAGGGACAGATGTCCTGGACCTTCCTGGCCCTGGTGCTCCAGTGCTTGCAGCAAACTTCACAGGTGACAGCATCTCCCACTGAGTGGATGAGATCCCTGCTGGTGACTGTTTGTTCTGTTGGGCCAAGACCAACAAGTGCAGACACTGAACCAGTACAAAGCGACCTGAAAAAGGAGGCACATCCTGAAATCCTGCTTAGCTTAAGGTTGTTCTTCCGTGTGGCTTGATCTTGTGAGGGGAGAGGCAGTGCCTCTGTCATTTAGCACTTTCACATTTCCCCTTGGTATGTTTGCAAGAGACAAGTCAATTGAGGATTTGCCGACCTGTGTGGAGGCTGCAAAATTCTACAGCCATGAGCACAATAAATAGGAGGGGCAGAAGCATGGGTGAATTGTGCAGGTTATGCCAGACAAGCAGTGATAAAAATTTTATAGTCCCATCCCGTATTTTGTATGTGTCCCATCTTTGCTTGGCTTTATTTGGTTTGGAGTTTTACGTTTTTATTGAAAATAATTTGTTGCTGTGGAAACAACTGTATCCATTAAACTGGGTGGAGCTTAATGACACCCTCTGAGGCTAAGATCAGTTCATCATTTTATTTTAATGATGCACTGTGACATTTGCTGCGGCTTTGTCATTTTATTGTGGTTTCATCCATCCTTCCCATGCCCCTTTTGTTTTTTTCCCACCTACCCATTGTCTCCAGAGGCAAGGAGAGGTCTTTTGAGTAGCTGTCTTCATTTATAGTGTCTTTTAAACAGTCTCAGGTATACTGGTGAATGAATCCCAAACAATATCAATTTGGCTGTAAGCAAGCTTCATTTGGTCAGAGAGAGGCACAAAAAGTAAAATTATGTCTGCATAGTCATGCAGTTGAGCAGTAGTGGAGAGGGATTTATAATGAGACAGATACAAAGAGCAAGGTTCTATAGCTAAATCTCTATAAATATATGTTCAGCCTCCCTCACACCCCCTCAACTCTTAGAATGCTGCAGTTTCCAGATTTTCTAGCTGTGGAGAAGAGCAATTTACCTTATGGTTACTTCTGTTTCTTTCTGGTGTAAAAACACTTTTGGTACTAATTCTAATTTAGGATCCTCTAAAAGATAAACTGAGAGCAAACTCAAGGTTAAACTGCAATTTTTAAGATAGCTGCCATGTGATTTGGACCTGAATTTCTTTGTACAATGGCAGCCAGGCTGAATGTGGATTTTGGAAGGACAGATCTATTCCTTTTGGGTATTATACTGGAGTCAATTCCTTGTTTGCCAAAGATAAGTCTGAAATGATTGCAAACATCGGGTCTCACTCTTTAAACATTCTATACTTAGAAACAGAGGGCTGGGGAATAGGGATTACTTTAAAAGGGGGTGAGCTGTCATTGACCATAGAAAGGCAATATGTATTTATCAAATGTCTCTATGCTAGGGGGATAAAATTATACAGAAATACTTTTTTCTCATTTTTAGAGGTGGTCATTTGGGAAATGGAACATAATGATGGCTAAATAACATTCAGCAGAACAAATCCCAAATGGCCCCCCAAATGATTTTATGACAGGTGAATAGTTGTGTTGAAGTCAAGCTTAATGTTAACTGTGTATAAAGAAAAGCATGCAGATATTTTTAATGAGTTTGTCAACTTTGATTTCAAGTTGAAGATTCATCAGGTTTAAGACATGGCATCTTCCTTGGGATTTCCTAACTAAATGTTGCAACTTAACGGAAGGATTTAGAGGCGTGTAATGTGACTGACTGACTTGGGACCAGTTTGTACTCTTGTTTGTACTCTTGCTGTTGTTGTCATGTGTCTCACCGAGCATCCATGGGTCTCTTCTCCATCCTCAGAGCACAAGCTCCATGAGCATCAGGCCAAGTGTCTGGCTTTTGTGTAGCATCTTGTGTCCCAGCATGTGCTTTTCCCCAGGCAGCATTCATTGCTGGTGGTGTGGCTGGGATGGCAGGGGCAGCCAGGTGGGCCAGCACAGCCTGCCCTCGTGAGTGAGAGGTGGCAAGTACAAAAAATGTCAGTTAATGCACCAACATCAACCTCAAGATGAAGAGCTGTGGAATATTTTCCTGCCCACACAGTGCTGTATGTCATCCAGACCCTGCTCTCCTGCCAAGTTAGTCACTCTATGTACAGCTTGTAAATGGTTTGAAATTGTGAATGATATGTTTCTGAATAACCGTGAATGTTTTCATGGGTATATCTTTAAAATTTTCCACAGGTGGTTCAGTGGTTAGTCTGTGATTTACCAAATATTTGAATCTTTTCCTACAGAGCGAATCAGAATATTGTTGTGAAAAAGATTTCCTAACTCTCTAGTGTTTCTACATTGTTCATTTCAATGCATGGGGTCAATTTTTTTATCACATGGAACGAAGAAATTCCAAGGCTGATGACACAAATGTTTATGCTTGTAATTTGTTGCCTTTGAGTAATTGGGATTTATTTCCTCGGACATTTGTTGGATCATTCATCAAAATACCTGGAGAGGAATGGGCAATGCTGAGAGTGGTTTCTTGAGGCAGAGCAGCTCATGGGGGAACCCAGTGGCAGGCCTGGGGGGTGTCCAACACTCTCTGGGCAGCAAGCATGGACACCCTCAGTTATCCATTGCCAGGAAGCTTCAGGAGCTCTGGATAAGGCACCAACCAGTGCCCCAGTGCCCAGTGCCAAAGGCAGCTCCTCTCACCAGCCCGTTTGCAGACGTTTCATCAGTGCTGTAGCCTTGACATGCTGACGTACCAGACGAGTTGAATGCCTGCATTTCAGCACTCTCTTATCTGTCACCTCTCCCAGGGAGAGCTTTTCCTGTCATTTCCAGCCCTGCCCTCCTGGTGGGACATGCCTGCCAAGTAGAGGTGTGGTAGGGAAGACCTGGGATGTTAATTTTGCCCTGGTTTCCTGGGGTGGGGGCCAAGGTCATGCTTCTGTGCCTAAAGGCTGAAGGAAAGGTGTACCAATGCCACTTCAGCCTCTGCTGCTCCTGCTCCCCCAGACACTTGGAGTGGGCAGAACTGTGCATTAATGGGGGAAATGGTGGCACTGGGAATCCCTCTGTTGCCCTCCACACTGCTTTTCTCAGTCAGGCTGGGAAGGTGGGGACCAAGCTCTGGAAAAGAGACGTCCCCTGCCGTGCAGGGGCTTGTGAGGTGAGGAGTGGGCATGGGGCTGTGGCTCACCTCCAGGTGCCCAGTGGGACCTGTGGCCTCCCTGGGGTATGTTTGCCATCTGGAAAAGGGTACCATTTGTTTTATTGTTTTAAAGGCTGCTTTCACTGACTTGCCATTTTAAACAGCCCAACTTGCAGTTCCTTGTTTGAAGGTGTGGGTTGGGTACTGTCACTGCTCCTGGTGTGAGCAGACAGATATCCCCAGCCATCAGCTAGCTTTACTGGGCTGTTGCAGTCGATGAATAACCTGTGAGCTGCAGGCTGAGAGATGAGAGGAACCAAGGAATTTCTTCTTTATTTATTTAAAAATTAAAAAAAGGAGAGAAAAAAGTGAGTAACCATGTTTTTCAAGTCTCATTTAAACATGAGCTGCTTATCCAAAGCTGTGTTGCCTGTAAACAGATGCTGGGTCTCCTCTTTTAATAATACCTTACTTGTCAGGGTGACAACTAAGCTGTCTGCTGCAAGGAAAAGAAAGAAAGAAAGAAAAGAAAAGACCTCAACTTCTCAAAACCACTTAAGTTTTTCCTGTATGAAATACATCGATAAATATAGTTCAGCTAGCACCCTGCTGGTGTTATCATGTCTGAGAGCTATGGCAAGCTTTCAAACAAAGCCAGCAAAACCTATACTTAGAAGCAACCCCCAGATTTTCATGCAAAGCACAGAAATGAAATGGGAGTGGTAACAAAATGGGGGGGACGGTGGCTTGCCTACGTGTGTCTGCCAAGCCAGCTGCTGTGTCAGACTTTGCTGTGAAAACCCTCTGAATTGTGATTTCCAGGAATGCAGCTGTGGCTGTGCCTCCCTGTGCAGCACCACGGGTGCCTGCCCTCATATGTCTGACCTTTTCAGAAGTGTGTTGACATGTTCAGAAATAAACTTTGCGATGTAAAGATAACGTATTGGGTTGGGAATAAACAAATCAGCCCTAAGAGAACAGGTCCTTTAAAAGCCATGGGGAGCTCTTGCTGGGGTCTGGATTCGTGCTCAGGTCTGGCAGCTGCTGCTGGCATCCTGCTTCTCTTGTGTCTGCGGACCTTTCTGGTGCTTATCCCGGCAGAATTGAAGCACCCTGTGTGTGTTCATCGGCTTATCCTCACCTCACCTCTGGTGGGTGCGTGGGGGGAAGTGAGAAAGGGGGAAATGAACACCCCTTCCACTCCTCTCACCTTACAGAGATTGAGTGACTACCCAGCTGTGAGGCTGCTGCTGCAGCTGGAAGACCACTGTCTCTTGAGCCCTGCCATGGGGCTTCACCCCAGGACCACCTTCCTCATTAGGTCTTGTCAACCTGTGTGGTTTTTAAAGCCTCAGATGCTCCTGATTTCTTCTTCATTGTCCCATTCCAAAGTAAATGTAGCACAATGCCTTTTCTGAAAGGGTGGCACCTTTACACAGACTATTTCTTTTTCATCAGGCTGGTGTTGTGAAGAGAGATAAGCTTCTCTATCAGTTCACAATAGCACCAGGGCAAATAAAAGTCTTTCACTGTAAAATGGAGTTGGTTATTTCCTTGGACTGCCTGTGTGAAGGCCGTGTTGGGTACCTTTGCTTTTTGCAGGAGCCTTGGAGACAGTCCTTGCCTGTTGGAGAAGAACTCCAGGTGTGAGCACACTGTCCTCCTTCACATCACCGAGGACCACATGGCTGGTGGCAGGGCTGGGCTAACCTGGACAACACGATTCCCTCATGTATCTTCTGGACTTTGCCCTGGTTTCATCAGGCAGGGAGGGGAGGTTAGCAGGGAATTAAGAGTGCTGGACAGGTGCTCAGAGGTTAAATTCCTGCTTTGCCACTGACTCCTGGTGCTACTTTGGCCAAATGTACAAAATGTGGCCTTGCAGCCCTTTTAATCACGAGTAGTTTTTAATCCTTGTAACATCTTAAGGTGTAAATGGGAGTGGTTCTATTCAGTGTTTCCAAAGATCAGCAGCTTTTGTTTTGCTCAAGGGAGATACACCTCAGTCCCTCAGGAGGGTTGTTTAAACTTGTGCTGGGTTTGGTTGGGGAGGGGTGGATGCTTATGTTGGGCTTTTTATAATTAAAAACCTTGCTGACTTGCTTGCCTGTGGTGAAACAGTTTGACTAAGACTACTTCTGTAAAGTGAAAGAACTATATGGTCATGCCTTGATCATTTTAGGCAACTACAGAAATGGGTAATTCCTGTCATGGACATAAATTTCTGTTTAGTCATTTACTGAAAAACTTTCATTTTTTTCTGTTGTGCAAATGGGAAGCCACTGCTCTGAGCCAACAGTTGTGTGGATTTCTCCATGGGACAGCAACTTCTTTTTATGTCACTTTTAACTCATTGAAGAAAATGTTCTTCAAGCAAAGCCCTAAATGAAACACTTAAGCAATATTTAACTAATTTTTTTCCTGATTTTGGAGCAGATGCAATCTGATCCTGACATCTATTTTGAGAGAGATTCTCAGTGCTCTTTAATCAAGAGCAAGAAAATGGAAAAGTGCCAGGGAAACACATGAAGATTAGGAGAAAATGGACAGAGCTCTAAATGCTTTCCCACTTTAAGAATTGCCATTGACTGCAAAGCAGCTGATGAACATTTTCTAATGGAAGCTCTACTATTATAGCTTTGTAGGGGATTTATTCAGAACAGTAACTTTTTCAGTAATTTTCTGGCTCAGCTCACTAAAGGCTAAGCTGGGAATGCCACACTTGGCTCACTGCTTTCTTTAACATTTTCTGCTGTCTTAGCTAATTGTTGTTCTTTCTGTCGTTCATTGATCACTGAGTCAGAGAAGGATTCAAGTGTTATTTGAACAACAATGTTTGAGGATTGTTGATCAGTGACTCCACGTCTGCAAGAGGCACATTTTGCAATATGTACTTCACATTTTTTCCCTCTGATGATCTGAAGGCCTGGTGGTGTTACAGGTCTGCTGGCTTGCCTCACCTCTGTGTGACTCATTCCCTATGGATCCCACTCGTACCTGAACTCTCCCAGTGAACTGCTCTAGGCAGAGGGTTAATATTGCTGGGCCTGGGATCAGCGTCCTTGCCTTTGTTTAAAGGTAGAGCAAACATGATCCCTGCCTTCAGAAGCCATAATTGAGATGGGTGCCACCTCCTTGCAGAGAGGAGGAGTGCAGGATGGAGTGGGACGGCAGTGGAGAAGGCAGGCAATGGCAAAGAATGAGGCAGAGTCCTTTTGGTTGTCCTCATTCTGTCAAGAAGTGTCCCTGTGAGACATCAGCCTTGGAGGAGCAGCTCACAGTCGGTTTTCTCCTCTGCTGGGGCCTTTGCCAGCTGCTGGTTTAGCTGAGCCAGGGCCCCAAGGTGTTGATTGCTCTCTCAGGAGGCTGAAGGGCTGTGTTCACCTTTTCAGGGAAGGGCATAGCCTGAGGTATTTTCTGTGCACTTTTCACTAGAAAGCCACACCATCAATCAGGCTTTGCTTTGCAGGGTCTACAAAAGAAGAGTCTGGTGTGTACAGCTCTCTTCACTCTCGTGTGCTGGGGTTGGGTCATGCCAGTCCATGTAACCGAATAGTTACCCCGTGGGGAAGCAGTATCAGTGTCATATTCCATAGGAGAATGATCTGACCTTTCTTGTTTAGACGGTAAGTGTGGCCAGGAGGCTTCTTTGTCAGCCTGATGGTCCCAGCTGCCAGCTCTTAGTGTGTCTTGTGAGCTCCAAAGCTCTTGCCAGGGCTTTGAAGTTAACAAAGAGTTATTTGGAGTTATTTGGAGTTACAGGGTTTTATTTCATAGAGAACCCCTGTGCATGGCTCAAATGAAAATGTTCTCCTGAGTCAGAACTCACTCATTCAGCAGTGCTGGGGTGATGGTGCACTGGAACAGCACACAGTAAATGCAAGTCAGTTTGTCTCTTTCAAAAACCCAAACATCTTGAAGACAAGGTTGTCTTGATAGTTAAGGACAGACTTTAGGATTTTGCTGCTGGAAAAATCAGCAGCTCAGAAGCTCAGAAGTCTGCATTTTAGTCGAACATGCCGGTAAAGACAGCCTCTGTGAGGGACCAACCCTCTGATTCAGCTGGCACTGTAGGGCCTTCTTGGGTTTAACATTGTCAAAACACTTGAGTGATATCTACTGTTCTCTGAAGAGAGGCTCAGTTGCTGCAGGTTCTCTCACACTGCCCCAACACCTGATCCCCATGGCTCACTACAGGAGGTGAGTAACTAAAAGAGAGGTCCTTAAGAAGGATGTGCTCAGTCTCTCTCCACTTGGTTCACTAATGTGGATGCCTACCCAATTGATCTTTCTAGTTCCCAGGATGCTAACATGATGTTTTTTTGTATAAAATATTGAAGAATAAAACTAATCTTGATTAATGTTATGCAAGCAAATATGTTTATGAGAAAGTACAATATAATTCATCTATCAAAGCAGAATATTTTCTTACAATTACAGAGACATCTCAAAGCTCTTAACTGGTTTAAGGTGCCTGTGTGCTGACTGCTGGATGCCTGCACACTGTCTCTTTAGGGACACTCTTCCCTAAACTCATAAGAGTAAAAAAGAGGAGGGAGAATCCCCATTGTACAGGATAAAAATGAAGTGATTCACTCCAAGTCACAGATGAGGTCCGTGGTAAAGCTGGGAACAAAACTCAAATTCTCTCCAAGTCTTAGGCTCGTCCTTGCAAATACTCCCCTGCTTTATTATATTTTATCTCATACATAACAATAAAATCATGCTGACTGTGTGCTAAGGGAGCCCTTTCATGCTCTTGGTGCTGCTGGCCAAATGAGATGTGAATGTATCTGAACAATAATTGCAACTGATTAATTACGGCAGCAGTGTACCTGACATCACATCTGTTGCTCTGATGCTTTGCTCAGTCTCAACCGGGGCAGACCATGCTGGTGTAAAACTCCTCCTGGGATCCATGGCTCACTGGGATTGCCTGAATGTGGTGGCATCTGTGCTTCTCACATGGCAGAGCAAAAGGCAGGATTCTCTGCAAGAACCAAACCCACGATCTCATGAGCTGTTCTGGGTCAGGCTGGCTCTAAACCTGAGCAAATCCCTTTCTTTTGCAGGTGTCCTGCCAGGGAGGCTTAGTAGGACTGGGCTGCTGAAAAGGTGGAGGAAGAGACGTGGCATTTTTTGTGTAAGCACAGGACATTGAAGCCACCTGGCCAGGGGGGTAGCAGATAAGCAACCTTGCAATGGCACAGTCATTGTGGCCTTTCTGTCTCCTCAACACTTGGCTGCTCAAAATAGTCCTGTGTCTTACCCAGGACCTTACAGGAAATGGTTCTCCATCTCATACCAATATTATGGATTATAATTTTCATTTCACTTTGGGGTTAACCTGGGACTTTTTGTGTTCTATTCCCCATACAGCAAGCATGAGCCCATGCATAACAAACCCATCAAACAGTGGAGCTGGCAGCTGCTGGAGGTGGAGAAGACAAAGACTGCAGTCTATGCCCTCAGGAGCCCAAACTGAACATCTGACCTGAGTTTCTCAGGGTGAGGTATGTGTTAATTTGCCAGGCCATGGACTGAGCTGAGAATAAACCATCCTTGGTTTTGGCCATTCTTTATGTGTCAGAATGTTATTCAGTCCAGTCCTGGATGGTATTCTCTGTTCTCATTAAGTTTTCTTACAAAGCCTTTACTTGAAAAAAGCCTTACAGGACATTGTAAGGGAGGAGTATTAATGCTGAATTACTGCTGAAACAAGGTTTAATTAACAAGTGTGAGAAGTGAGTCAGGCTCTCTTTATGAAACCTTTCTTGATACAATTAGATAAAGAGGAGGTAGGTAGCATTCAGCTTTCAAGATTCCTTTATCTTTGGTAGCTCTCAGGGTCTTCCTCGCAGGCTTGGACTTCTGGCACAAAACTCAGCAATTTTAATTGACAGATGCAGATTGCACTGCCAGAAGTGGAAAGGTGTGGGTTGATGTATAGCTACGATCAATGTTCATGGGGAGAGGCTGGGACACTCACTTCTGCCTTTGCAAGCCTTCCCTAAGGAGTGCCAGCAGACTGTGTATTCTCTCTGGCCAGCACCAGGTGTTGCTGAAAAACTAAATTACACCCAGCAGCAGAAATCAGCAAAGAGGGCAGGTGAGGGGGCTGGAGAGTGTCAAACCCACTGTAAAGGCTAAGGGGAAGTTTTGAGAGTATGCCCACATTTAAGGTTAAGCTTTCAAAGTTTGGCCCTCAGCTAAAGGAGTTTGTAGAAACAGTCCCTTTTTAAAAAGAGCTGCACGTCCATTGAGAACAGTGACTGATGATTTTGAAGAGCATCTGGAGCCCTAATCTTTCATTCAGACCACACTTTCTGTCTAGCTAAGGAAAATAAATTGCGTGCTCTTATTTATCTTTCCTCCTCAAACACTCAGAGATTTGAAAGCTGCAAATGTAGAAGCAGCAGAAGGAAATATTTTCTTCCACAAAAGACATGATTCCTTTGTGGAACACAGGAATTCAGCAGGGTTCAGGGAAGGAAGGGAATTTTATGGTTGGGCCTTAGAGGAATTATGCAGCCCAGCTGTAAAGGAAAGTCATGAGTTTGATGTCTGTGTTTCTTAGTGTATTTGCTGCTGGGGAACAAGATTGTTTGTGTATATTTTAGATGTTTTATTTATTCTTTTGGTTGTGACAATTGGGCATGAATATAACATCACTTATGGAGAACAAAGCCCAGAGAAACTTGTGCAGCAGGCATGTGCTTCTGTTGTTTTCTCTTTGGACAGGAGGAAGCAGAGCCATGAGATTGCAAAAGAGGGGTCATACTTCTGCATGCTCTTGTCTGTGAGTATGACTAGATTTCTGTTCATGTTCCCCACAGACAGTGTTTAAGTGCCCTTAAGTCCCTATGTCATATTAAATGCAATACCAGATCAAGGCTGCTGAAACTGATTTCCAGTGTGTCAAAACAGAATGTTTCATAATCTCTGGGTGAAATGCCACTTTTTCATACTCCAGAACTATATTCTGGCAGGGGATAATGTCTGCTGTATGCCTTTAATTGTACTACTTCTATTTTCCCCAGAGACAGTGAATGTCTTTTGTAAGTGCTAGTGGTTTTCTCTCTATGGTATGATATACCTTTCATCTTTAGGAACCTCTGCTAGCTCACTGTCATGGCTCATTATTCCAATTAATCACTGATGGCAGTAATACTCACAGAAAAGCTAATACATAGTTATTCCAACAAGGCTGAGCCAACACTCTCATTCTGTTTCTAAGTGACTCCAGTGGAGTTGGCGTGTCAGATTATTGCTTCACTACCCACATTAGTGGGGTGTAAGTGTAGTAGCACAGCTGCTAAAAAGAAGTTGCTCAGTGATTCCATGTAAAAAGGCTTGAGTCAATTCTCAGAAATGTTTCATCTGTCAGTCAGATGTGGAGATGACGTCAGCTTCCTCACCTGATCACCCACAGCATCTCAGCCTCAACCAGGTGGGGCTGATTTAAAGAGAGCCTGAACATTTTGTTGCATCTTCATTTTAATCTCTTGGTTGGGCCTCCTTGAGGACTGGCTTGGATCTTTGCATTGATTTCAACAGATCCTTGTGTCATGCCCTAAGCAATTAATAAGCATATATATAAATAAATAAGTAAGTAAGTAAATAAATAAATAAATAAATAAATAAATAAATAAATTTCTGTATTTTTTACTGTCAGGTTCCTGAGTGCACTAATGAGCCTTAATGGCCCTGACCATCCTCACCTGGGGCCTCACACATGGGCCTCTATTTGAGCTCAGCCCTGAGCCTTTGAGCCTTCAGCTCCTCTGTGCCAGAGCAATGTTAGAGGAATTTACAGCTCCAGCCATAGACTTCCTTGCTCTAGACCTCAGCCCACAGAGTGGCTTCCTGGCATGACCTACAGTGTTGTGTTTTTGTGGGTCTCCTTGGCTGTCACTGGACCAGAGCCTTAATCCTGGCTTGTGGATTGACTTCCCTGCTTCACCTGGGATCTACCTCATCACTGAGGTTGCCTTAAGGTCAGGAATTTTGGCTGGACCTGGCTGCCACCTAAAAGGCTGTGCTTGGTATTGTGGAATACCTGGCAGTGAGATCCCTCCTGCCTTACCTTCCCTCTGGGAGTAGCCTTGCTCTTTCTGCTCCCTGGCACTTGTAGACAAGACCACATTTCTTATGTGAAAAGGCTGAAAATTATTTTATCTAATTCACCCATTTTTCTTTACATGAATGCAGCCTCTCTGGAGTACATGCACTATCTCTGGAGTCCTGTGTGTCTGCCTGGTAGAAAATCAGCCTACAAAACCCAATGCAAGAGAATATGCAAAGGATTTTCTACCCCAGAACATGAGGAAATTTCCTTTCTCTTCTCAAAGGCTGTGTTCAATACAGATCTTGTCTCAGGATCTCATCTGGTGTAGTAGACTGTCTAATATTCAATTTGTTTACTTCTTTTTTGGTGCCAAGTCAGAGTCCAGCACCTAGTGAGCTCGTTAGCTGCCTCACTGTGTTAGAGGTGAAAGTAGAAAAAATGTCAAATAGGTTGCACAGATGTAACTGAGAGCAGAACAAGGCTCTGTATTTTTTTAGAAAAGTCCCTGAATTAACTTTGGAGGTGTCATTCCCGCAAGTCTGAGGAGTTTCCTATCTCTCACTGCGTTTGCCATGGTGGCAAGTAGCCAGGAAAGCAGAAAACCCTCAGTTTAGCAAAATGACCCGTTTTGCACTGCCTGGAACAGGTTTTCCTGAATAGGTGGTGTTTCCACAGCTCAGTAAGTCATAGGGAAGTTCAAGCAGGAGAAAAAATTGTCCCATTCCACTCTAAATTTCCAAGGACCCCCACAGTAAAGCATTCCCCTGCAGAATGCATGAGGGATCACCAAAAACTGTGGTTATGTCTCCTTGCAGTAAGCACTTGATGTCTTCAGTTTGGTGCTTCCCTCTGCCACTGCTGTCCTTCCATTGTCACTCCCCTTAGGTGGACATGCTTAATGAGGATGGAGTGTGGGACAAATGGTTTGACTCTTGGTGTTGATAAGACGTGTAGCTGGTGCTGATAACAGCTGTGTCTGGTGCAGTAGGGTATGAGTTGCTAAATTTCTAAGCTCTCTGTATCAGGGGTGCTTAGAGATCTCTTTGTAGCTGTATTGGAAGTTAAGATGTGGGTATCTTAAATCAGAGAGACTCCCAAACAAAATGCAGGGGGCTCCATTCCAGGTGAAGGTGTCAGCCTACCCCTTTTTGAGAATTCCCTGCTTTTCCAGGTGAACAGCCACAGGTACACCGGTGTGGTTTTCAATGGTTACCACTGAGTTCAGATGTGGCAATGCTGCCTTTTTCTGACACAGTTCATTGTTTGCCCTTTCCTATTGACCTCATAACCATTTTTAAGGACTTTCTGCCTTAACTCCCTTGCAACATCGAGGTAAACTTAGTGTATCTGTGGCAGCTGCAAACGTGGCAACAGGAATGAATGTTTAAAACTGGTGCATTGTGCATTTGTAGGCCCTTTGTGGCTCATTGCCTGTATTGTCAAATTAATTGATGTTAAATCATTGCTACTTCAGCTTGATACAAGCACAGGTTTTGACCTGTGTGACCTTAATGTCCTTGCAAACATTAACAAAGCACAGTTGCCTGCTCTCAGATGAAATAAAAAATCTTTATGGATGCAAGGTACATGTTTGTTCAGCTTTTAAGTAGGGAGGTTCAAAAAGTACCACCACCAGAGATTTTTCTGTTCCCACTGATTTAAATGGGAATGTTCTCAGATAGTCTAGTAATGAGTAACAGCTTAAATTCTGAAGTCAGACAGATAATTACTCTTTCAGACAAAGAAGCTTTGGGCTTTTTATTTATATCTATAGACTTATCTCTCCCATGCTGAGACTTTCAGGGGGTGTAAAAGGCATCCAGTCCACTGATATCTCCATAAGCTGGTGCACAATTGCCTCCAGGCAGTGCCTATACTGTAGATAAGTGTCTACAGAGCTGGTTCAGCTTTGGTTTATTAGGGCTGGAAATCAGTCTTGGTGTGGTCTGTTCCACCAGGAACCTGTGTGCCCTACAAGTTGCTTCACCCATCTGAGGAATACATTGCTGGTTGTTCAGATTACCCTGTCTCCTGACACGGTACCAAACACCTGAAATATATAAATATTGAAGGATACTGCAATGATGGAAATTTGGTTTCCTTCCAAGAGAGAGCGTGTTCCAAAGTTGAGTGTACTCAACAATGCGCGAGTCCCTTCAGTCCATGGTGTGCTTTGTCCTTGGGACCTTCAGCAGCACTTGCCTCAGTGTGGTGTCACTGTTGGAGAGCCTCCTTATGCTTGAGCTCAGCTTCCTAGAAAGTAAAGTACTCAGGAAGGAAAGCTTTGTGGAGTTCTTGCAGGGACAGGCTCACTAGGGCTGAAAGTGAGAAAATGAGAACTTTGAATTGATACACAGCAGAAAAGTGTTAAAATTGACACCTAATGCACAATTCTGGTTTCAAAATTGGAACCCAGTTCAAAATTGTACATTTCCCCCCATCCTTCCTGTCTGGTCCTAATATCTAGGCTTGTCTGGGTTTGTTTTGATTTTTGGTTATTTATATTTTGTATTTGAGGGGTAGGGAAGACCACAGAAGCGTAGTAACTTCCTCCCCTGAAAATCCCTCTTTAAATTAAAATTCTTTGAAGTTTCTGTGGGGGAAATTGTAGTGATATAACCTGCAAGGGGGAAAATAAGAAAATGGACAAAGGAGAAAATCTTTGGTAGGTATTATGCCTGAAAATGCACTGCATTGTGAAGCTTCCTTATGGTTGTCTCAGACAGTCAAAAGCAAGTGTAGCACATGCAGGTTCATTTAGTCAGCTGTGTTATAATTTGAAATTTCTTTAGAAGGAAACTGAGAACTCTGGGAAAGCCTCAAAGCAACTTGAATTAAAGAAGACTTCAATAATTAGAAGATCATTTGATGTCTGTAAGCAAGGCTTTGTGACATAGGGTGTGAAATTCATTAGAACTTTCAATGATTAAGTAGTCTTTTTTATGTCTTGAGAATGACATTTCTTTCCCATCAATATGAATACAGGGAATATGAATACAAGGAAGAAAATATTTTTCTGGCTGAACATCACACACGTGTTTTAGCCAAAGGGTTTCTTTCGAAGACATTTTGAGGGACTCATAACTGGCTTTTGTCCTTACTGCCTTTACTCATGTGGGTGTAAACATGGTGTTACTGCATAAAAGGGAGCATAAATGTTGCCATGTATCTGCTAATCCCATTACTGTCTGTGTATGATCTTGTATTTGGCTTGTTGATGCCACTGTGAGAATGAGGTTTTGAGAGAAGAGTAAACATACTTATTTAATTTTCATGTGAAAGCTGAATATTCATCAAAACATTTTATTTTTGATGCTTCTATATTTCTCCAAGAAATTACAGAAAAACTATCACAAAAGGGAAAAGGAAAATTTTACATTTGGCCTGTCCTTGAAATCTGTAGAGTGATACTTTTTTCAAAATGAAATGGTAATTGAAGCTGACACATTTCACTTGCAATGAAATAGCATTTCCTGATACTGCACTGGAAGGCTCTAACCAGTACTAATTGGGAGGCTCATTTTGCATGCATGGGCAGGACACTGGCTTCACTGGATGAAATCATTGATCTGTGTTTTTCTAGGAGTCAGACTTGATCAGTGATTCTTCCTGGTTTTAAAGTCTATTGAAAAGATGTCCTTTTTTTGGATCAGCGGTAACTTTTTTAAAGAATTCAGGCTTTGCAAATTGTTTTCAGTCTTTACGCAGAAATGAACATTTTATAACCTCTTTCTGCTGTCTGTCCATGTTGGGAATCACCAGTCTCTGGGAGGCAGGTTGAGCAGGCTTCTTGAAATGAGATATAAGCTACTCTGGCTCCCTTGCAAAGAGGTGAAGATGTTAAAAAGCATGATAGGTGTGGTAGGCATGTGTGCCTCTGGAAAGAGCAGGGGCAGGGAGTAAGAGCAAGCTGCCCTGGCGGGCACTCGATTGCTGCAATCTCTGCAGAATCTGGCCAAACTGCTAGGCAGGAGAATTAGTCTTGCATCCTACACTGAACATCTGAAAGTTTCTGATGATAATTGCAGTGGGAAAGATTTGGTTTTTCCTTTGAGATCCTGCATGAAACTAGCTTATGTTTGTGAGGTGGTGACAGAAAAGGTTTCAAGTGCTGTTTCTCTGCAGTGACTTGCCATTTAGAGAGTGCAGTGTGGGCTCTGGTTGGGATTTTATCATGGATGCTAAAATTGCTCCAGGGCTGTGCAAGGAAGACAGTTCACTGCTGAGGCCTTAAATGGGGAGGAGCTCTGTGCTCCTCAGCTATTCTCACAGTAATTCCTATATGGAGGAGGAAAGCATTTTTCACAATTTCACAAAAAGATGACTAAACTGATCAAGCTCCAGATCTGTGAAGATTCAGAGCACCAAGCTCCCACCAAAATTGGATGGGCTGGCCAGGCATCTATAATACTGTGAGGTCAGCAATAAATATGCCTAGAGGTAGTCTGTGATGGAGCAGGACACTGATCTAACATTCCTCATCCTCACTTTAAGCCTTCTCACTGACTACTATGGAAATTGCCTCTCCCAAACAATCCCTGGACTTTAATATTGCTTGAACAATTATCTGCTTAAACGTCTGGATCAGGTTGAACACGTGTATTAATGAGACTTATCCTCTGATCTGTTCCTGAAGAAGCAGGAACTTTCCAGTACTCTCCATTGGTTGATTGGTTGCCTGACAGGGTCACCATGCTCCTCTGGGAATAGTGTGTGAGCAGAAAAGTAGGGTAGATAATTCCAGCAACCCATGTTTCCATTTTATCGGGAAATTTGGCCTTCACACTTCTTTTGGCATCTAGTACCACTTTTTCTTTTCATGCTTTAACTTGAGACTAGATTCTCAGCACAATCCAGCTGAAGGGAAACAGCTGTTGGCTGAAGTCCTCTGAAAAGCACTCCCTTGAGCTCAAATTTGACCATTCTTGGCATGATGTCCTGCAGACAACAGGTGACTCATTTTGGTCTGGAAAGCGCAGCCGTATCCTCCACTGTCTCATCAAATACTATAGGCAATTCATAGAGCAGCTCCTGCTCTGCCTCCTCTCCTGCTAATTGAAGAGAAGCTCCGTGCTCTCTCTTTGCAAAAGAGCCAAACCAATCCGGAATACACATTGGATCCAGATTATCCTTTTACTCTTTGGTTTAAAGTAACACACAAACAGCAAATGAACGAGGCCTCCCTGCCAACAGATTCAGTGTGTGAGTGATGGCCACTTTAAAGGGATACTGATGGCTACTGTAAATGAATTAATAGATTAAAATATCTCCACTGAACAAGACTCCTCTTGTGTGATTGTTGTAATGTTCAACAGATTTACAGTCCAGAGGCACTAAGGAATTTCAGAAACCCACCTGAAACACTAAGGAATTAGTGAAGAATGCTTGAGGTGGGGATTTTTTGTATCCCCAACTGACCTACCTCCCACACTAGCAATGTCTGATGCTGGAGGCAAACAGGACAAGCTTTTATGTATCCTGATTTATGATAGTGTTTTCCAAAGTGGCTTACTGAAATTGTAAACAATGTGTTAACACAGTAAGAGGGAGGAAATGCCAATATATTAAAATCAATGGACCAAATTGTATGCTATCCTAAGAGTACTTTTGGCCAGAGGATGGAAGTGACCTGCGTTTGGCTGAACAGGAATTGATTATCCTCCCTTGCTGTGTATGCCAGCACAAATGTGCAGCACATTTGACGTCAGTGCACAGAGAAGGGCACGAGTACAAGGGCAACCGGGCCCCTGAGGCTCCTGTTTGATCACCACTTGAGGCAAGGGAAGCTGCACCTACAAGGTGTTTCACCACCTAAAACAGGCATTCTGCAGGAACTCTGTGTGGAGTCTCAGGCTCCTGTGACAGCACAATCCTGAAAGGGCAGAGGAGAGAGCAAGGAAACCTGGCTCGGGCCCATTTTGAATAAAAGCCACCATTGCAGATGAGCTGAGTTTAGCCCCCAAAAGTTCCTCTTTTCATTACATTTTTCAGTTGGAAGGGTCAGTTTGAGTATTTGCATTGGCTTTCTGCCTTGGCTGTGGGAATTCTCAGGGGTGGGGAAAATGTTAGTAAGCTAGTAAATATCCAAGAACTGGAAGAAAATAGGTTGAGTTGTCAAAGTCTTTTTAATCTCTTCTGAAAAATATTTCCTCTAGGAACACTTTCCCATTTGGAACAGGTGCCTAAAATTTTTTAAAAACCCTGCAGAGGTGTCTTTTGCTGCCTCTGCAAAACTTTCTTAAATCTGGCTGATTACCTGCATCCCCCAATCCCCACAAGCAGCACATCTTGTTGTGACTGCTGCTACAGTCACTGAGCCCATGCTCCATGCCAGCCATGCTCTGGCTGCTCCTGCTCCTTGGTGCTGCCTGGTGAGTTGTCACCCTTCAGAGCACTTGAAGGTGTAGGTTTGAAGTTAAAGTTCAAATCCATTTGCCAGAGAGAAGGGAAATGTGTAGGAAAACCAGCCCAGGAGTTGTATTCCTCTGATGTTTCCCATAGCTCTGTGGACCTGACTGCTGTTGTTGCTGAGGAAAGCCAGAGGACAGCCTTTTCTGTGTCCCTGGCACTGAGCTGCTGCGTGAGGTCCCAGCTTGTGGAACAGACCTTGGTTTCTCTCATGGTGGGCTTTGCAGACACGTTGCAGTGAGGCTGGGAGCTGGAAGGGTGTGCTGCTGGTCTGAGAGGCGTGAGAGGAGTTCTGGCCTGTGGCACTGGCTTCTGGTGGGGTTCTCTGCTACTTCTTCGAGCACAGAATTGGATTCAGATTCAGGGTGGTAAAGGAGATGTGTAGCTCTGGCCTGGGCAGGTGGTAGGATGATGATGATGATAATGGTGAGGAAGGTGATGGTGATGATGGTGATGGTTTTCTGGGCAGCTGTGGCACTCCAGTGATTGTGCTGGGTTCCTGTTGTGGGGAGGCTCTGTTCCATTTAGGTCCTGCTTGTGTCTCCCAGTGGGATTCTTTAACCCAGGAGAGCAGCAAAGCCTGTGCTATAAAGTGGGCTCAAGACCTGGGCTCTACCTGCTGTGTCACCTCAGTCAATGCTGGCATGGAGAGTGATCGAGTTGATTTCCCATTGCTGTGAAACTGAGCCCTGCTGCTGAGGATGGGGCTCCTCTCCCAGCTGTGTCTCTGATTTTGCTTGCCCTCTAAGGCAGGCTGGTGAATGTACACAAGCCCTGAGCTTATTTCTCCATGTGTTTCTGTGCAGCAGCACACACTTCCCAGAATGACTCAGTATTTCTCAGCATACGGGTCTGATGGTGGCCATCAGCCTTGCGACCTGTGTAACTCTTATCTGGTGTGAGCTGGTAAAAAAGTGGAATTTCTCCTACTTCATCAAGTAGGAGAACTGAGCCCAGAGGATTTTACAGGGGCCGTCAGAGCCCTCCAAAGGACAAGAAGCCTTTCAGTGTAAATAGGAGTGCAAATAGCAGCTGGATTGCAGTATGGGTGTCCCAGCTCAGCAGCAAAGGGAGGTGGGGTCTACCCCTGCCCACCAGGCCCTTTCTGGATATATGGCCTTCCACTCAAGGCAAGTCTCAGCACAGGCAAAATATTCACGTGGTTTGTTCAACTCTGTGTCTTTCTGAAGACTAAAATCAGGTGATCTTTTTCCATCTTGGGAAAGAGATGCTCCCAATCTGGATGTTGTGAAATGCTGCTTGAAAAATTTAAGAGCTCAGCTGCATGGATCCTCAGCTGTCTATCTCAGTGGCACTTTCACAGGCCTCAGAGTTACAGCACTGACCCTACTGATTCACCAGACAAATCCTCAGTCCTGGTTCCTTTCCCTTGACATTTCCTTTTTCCCTCCCTCTTTTTACCTTGAGGTAATTAAAAATAAAAAAAATGCTGGGTTTTTCTTTGTCACAGTCCTCTGGGAAACTTGTAGTGGGAACATTTAAGTTTCATCAGTACCTTTAGAGTAGGGCCCTTGCAAGTGGCTGGCCTCTGGTGCGTTGTGACAATGCAAATAAATAACAACACTCAGATGGAAAATTCCACAGATGAACTGAAATGTTTTCTGAAATTCCTTTCAAAGTGAGACAACAACTGTACCTCAGTGGAGAGCCTGCAATGAGGGGATCCATCAGGCTTAAAGGAGAGCAAAGGGAACATCTGTGAGTACTTAATTCAGATGCTGAGGGTCCAGAAAACTTGGTGAGTGAGATTGTATTTCATATGATCTGGAAGTGTACCAAAGAGTAATGAAACTACAGAGGAAGCAAAAGATATGCTCTGTGTGAATACTTACCCTTTATGGCACCTGAATTTCCTGGGTAGCTCAACTCATCATGAAATGTGAGCATCAGAAATGAGATACACTCACATATGAATTCTGGATTATGCTGTTATTGCCAAATGTTATGTGGATGCTGCAGATGAGAAAAACCTTCTTCCCATACATGGAAATACTTGTTATGATTGAAATGCATTTGTTTTTTTCAAAACGTGATTAGTAATCCACCAGAGTTTTTTTCATTTTTGTGTCCATCTGGGGATTGCCACCTACACTCTTGCATTTTCATTATGTGAGGAAATAATAGTTTTCATATGTTGAGAGAATGAAAATTACCTTCTAGGCCTTTTCTGACACATGTGGCAGATCATACCTCCTCCCTTGGTGACAGAGTGAGTCATTCTGGAGTAAACTTCACGTTTCGTAATGGAATGAGCAGGGAATAGTTTTTCGAAGCAGTCTGAAAATGAGCTCAAATTAAAAAAAAATGAGTTCAGCTGTTTGCATCATGGCTTATTTCTGTTCCATGGCTGTTCCAGCAAATTCAGCTGGCTGCTCCCAGCCCCAGTCCCTGACTGGTGCTTTACATCAGCCCTGCTCCTGCTGGAGCCTTGTGATCGAGCCCTGCCCTTAAGTTGCGCTCACCCCATGAAACTTCTCCTAAAAACTGCAGCCAAACAATGGGGGAACTGAAACAATCCTGTGTGAACTGTGCCACAAACCTTCAGAAGTGCTTAAACACCCCACACTTATGGTTTCAGTTCACTTATTTCACTGCCTTTTGAAATTTTTTTTTATTTTATAGCTACATTAAAAAAAAATCACAAAAATAGTGGTCAGAGGAAACCAGTCATAAAAATCTTTGGCACTGATTTCAGCCCTTGTGTCCATAGTCCCAGATTTTACACAAATGGAACAGGTATTTACAGGAAGATCCTTGTGGCCATGTTTTCAAGCTCCTGCTTGAAGCACATGGAGCTGATCAAGTGTTCCAAAACCCCTCAAATCCCTCACATCTTCACAGTGATGTTTGTAAAGTGTTTAGAGCCTGCTCTGCATGCTTTTCAGAAAGCTCTAGAAAATAGATTTAGGTGCCTAGATCTCAACTTCTCTTTATTTCTTGGACTTACTTGGGTTGTAGAATCCTCTGGAAATCCTTAGCCACAAAGATGTCCAGTATACAGACTCCCAGCCTATCTGCCTGATCTCTGCTGACACACATGACATGAAGTTCATCAAATAAAAAAAGAAAATACAGAGGCTTTCACGAAGCTTTGCATATCACAAGGCCAAATGTTTTGATCAGTGGAATCTAATGCCTCTTAACATGGGGCAGAATAGGTGCTATGATCTGTTTTGCTTGTGCTGGTTGATCTTGAGCAAATTACTTCGATGTAACTTGGCCTCCTCTTTCATTTCCTGCTCCTGTAAAAGAGGGATGCTGAGTGTTCTTTGTAGCGAGGCACTCAGATGTCGTAGGAGTCAAAGCCTTAAGAAAGTTTCTGGAGAAGAAAGGGTGAAGAGCAGATTCAGTAATGCTCAGATATGGGCATTTTCTTAGTGTTTTGTGTGTTTTGCTTAGAAAAAAATTTTGTAAGTATTCAAGGAAAGAAAATCCATCTAGAGTTTCAAAATAAAACACTTGTATTTTTTAGTTGGAAATGTCTTGGTTTGCAGTATTCCTCAGTATAACTCATATATTAAAAATACCTTAAAATGGCTAGAAATAAAACCTGTTTGATCTTAAATATGGTTCTCTTAAACTTCTTCAACATCTTTTAGAATGCAGCCAGACTGCTTCTACATGGAGCTGAAATCCCCTTTTGTCAAATTTTTTGTAAACTAAGAAATCTGTTATCGTTGGGGCTGTGTCCATAAACTCCTTAGAAATATACACTTGCTGTACAGAAACAGTATTAAGTTCACTGTAGAAATTGGCCACTTTGACTTATCTGGTCAACCCTGTATAAAGCATGTATAAAACTGAAATCAGACACTCTACTCTCTGGATTCCTCATAAGATTGATCTGTGCAATTTACAGTTTAAAAGGTGAGGTGAACCTGAGATAGTGGCTGTAATTGCTTCTCATTTCAAAAATGATGCTTTGTTGTCAAAGATTAATGTCCAGAAATCTCTCATCACCTCTGTTTGTAGAGCTGGGTTGGGCTTTTGTGGGTCCAGGACTGAGCCCTGGACACAGTTTCGGTGAGCCCTGAAATTCCCAAGCTGCTTTTCTTTTCTGATGAGTGATGCTGTCATGATTTATGACAAAAATCAGCTCTTGGAGTTTGTTTTGCTTGGCTTGCAGACAAAGGATTCCAACCCCATTTTTTAATAGAGAAGGGTTAGGTGGGAGGCTTTATGCTGTGCTTTTTGAGTGGAAAACTGCAGTTAAATTGAGAATAATATTTTTCTGTCTAAACTGACCTTTATACTGATACATCCTCTATCATTTTGGGCCCTTTAAAACTGTGTCTAACTTCTGCAGGCTTACAGTTCTCCTTTATCACTTGCAAGGGAGACAGAAGTCCTAAGGACCTGTTCAGAGAGAGACACTTTTGTTCCTATTTAAAATAAAATGGGTCTGTGCTTTGGCCTGGCTTCCAGCACCACCTGTTCCACTGCCGTGTCTCCATGCTGCCCGTTCAGTATGGTCTCATCTGGGCATGCTGCACCCACCTGTTCTGGGTTTCCTGAGGGCACTCGGCAGAGTTCTTCTCCTTGGCACCTCTGCCATATTTTGCTTGGCCCATTCCTTGCTTTTGGCAGAACTGGGACATTTCAGCTGCTTGTCTGAGGGGAGTGAGTTGTGGGAATAAGTGACTTTGTGGTGCCTGAAAGGGAGGATGCTTTGTGTAGTTTTGAGGAATGGACATGTTGAAAATAATGTCGTTCATAAAAAATAATGGAATTAGCAGTAACATAGTGGAAGGAATTCAAAAGAAAACTAGTAATAAGTCCAGAAGCAGGTTTTTTTTTTTTTTTTAAATTATCTTTTTTTCCTAGTCTGAGCTCTTGGTAATGGCACAAGTGATAAGTATTTCTCACCATACAGTGGCAGAGTGGCTCTAACTGTTCTGCACCATAAACCCCACACAGATTATGTGGGGATATCCCTCACTCTGTAACAAGGTAACCTTCTCAGTAGGGTGGGGGTTTTTGCTTGTTTTTCAGTGGTGATACTATTCAAAGACAAACTGATAGTTTGAGGCTTGCAATTTCTTTCAGTGCTGGAATTGATCCAGAAGCTTGGCACCACTTTTGCT